>OX457039.1:50266305-50268805 GCA_949752735.1 Lumbricus terrestris
GCTTGAAAAAAGTTGTATAAGTTTACGGTTAAAAAAAGCTTATTTATGCATGCTTAATATATACGAATGCAGAAGTCAGAGATATATCTATGTATTCCAGGGTAGGCCTATTTCCGGCAGAAAGTGATGCAGCGCTTTGTAGGTGACTGACCAAGCACAGTTTGTTGGCCTAGGCCCGCCGCTGAGGGATACGCAGCCAGTGCAGTTTGTGACAAGTGATCTCTCTTCTTGCAAGACGCACGTTTAGATTAATGTGTAGGTATACACCTGCCGTCTATTGGCTTCAGTATTTTCCAATTGCTCTTAAAATCTGAGTTTTGTAGAAAGGCAGCTGCATTTGTTTTCATGGCTTTAAGGTTGGTGAATCTTGACTGTCGTTTGTTTTGATATTTAAGGAGGATCCGAATGAAACGGGCGCCTTTGCGTTCCTGAACCCCGCGGAAGAGATCGATCAGTTCAGGCAGCTGTTGAATCCGTTTCTTCGAGAAAGAGTATCTGGTACAGAAGGCAATCTACTTGTACAGGAGGTAAATACAATAAGAATATATTAAATATTGATTTTTTTCTATAGCATTGCCATGATGTATGAATACACAGTGTGCGGCGCCTGCATTTAGGTCTACACGCAGCCTATAAGCCTATCTATGTGCTATCGTTACAGCTATGGGGTCTTTGCGTGTCTGACTATAGCTGCAGGTGCACCGTGTTATCAACAGGGAGATGAAGAACTAGTAGTCCACCTCCATCAATACCAGCATGATAGTCCACCTTGGTATACCATCAATACCAAAGATTTTAACAAAGTGGATGATATTAGTTGATTTAATTGCAAGTATTTGCCAGTGTAGCAAGACCAACGAAAGTTATTGTGTGACTATCTGTAAATATTTCAAAATGAATGATATTAGTTGATTTAATTGCAAGTATTTGCCAGTGTAGCAAGATCAATGAAATTTATTGTGTGACTATATGTAACTATTTCAAAGTGGATGATATAAGTTGATTTTTTCATTGCAAGTATTTGCCAGTGTAGCAAGATCAATGAAATTTATTGTTTGAGTTTGAGTTTATTGATCCCAACATCAACTTAAATCACACAAGAATCAATGATAACACACAAGGTAATACATCATGCATGGCTAAGAACAATGGTGCAGTAAGTAGATTAGGTAAGAAATTAAAAAAGAACAGGTAGCCAGCAGAGTAATCAAACGAAATGAATTCAAATATAAAATTAGGGAACAACAGGTGTGACTATATGATAGAAGTTGATTTTTTCATTGCAAGTATTTGCAAGTATAGCAAGAACAATGAAATATCTCAATTGTGTAACTATCTGTAAACATATATAAGTTTATAAACTGTTACCTATTTACTGAACTTTGGCTACAAATTACACCTGTATAATATATATATTGATTCACTGTCAATTGTTGATGATTTAAGAAAGAATGATTTGTCGAGTGTATGTCATTTTATATGTTAATAAAAATGGTATGCCAAGAACTTTGTCGACATCATAGTACTTAATAATGGTCACGGCATTAATCAATACTTGGTGCTAATTGGTTGATGTGTGTGTATTCATCTATTGTCAAGCACTGCAAGCCCCTCTGTCATCTAAATGATCTCATCACCATCTCAAAAGTCTAATTTATTTTGAGATTGCATTTTTCTGCTCATTTGAGACATACGGTTGAGTGTCGGTGCAAAGTGTTACAGCTTAGACAAAGTGCCGTTCGGCAGTCTTACAAGATTAGCCATTTACAAAAATCCGCTGTTCAATAGGCTAGCCTACGTTTCAAAAACTCAAACTGGACAAGCTCCTAAATACTTTTGTGACGTTATGCATAAACCCCTCTCCGCAGTCTCTCCGGTCTGCTGATCGACTAGATCTCTTGGTTCCAAGGGCAAGGACTGCCATGGCCCAACACCGTACCTTTGCCATTGTAGGCCCTTCTAAGGTGGAATGCCATCCCTCCCACTATCCGTAGTAAGTTCTTATTGGGGGTATCATCTTCAGCTCTTCGCTACTTGGTCTTTTTTTTCTTTGGGACTGTCACGCTGACAGCGCCTCTGATTAGATATAGTCTGTAAGAGGCGCTTTATAAATGCTTATATACAATACAATACGTGGTTTGTCGGCTGTGGTGGGTCAGTAAGCAAACACGCAACGTCTGTGAACTTAGTGAAAGTAATGTTTTCTTACACTTAGGCTACTGATTTTACAAAATGTTTAAATAACACGGAGACTCGCAAAAGACATTTGGCCAATGGCAACAAAACTCAACTCGGGGGCATTCGTACTGAATGGACCTATGTTAAACACGGCCCTGTTGAAGAGCCTCTTTTCAGGGGTGAGCCGCTTCAAGTTTAGGTCATTCAGATTAAGAGTAGACGGATTAGACGCTTTGGGGGTCATGCAGCCACTTGAATTTAGTCTTAGCTTACTTATCATAAGTAATTGTGTTTTTTTGTGATGCACGGTGGTGTAGTGGGT
>OX457039.1:50276305-50508805 GCA_949752735.1 Lumbricus terrestris
TATAAGGTTCTGTATAATAACAACAAGACCTGAAGCTGCTCAAATTGAAGAAAGAAGACACCGGGAGCAGAGACAATTGGAGGAGAAGGATCCGAGTGGCTGACCCCTCGCCAGAGGGAATAATCCTAGCCTGAAGGGAAAGAAGAAGATCCTCTAATTTTAGAAGCGGCACAACTTTTCTTCGTTTAGGCCTGCTACAAAGCATTCCACTAAAAACTCCTCGCATCGCTGTAGGCCTACATTGAATTTATCTGAACGATGGGTCATCAAGGTTCTGTTTAATAACACAGCTGCTGATTTCGTACCTTATATCAAGAAATCATCTTCAGAATCCTCAGCTGTGTAAAGAATTTCGTGTGCCAGACTTTTGAAATAGTCGTATCCATCCTGTATGCGTTCGTTCACTCTTAATGCAGCTTCATAAAGTCAATTTGAGTCTCACACTCTCATCTGCGATGTTCTCACGATTCGAGCTTTCGATCCAATATTTTTTGTGCGCATCTCACTTTGCGAACTCAATCCCTTGTCCTCATTGCGCACCACATCTGCGACACACACGCACACACGCACACACATGCACATACACACGCACGCAAACACACACGCGCACTTTCTCGCAATGAATCTCGGGAAGCAATAACAAGCAGACTAATCTTTCTCCCGTCCTCCGGATATTATTTCTTCCATTATTAAGGAATTCATTTTACCTGCATGCATGCTCGTTCATGATATAAGTCTTATGTAAGTTTAGGCTGACTCAGTGACTCGTATTTAGTTCGCAATCTTAAACAATAACTTCATTTACCTTTGCAATTACTTCACACTGTTCATTTATAACGCTTCTACAATATACTCACACAGGAAACGACGTAAATTCATAATTTTGATCGAGCAATAGTGTCTGATGCACCAAGCATCAATCCAGGGTGCGCCAGCCAAGCCGCAATGAGGCCGATGATCAGACAAAACTGTAAGAAGCAGATGCTACCATTCAGACCAACGCATGCGCTACTGTAACAGAGAAGTCTTAAAATGTTAGTATAATAATTATGGCGTGTGCAGAGTCCATATTATAGTTGAAAAGAAGACGCCTTGAAGAGAGAGGGGAGAAAGATGTTAGAAGTCATCTCGTCATCTCCTCAGATCGGGTAAAATTAACGAGGCAGCGAATCACCTCTGATAGGTCCTGGTTATAAACATGGGCGCCCGCAGGATTTTTTGCAGGGGGGGTCAGTCATGACCAGTAGAGTTAAGATATAAAATATGTCATTAAAGACTAAGCAACTCACGCAATCACATTAATTGTCTCAATATAGCGTAGGCCTTCTACTATTTACGAGTCTTTTGCAATGAAACAAAAAATTATTATATTATTCATGTACACATTCATTGTAAAAAGGTATAACACTAACAAATGGTCTAAAGGACGTCATTTCGTTTTTCCAAGGCACAGAAAATATTTCAGGAGGCAAAATTTGGCTATCTTGTTAAGTTGTTAAACAAAAATTTCTACATGTGCAAGAAACTGCGGTTAACGATCAAACATGTTTTCTTCTTATTTTCTTACTACGTTTGATTCAGTTATTGGAAATATTTTAAACACTACAGTATTTAAAATACTATTTTAAATGATATCACAGTATTTTGTAAGCCTACTTGTATTTATGATACATTAGATTGACTGTGGTCTGTAAGCCTATTTATAATTTTAACCTCCAATTCTTTTGACTATTGTGTACTCTGTACTATTTTTTAATACTAAAATATTAAAAACCTTTCATCTGTCATTAAAAACAGCTAATAGAGCAACATTGCATGAAACAATTATTATTTGGCTATTATTATTATTATTATTGATGTTGAAAGCTCCTAGTTATAATGGTCCCTAACTATGTCAGGCATAGCATAATCCGTAACATAGCCTTACCCATATATATATATATAATTATATAATCATACTTATATATATCATATAATATACATATATACATAGTACACAGTCTGCCAAGCAATATTTGTAAACTGTTATGCTACAAAATGGAACTTTAGTCAACCAACTGTGAACTGTCTATTGTCACTGTGCGCCATCACTTTTATCAGAGACTGAATTTGAATTATGAAGATTCAACTGAAATGGGTCGATATGCAACCTATCTGGCCCGTATTTAATCATATTAAGCAGAAAGGACTTAAGTTGGAAAAGGCAAGCAGATAATGATGGGTGAATATCCACCAGGAAGGAACCATGTTCAAATAAAAGAAATCGGTCATAGTTTAGGACATGCATGTCCAGCAAGTAATGTCTACCCAATAATTACATTAAAAAAATAATTACTAAGTGTGAATTCCAGTTCAATAATTTAGTTCTGGCCTACCTGGGACAGTGGCGGAGTGGTGTGCGGTTGGAGGGCGCGCTGACTGGCGTAGCATTCTGCAGTACATTAATGGCAGTTCAAGATATTGTCTGTAAACTCGGTGTGTCATTTCGAGAAGGCCTATACTGCGGACCTCGTAACGAATAACACTCCGATTTCCGACCGGTGACACGAAACGGAGTATCCCCCCGGAAAGCTATCCGGGGGGATGAATTAATCTATCCCCCGGATGGAATTAACCGGTCTATGCTATCCGGGGGGGATAAACCTTTCTATCCCCTTTTTTTTGAAAAATGCGCATAATAAAAAAAATTATGCTGTAATCAAAATGTAAAGTGACTCTAATTGTTTTAAGTGTCCTAAGCAATGCTCAGATAAAGGCAACTCGAATTTATTTAGTGACTCTGAGTGTTCTTAAGTGTTTTAAATGTTTTAAGTGCTCTAAAACAGGGCAAAACAAATTATCTAGTAGGAATAAACATACCTGTTAGTGTCATTGTTCAAAACAAAGCAGATGAAAATTTATTTGTTAAAAAATACACGCGGAAGCGTTTTTTTCCACTTTTTTTAATTTGGGGGGATACAATTAATACGGGGGATACTCTATTTCGTGACACCGGCTATGAACTGGACTCCATGTCCTCGGTCATCTTTTCTCTTACATCATCCACTCTCCAGCAGCCAACTCTGAAGGAGTCATCATATCAGAGACTGAATTTGAAGTATCTCTCTTAAACAACCGGACTCGATCCCACTCCTCCCCTCACCCTCATGAGCTGGTCTTCCACTCTCAGGCCGACCTTCCCCTCCGAAGTGAGTTTGGCTTATTTCTGCCCCACCCCGCTTTTCACTTGGTTCAAGTTGCGGCCGCCCTGTAGCCTATAGGGATAGAAGCCACTGCTAATGTCCGCTCTTCTGTGACCCAATTTTATTGCCCTCCCCTCATCCGTCGCAGTCAGTCCTGTGTTTCCCATCTTTCACCTCTCTCCATTAAGAATTTCCCTCATCTTCTTCCGACATTTGCCCTCACAGGTCGCCGGGTTTTTTTGGGGGGGGGAACGACAGACGATTCCACTGGACCTGTAATTTATGCGCTCTGCTCCATGTCAGACGGTGGAAAATGAAATGTATGGGTTTAACGACTCTTTTCATATCGAAGATGATTTCAGCGTCGACTCCACGTTTATATTGCGACCGAGCCACCCGCAGTATGTAAAGATCCGACCGGGGAATCGAACCCGCTCCGCCGGCGCGGCGAGCGGGCTACAACCCACTCGGCCACACAGGATCCTCTGTCAGACGGTGGATGGGGTAGCCCACCTATAATCCGTGGTGAACGACGCTCGCGCTTCTATTACGATGTCCATGGGTAAACGGTTCATAGGCTACGGACCATAGATCTATGTATATATATTATATTATACATACATATATATATATACAGGCCCGCCGAGAGGGGGGGCGGGGGGGGCAAATGCCCAGGGGCCCGGCGACTTTTAGGGGCCCGGAGGGGCCCGGGATACAGTGATTATAATATGTTTCATATGTTGATCACGGACGGCGGGCTCAACCTATAATCACTTATGTTACTTAGCCTGTTGTTTGTGATTTAGACGTCTATATTGTTTTAAATAGAACCTACTAGGCTGTTACTGTTACACTACTAATATAATAGTTGCTTAAGTTTCAAGCCACTGCACATCCATTACCTTAGTTATCAGTGTTTTGCGAAAGAACACGCTCACTTCCGTCTCTAAATTATGCGCTGTCAGATTTAGTACCCAGTATGTACTGTGTAGAGATAACCAAAAGTTATATTGGCCTATGCCAAAGTTATTGAAGTAGCCTAAGAGAACACAATGACCGCGTGGTTGGCACCCTGTCCCATTTCACCACTGTCCACTGACATTTATTCCAGAAAGTGCTATTATTAATATTTTGTCAGGATTTCCAGGGGGGGTCACGCGACCCCCCTTGACCTATGCTGCGGGCGCCCATGGTTATAAATGGGTGTAGTTCAACTGTGTGCAGGCTACCGGTTTATTGCGGTGCCATAAAAATCGCCATAATCTATGCATCTGTAAAATAATAAGCCCATAATGAAGCAAATGTACACGCGTGTTTTACGGCCAATTTGTGGTTTCCACCCAGCTCGTTTTTCAACTTAACAGCTATCAGGGCTGTTATCGAGGGAATACGCGGGTATAGACACAAATATTTGTATGTATGAGTATAGTCAGTACTCAGTAGCCATTTAGTTATAGCACCCCTTCAAGATTTGTACTCAGAGGCGATCCCAACTACAGAGCGGACACTGAATCGGAGTTTCACGCCGATGCGCATGAGCAATTGTGAGTGAAGGACTTGCTCAGGGTCCCTATAGGGCCCTACGCGGCGTCTTGAGGTAGATTCTGAGGATCCTGTGTGGCCGAGTGGGTTGTAGCCCGCTCGCCGCGCCGGCGAAGCGGGTTCGATTCCCCGGTCGGATCTTTACATACTGCGGGTGGCTCGGTCGCAATATAAACGTGGAGTCGACGCTGAAATCATCTTCGAAATGAAAAAGAGTCGTTAAACCCAAACATTTCATTTTTTTGAGGTAAATTCGAAGGCATAAGAGGTGCATGGCACATTTTGTGCGAATTTCATGGGTTCTTTTCTGCGCCAAAAACATTGGTCGGCCACAAACCTAACGATTTTCATTAGGATTCGCTATTCACCATCTTTAAAGCCTGAACTTATGACTCGCTTTTTCTCATTATAGTCTCTCATTCCTTATAGTATTTCTTTTCCCCCGGTATAGTCATTCTGCGAGAGGCGCTATATAAATCTCTAGATAGCCTACTTTACGATACGGTAACATGCACGCACCCACACCTACGCACACACGCACATACTCGTACACACTCACGCCACACAGGTACACCCACATACGTATAGGCTGCCTGCGCACACCCCTACAACATACATATAGATGTATATATATATATATATATATATATATATAATATATATATATATATATATATATACGAAAGCATGCGCATACCCACACATAATTATATATATACATGTATATATATATATATACAGTCTATATGTTTATGCGATCACAAATCACTTTGACATGGATACAGAAACAGTATACATGCAAAAAAGTTCGAGCATGTCGACTTATAGGCTACAGCATATCTATGTCAACTCCGGCAACAGGAAAGTCGACATGTGCAGATTGGAGTATAATATATATATATATATATATATATATTATTTATATACTCATGCGCAATTTACAAGCAGCAGCAAGGAAGAAAACCCATTTTCGTGAGTTCATTTTACAGTAATTAAAAATGTCTAGACACGTGCATATTAAATGGTCAAGTCAACATGCGTCTCGAATTCTCGAAGCGTGCTTTCAGTTTTTCGAGAGATGAGGTAATGCAAACTGGCATCGCCGAATAATTATTATTAGACCTACACGCCGAGACTTTTGCAGCTGCAACAGCTGAGAGTGGAGGTCATAATAATAATAATGGATCCTCCTGATGTCTTGAAATGAGACCGAATAATTATTATAATTATAGAGTGATCTACATAGACTTACGTCGTAAGCACTTTGAGGACTTTTCGAATTGACACGACCGTTTCAAGTTTTAAATACTTCTACAACTTCTTTCGTCTCTTCGCTGCTTTTGAGACAAAATTATCAATAGAAGCGTTCCTGGTTAATCAACCATGCACGGCTAAATTTAATGTGACAGCCTTGAGATTCCTAACGAAGAGAGTGAATTTAACTCTGGGCAATAAGCGCAGTGTGTGTGGTACGACCAGATACCGAGAATTAATGGCGCTGTAGTAAAGTAGTCCGCGAGAGGGGAAACAGAAGCTCTGCAGCTTGGACGGCCGATCGAAGGGTGGATCGACGCTGGACACCCGAGGGGGAACAACATAGTTCTAGCGTGATTGCTTTTACCTGTTTGCGCCAGCTTTTAGTACTACCTCTACCTGGTAGTCTATAGAGCATGCAACCTAGAGGCATAGGCGTAGGGGACATTTCAGCAGTGGGGGGGCAAAAATTTTGCTTTTGCCCGAAAAAATAACTCGGGAATAATTGGCATCGTGCACACATAGCCATCTCTGTTCTTGCACCCACACCCGGGACAAGGGCAGAGGTGCAAATACCCCGGGCCCGCCCATATTTTAGGGACCAGGCTGGGTAATTTTAGGTATGTATGCAAATTTATTATGTAGCCTATGTATAATATTCCTGACACTTAACCAGTTCAAACTTCACACGAGTAACTGATTAAATTCATAAAATTATTGTATATTGTTTTGTATTGTATCGTATTTAATCATCTACAAAGCGCCTCTAATAGAACCATTCAGAGGCGCTCCTAGTGCGCAAGACCACGCGCGAAGAGGCAGGTTTTAAGATGAGAGACGGAAGAAGAGAGACTGTTAGAGAAAGTGTATAGAGCGAACGCAAGGTGAAAGCTCATCACAAAGAGAAGGATCAATTGAGACAAATGACCAAGACTGACCAAGACTGAGCCATAGCAGTTCTAGGAGGAGGAAGCAAGGGTAAAGTCTGTTGGATGAACGAAGTGGACGGTTGGAGGAAGCTGAGTGAGGTCAAACGTCGGTCAAAACCCCGCTGAGCCTTGAATATCAGAGTGAAGAATTTAGATTGTATGTGAACACGGAGAGGAAGCCATGGCAATGAGTGGAAACAGAACGGCGAAAGATACTGAGACACCTTAAATGAAAATAAGAGGAACATGTACTTTTGGAAATGTGCTCAGTTAAGGTATTATCCTACCCGTAATATAAATGAGCTCTCAAGTGCAACACCCTGATCCGGCACACTTGACAAGAAGGAAAAGATTGGAACTTTTTCAGAGAGCAGACCAAGATCTGCACGTTCAATGTTGATGATCGCAAGATTATCGTGTCTTTTTGACCTCATGACCAGGTACATATAGTAGAAATTTCGATGTCATTCAGGACATCGAATTCCGATGTTCTGTGGCACCTATAGCTTGCATGCTGTGAATTTCTCCAAATGCCACGTAGGCCTATAGTCGCAATTTTCGGGCAAATTTCGGCTCTTGAATTTGCTGCGATTCTCGCCATTATTTCCAAATGCTACCGTGAATTCAGAACTTTTTCGGGAATTTCTGCTATCCGTGGTTGTTGTGAGCTAATTTCTAACTCGATTCTGGCAAGATTTTCGGGCAAAATTTGGCTCTTGAATTTGTTGCAATTCTCGCCATTATTTACAAAATGCTACCGTGAATTCATAATTTTTCAGAAATTTCTGCCTTCAATGGTTGTTTTGAGCTAATATCTAACTCGATTCGGGCAAGATTTTCGAGCAAATTTCGGCTCTTGAATTTGTTACGATTCTCGCCATTATTTGCAAAATGTTACCGTGAATTCAGAACTTTTTCGGGAATTTCTGATACCCATGGTTGTTGTGAGCTGATATCTAACTTGATTCGGGCAAGATGGAACTGGGAGATAATATAATGTGGCATATAATGAACGTTGAACTTCAAGAGTTTGGTTAATATTTTCCCGGGTCTACTACTCTACTTGCCCGAAAAACGGACTTGCCCGAAATTTGGGGGAGGCATTTGCCCCCTCTGGACCCCCGTCTCCTACGCCTATGCCTAGAGGCCTATTTATAAGCATTAACCCGACTATTTTGATGATTTTAATCTGTTCTGGTTTCGTAATTTTAAATTGATGGAAGACCTGAGTGTTGGAAACATGAAATGAATCTCTATTCTTCTATTTTAATATTATTGTTACAGCCTACGCTTGAGCGATTGCTTTGCAGACGATAGCCTGGTAAATGAGATTTTTGGAGATAAATCAAATTGCGCTTGGCCCGGCGCTGATTAAAACGGATGTCGTCTGCTTTCTTGATGACGTTTTGACATGACGCTTCGTTATTTAAGATCGCTAAGGATCAACAGTCGGTAGAGAAATAGATGAACCTTAGATTGGATTGGCATGTCTAATATGAAATCTGAAAATAGCCCGTTTATGTAGGTCTCATATTTTTCTCTAAATAGGCCAACACAAGCGGAGAGCAGGTTGTCGATCACACGTGCGCATAGACAGAGAACGTGTGGGAAGTTATAAGAGGCCGTATAGCGTTTATGATTATTATGATTATTTTTATCTCTGCGATGTTCAGGTAAAGAAGAAAGCTTTTGATAGATTTCATAGGCTACTCTTAGACTCAGAGGACTCTCCAATTACGCATACAAATTATGCATAATTATACTGTTTACGTCACGGGGTATCTTTCAATAAGGAAACATCACAAGACCAGTGTTATTTCCCCGAAGCATATGGGGCCTAAGGAAAAAAATGAAATGTTGGGGTTTAACGACTCTTTTTCATATCAAAGATGATCAGCGTCGACTCCACGTTTATATTGCGACCGAGCCACCCACAGTATGTAAAGATCCGACCGGGGAATCGAACCCGCTCCGCCGGCGCGGCGAGCGGGCTACAACCCACTCGGCCACACAGGATCCTAGGGCCTAAGGAACGTCGATAGACTTAAAAGACTAAGGGACATGAAAGTGTCATCATTTATAGGGCATAATAATAAATGTTGTTTTATTTTGCCCAAGGTGATGTTTTTGACTGCAATTGTTATAACAATTATTATTATCTTATAGTAGGCTATAGTAATAATAACTGATTGTTGGATTTATAGCAATTTTATTATTATTATAATTTTTATAGCCTAATAATAATAATGATTGCAATTGTAAAAAAGGATCAATAACAATTGTTGTTATTTTATTATAATGACAATTGTTTGCAACTGTTGGATTTATAACAATTACTTTATTTTTTAATAATGATGATGATAATAATAATAATGATAATAATAATAATAATAATTATTATTATTATTGTTATAATTATAATGATAATGATGACGATAAAAATAATAATAATGATAATAATGATAATAATTATAATAATAATTATAATTATAATTATAATTATAATTATAATTATAATGAAGAAAGATCAGAAGGACTTTAGCATTATTTAACGACAGATACTGCATTGCTTTCCAAGTCATACTACTGTAGTGATGTGACTGGTATCACAATGCAACTCGTCGTTAGCGTATTAGCTGTAAACGTGATTGTGCACGTGTAGGCTATACAATCATAATTATAGCGCCCGTATGGTCTCTGCCCTGATCATGTGCCAATCAATAATTGATCGGGGTGAGATCCTTCACCACCGTTGCCTCCCCTTGAATGGGTGACCTGTCATTCGGAGGAAGCAAAGAATTGTCTGGAATTAGGCCTATTGTTATTCTTATCATTCCTATTGTTATTATTGTAAGGAATCAGACTGACTAAAGACCGCCTGCATTACACAGCACTCGTGTGCAGTGCGTATATAATAGGCTGGTTTAGTGGTCAACAGGTGTGCGATCTGGCCAGATGACGGAAATGCATAAGGGCTAATAATAATTATTATAGGCCGCTTCGACAAGTGGGCTGCATCATATGCTGTTTCATTTGTGACTGTAACTTAATGTCAGTATGAGAACTGCAGGAAAAAAATAACTGAGGGGTCAAAGGTTGATTTATGTGGACTTGGGGTAAGCGATGAGGACTTTACTATGGGATCCTAAGAAAAACCGGGGTACCCCCACGATCCCACCCCGCAACTCTCACCATGCCTGATCTTGTGATTTCTCTGCATAGTGCCCAAAATGCGATGTCACGAGAACAAGCTTATTCAAAGATGCTAAGTCAAAACCTTTGAGACACATGATATTATGCCCTCAACTGGTTCTATTGTCTGGTGAAGCCATGGTCTCTCAGGTCTTTGATCTGACTGTCGTTCACATTATTTTTCAGTATAAATTGTTTCAAGCGAACAGTTAATTATCTCTGATTTTACCACTTCCATTCGCCGTTACTGGCTTCTCTGCAGCCCAGCATGCCTAGAGTCAGAACACACGGTTCGTCAATCACTTGGCCTACATGAACTTAGAATCCTTCTTGATATTAGACTTGCAACGTTATGATCGTGCGCTGCTGATGTCAACGAATTCGAGTACTCGTTTAGATGCAGCGGTTACTTGTTTTATGACACTTCAATCCGTTATTCCTTTCTTCTGAACTCTGGGGTGGTGAAATTCTCCATGGGTTTCGCCTTTTACACCACGGCGCGTAACAGCATGAAATCATGCTTCTGCTGCTTCTGCTGGAAGCCTTATAATTGAGCCATACTTCCTGTTGGTCACAATGGAGTGTTTTTGATCACCCCGATTAGCTCACCTTGGAGGCACAGCGGTAAATAATCTTATCTTAGGTATAGGTTTAAGCCTCTCGCAAAGTCACGTCTTTCAGAGCAACCCATGCTTTGTCCCGACGAAGTGACTTCTATTGAAGAGGTTTGTTTAAAACCCATTTCGACCTAGAGCTTTTCGTGGGGGAAGCGACGAGTGTCGGACCTCTGTTGAATCCGTCGCAATTGATAGGGGAAGAAAGAGACGTTCGTCCAGTCGACTAATGACTTCTTACATACAAGTGCATATAATATATATATATATAGTTATATACCACATATACACGCCATATATATACACACCATATATATACACCATATATATATACACCATTATATATACACCATATATATATATATACCATATATATATATATATATAGGCGTACAATTAATTAATTATATGAGTGTCGTCTGCACTGCTTGCTGCCTCTCTGCGGCCATTCAACAGTCTCCGAGACTGCGTTTGATTTATGGAGCTTTCGCGAAACGTCTCTTCGGATACGGCGGCGACGTCGACAGGAAACCGAATTTTCCTTTGAGTGCGGGCGAGACACCTGTTGTCGAGACAAAGACGCGTTGCCAGGCAACCGTTCCGTTACCGTGGTAACAGAGTGAGCTTTCGAATGACGCGAGTAATTACCGTCGAGTGCTGGGGAAATAATGCAGTCCGTCAGAGACTTCCCAGGCATGCGTCGTTCGGAGCAAGCATCAGCTGGTGGTGCCGTGCTACGCGGCTGGGTCGCAGGTCATCCGCCAGCACGTCCGTCCGTCCGTCTGTCAAGCCACTCCGTCTGTCTGTACGTTCGCTCGTTTGTGTGTGTGTGTGTGTGTGTGTCTGTCTGTCTGTCTGTCTTGTCTGTCTTGTCTGTCTGTCTGTCTGTCTGTCTGTCTGTCTGTCTGTCTGTCTGTCTGTCTGTCTGTCTCCTTTGTTGTTCCCACGTTTCTTGCGCTTTTACGGCGGTGGTCGTCGTCGTTCGAGAGCGAGAAATATAATCGATTCCGCCGTCGTCGTCGCTTGTTGATAGGTTAATGTTGACAGATTAATCGTAAAGCGTGGAAACAACACTCTCCGAAATCGACCGCCTGCCAACCTCTGCAATGCTATACGCCTTCCGCCTTGTAGTAATATACGGTTCTTGTAGCGCTATATTTCGATCGATCGTGGGCGAAGGTTAAGAATAGGTTTGACGCCCACACGAGTCAATTATTTACGTCAATCCGGACGTCGTCTATTTTTACGCCGACTGTAGTTATGACTTAATTCGAGTCATTACGACGAATCGGCTGTCACGTGATGCATATCAACTACATGTCCGTCCGTTCGTCTGCCCGTCCGTCCGTCCGTCTGTACATGCATTGCAATTTTATACTTTCAACCTCTCTGAATTGCCCTTTCTACACGAGCCTGACCGCATGCCTGTCTGTTACAAATCTCACTCACACGGATATAGATTAGAATAGGACCGTGTATACATGTATAGTTGTATACCCTTCAGGTTTTCACCAATTTAACGCATAGCCTACATACATTATTATACGTTCACAACAAGTCATATCAGTAACCAGGTCGGCTGCTGCCTTGCCTACGTGCCATTTTGGCGGATTAGGAGGCTATAAAATAATATTCCTATTCCACGGAATTTGTTTGATCGTTTCTTACATGTTCAGAGTTTATGCATGATGTTGAGTTTGCGCGTTGGAATTCTTCTTCTTTTCTGTCGTCGATTTAAAACGTGTTTGGAGTCTGATGCTTGGACGGTGTTTTGTAAAAGGCACTTATAAGGTCCTAGGGAGGTGCAAAGCGCAGTCGTTACTGTTAATTATAGATTGCACCATCATGACAAGTACAATCAACAGGTCCTATCTTACGCATTGGATATATATATTTATATATATATATTGTGGAGCGCGGTGGTGTAGTGGTGGCGTCGTTGCCTTGAAGCCGGAGGGCTCGAGGTTCGAATCCACCTCAAGTCACCGCGTAGGGACCTTGGGCAAGTCCTTCACTCGCAACTGCTCAGCGCTTCGGCGTGAAACTCCGATGCAGTGTCCGCTATGCAGTCGGGAGCGCCTCTGAGGAGAGTGCTTGAAGGGGCGCTATAACAAGTGCACATACAAACATACAAGCAATATTATATATATGCAAGGCATGTAAGGGAAGATCACGTGATCCCTCATCGGTGACTGCCCGTCCAGAATCATGAACAGAGGTTGCGGGCGACATGCTACTGATTCCAATCAGAGGATTATTCAGTTTATCCGACCTTAGATATATGTTCGGCGTGTGTCCAGCCAAACACAGTCATCGGATTCAACGGCAACCGATTAGATGGAATCAGTTCTGACCCTCCGTGCAGTGGTCCGCTTAAAAGATTGATGACGTGCAAGGCATATTTGGCAATCCGCTCTTCTTGATAAGAGAGGGGTTCAGACAAATCAGTCAAATAAAGGATGTAAATAGGGACTGAATAATATTTTAGTATAGGGCTTTGCATGGCACCAAGAGGCAACGGTGTCCAAGTCTTTCGGCCTGAACCCAATGCTAGCACAATAATTCTTGTTCTTCCAAAGGCCTACATAAGGAGCACAGGTTGCACAAGAAGCAAGACGCTTGTTTAAAGCTCATGTTATCGCATCATCAAACGCTGCGTCTACAAGATAGCAAGCGACGTACATGTAGTAAGACAGGTTCAAGGGCGTCACGTACAAGTATGTGCATTGTGCAAGACGAGTCTTAGCAGGACCGCTTCAGGTGAATGTCGGGTAGCAAATTTAGCGCCGTCGTGAGGTTATTGTAAAGTGCAATGTAAATGTCTATATACATGCATACATACATACATACATATATATACATACATACATACATACATACATACATACATACATACATACATACATACATACATACATACATACATACATACATACATACATACATACATACATACATGCATGCATACATACATACATACATACATACATACATACATACATACATACATACATACATACATACATACATACATACATACATACATACATACATACATACATACATACATACACTGGATTGTGACCGAGAAGATCTGAAATCGTAATCGTAGTGGTCGTAGGTATGTAGTCAAGCGCGTAAAACCTGTGCTTTGTTTAATCTTTGTTTGACGTTTTTCACTTTATCGTTGATGATTGGTATAATTATTTTCAGTCGGCTTTTGTTTTGCTCGATCTCATCGGAGCACCTGATTGTCCGATCATCAACTGGTTTCCAAAGACCAATAAGCTCTACTTGAAACTTCAGAGTATTGGTGAGTCAAGTTTACGTAAATAGGTTTCTTCATGTAGGCTCTATAAATAACTGTGCATTTATACAGCGCCTTTATAATAGATAAAGTGTACCTTAAAGGCCTGGCTATCTATTGGACCGACAAATTCGTGTGCTGTGAATGATAGGTCGTGAACTCGTGATCCGAAATAAGCCTTTGCTGGTAGTCTCTCGCAGACGTGTATATACTGAGTAATGAATTAGTATTTGCTGATCATTAAAGTCTATACGTATTCACTTGTATTTGTATTCACTTATAATTAGTCATTAGAAATCCGTTAATAGTCACTGACCTGACCAAGATAAAGTATAGGCCTACATGTATATGCCATATGCTGGCAGCACAGATTGTGTCAAAGATGTGATCGTCAAGTCAAAATCTTCGATGTGAAAAACAAACATAGCAATGTAACAGTGGCAATAGCTTTACACGAACCACTTGGCAACTGGTTGTCAAGAAGCTTCGGTTTGAAAAAAATTAAGGTACCATATAGTGACTTTTTAACCATTAAAGATAGGTCAAATAGTTTTATCTTATGATGCAGAAAAGACAAGGGAATGGATATATTTCATGTTCATTTTGATTTTACAGAGAAAAAACTGTTTCTTGCCGGATTCCTGGAGCCTATTGCAGATTCGAAGCGAAATTTACATCCAAATCGATATTTTCCAGACAAGAATAGTCCCAGAATGAAGTCGCAAGGAATTCCGGATGACCACGTTCCCTTCATGCGCAGAAGTATGCTTAAACCAAAATACAGTCACTCTTTTTGAACGTCGTATGCATGCAGTTAGAGTCTATAGAGCCTTAATATACCAGTGCCTTATCAGCTAACCTCCCAAATTGTGAGCTTTTGTCGAGATCGAGCTGGGAGTGCTTCTGAGTAGTGTCTTAAAGAGACACTGCATGAATGAATTGAATGGTGCAAAGGTATTATGCCTATTATAAGCCTATATAGTCACGGAATGATCGGTCTGTTAACTATAGACATCTATTTTAGGCCTAACTGCAGGAGGTGTTGGATTATTTCGACCTATAGTCGAACCGCTTACAAACGCTGCAACTTGAACTTAATTTACGAGATAATTCATTAGTCAATTAATTAATTAAGGACTGGAACGGACTATTATGAATTTATGATTTTGCTCCACAGACCAACTCATTCTTCCTTTAACAGAAAACTCTCTCATCTCTTCCGCTTCCGCCCTTCCCTCTCTCCACTGGTTTCGACCATTTCAATAGATCTATCTAAATGAGGGTTAGGCTAATTAACCGCGCCTCATATTCGCGTTTCGGTGACAGCGCTTGCGAACATTGGTGGTGGTGGTGCTGCTGCTACTGATGATGATGATGATGATAATAATAAAAAATAATTGTAATGACTGTAATAGCTGTAACAATTGCTGACAAAATATAGTATTTATTGTAATGATTTTTATTGACTATAGCAATGTTTGAAAAATTAGTAATCACAATTAATAATTCATAATAAAATTAGTAGTAGCTAAATCTGTCCCCCTGGCCTTCAGGCAACCTGATTCGGACCTATTTTCATTACCCTCTTGACAACCCCTCCGACTTGACGCAGCGTTCATGAACAAGCTGCTGGTGCTGCACTTAGCTTTCGCGCATCGCGTTAGAAGGCTGCAGGCTGCAATATTATTACACAAACGATCGTCCGTTACTATAGTGAAATGCGGCGGTTCTTTAAATAGGCCTAATTGCAATTATTGTAGACGTCTCCATCTTGCACCTGATCCCGTATCCGTTTCCAAAGGTCTGGCACAAGGCATCGGACAACGAGGAGGCGCTCAGCTATCCATCCATCAACAACTTCGCGAGGATTCTTCGCGTCTTTGTCGCTGAATATCTTCAGCTGCATTAGTTGGCACGATCGCCCCCACCCTCTCCTTCCCCCAGCGGAGAACAGATGCAATTCAGCTGTTATACATCACAGGTGGAGAAGTAATACTAAAAGGTTACGGCAGATGGTATAACATGATACAGCGGCGGCCTTTCAACGAACGGTCTGTGCTTGACTGAATGCATATAATGCGCTTAGCCATATCTTTTAATTTCACAGATTAACGTCGAGACGACAAAGACGATTATTCCTTTCAGCAGCAAATGCATGGCTTTATATGTATGCATGACATATATAATTATATATATGTATACACACACATATATATATGCTCAGTCATAGGCGTAGGAGGCGGGTATCTAGAGGGGTAAATACCCCCAAATTTTGGGTGAGTCTGTTTTTCGGGTATACAGGGTGGCTCAAAAAAAAACGTACCACCGGGGAAAATGCGATATCTTCGCAGCCGATCGAACTTTTTCTGCGAAAATTTTCCAATTTGTAGGGGAATGAATTTCCAACAATACCTGAAAGTTTCATTTGAAACTTTTCATGTTTGCAAAAGTTACAGCTGTTCAAACTTAAAATTTCGTTTTTTCAATTATCCGCGGAAAATTGACGTCACTTGTAGATTTCCAAGTCAAATGATATCACTTTTCACTACGACCTCAGCATTCCGTTTTGCAGTTTATTGTAAGGTATAATGAGAGTGTCCACTCCCTGCCTTAACACAAGCTCAAATTCTTTTTGTGAAGCTCAGTATGGCCTTGTTGGTCGGGTCCTGCGGCAACTGACCCCACATTAGCAGCAAGACTTGCTTCAGCTGGCCAATGTTCTCCAACTTGGGATTAAATGTCTTGCAGCGTTCCAGCATAGCTCCCCAGACGTGATAAACAAGAGGGTTAAGGTCTGGCGAGTTTGTAAATCATCTTTGCCAATGCATTTACTTCAGTTGATGTCAATAAGGTAGCGCCATCATAATCAACCTTGCCGTGCGAGCAAGCAGGCGCACTGTCCTGCTGCATAATAAAACCAGATGTTAGAGCATACCTGGTCTTCAATGAGTCTGGGTAAGCGAGTTCAATGATGAGTTTGACATCTAACCTACTGAATGGGATTAATTGCAGTCTTTTCTTGCAGCCGCAACACACGCCGGCATATCTGATGCCGAAACCACGATTTGCTTTGCAAACTTGACCTTTCGATTACCAAGCGAATTTCGTGAAAATCGCGCTTTTTCCGTCAGATCAAGCGACCACTTCCTGCCTCTCTTCCGACATCTGATCTTCGTTACATAAACACGTTTGCAGATAGTCTTCAATGTGCTCAGGCTCCACTTTTCACTGGGTATTTTGCTATGATCACGCGATGTCTCAGTCTCTGTTCATGCAAAGTCCGAGTTCCCATTTGATCTTTTGCAGAAACTTTGCCCATGACGTTCATTGTTTGGGTTCACCAATTGAGACCTTAATCTATAAAATATCACCAAATACCAGCAGATTGCTTCATAAACAGCTTCTTTACAGCTCATAGTGAGGTCGTATGACATCATCATCAATGTGTGTGTGTTGTAATTTGCCAAACATCCTAATGAAATCACTTGTATTGGAGCATGATTCTCCGGATAATTGAAAAAACGAAATTTTAAGTTTGAACAGCTGTAACTTTTGCAAACATGAAAAGTTTCAAATGAAACTTTCAGGGATTGTTGTATATTCATTCCCCTTCAAATTGTGAAATTTTCGCAGAAAAACCCCAATCGGCTGCGAAGATATCGCATTTTCCCCGGTGGTACGTTTTTTTTTGAGCCACCCTGTATATAGGCCTAAGAAATATTAAACTAAACTTGAAGTTCAACGCTCATTTTCACACCACATTATCTTCGGATCTTCCAGTTCCAATTTGCCCGAAACGAGTTAGGTTATAGGTCGATACAAGCTCACAACCACCGTGGATCAGAATATCAGCAATGCTATTCGTGAAAAAAGCTATGAGTTCACGGTAGCATTTTGTAAATAGTGGCGAAAATCGCAGCAAATTCATGAGCCGAAATTTGCCCGAAAATCGCGATTATTCGTGGCATTTGGGGAAATTTGCGACATTCATGCCAAGTACCACAGATCACGGAATTCACGGTTTGAATTACATCGAAAATTTCTACTATCGTTTTCCATGGGGGTCCCTAAACTATCTCAGGGCTAGGCCTGTGAGGAAAAAAGTAGAAACAAATTTCGGTAATAACAGTTCGTGCACGACTTACGATAAATCTATTATAATGGCGGCAAAACAGGAAGAATATTTTGACAAAGTAGAGTCGACCGATCTTGCGCCCACCACACTCGGTTCAACGAAACCCAAGCGCCTTATTCCTATTATCCCTATATAGTAGACACGCTGTAAAATTAAATGGTTACTAGCCTAAAATGGTCGACCATGTTGCAATTGGTTGCCACTCCTCTTGTCTTGTTTCAATTTCGAGACACTGGTCCATTTAGAATACTAATGAACAGTGTTTAATCTAGTCCCCCTCCTCTGGGGGGGGGAATTGGGGTTTCTGGGGGGAGACATTTGAACGTCCAAAGGACGCTCCTGATGCACGTAGCACCGAGACTGGGAGGGGGAGGGGTATGGGAGGGGGATGCGCCCCTCCTCATCAGAAACTTTTTGAATTTCCACATTGCAATGGCAGCATTTTAAGGTGTCGTCTTAACAAAATAGCTGTACTGTTTCAGTGACCCATTAGAAAATTTTTTGGATTTCAACATTGCAATGGCAGCATTTTAAGGTGTCATCTTAACAAAATAGCTGTACTGTTTCAGTGACCCATTAGAAAATTGTTTGGATTTCCACATTGCAATGGCAGCATTTTAAGGTGTCATCTTAACAAAATAGCTGTACTGTTTCAGTGACCCATTAGAAACTTTTTGAATTTCCACATTGCAATGGCAGCATTTTAAAGTGTCATCTTAACAAAATAGCTGTACTGTTTCAGTGACCCATTAGAAAAATTTTTGGATTTCCACATTGCAATGGCAGCATTTTAAGGTGTCATCTTAACAAAATAGCTGTACTGTTTCAGTGACCCATTAGAAACTTTTTGAATTTCCACATTACAATGCAGCATTTTAAAATGTCATCATAACAAAATAGCTGTACTTTTTCAGTGGCCCATTAGAAACGTTTTGAATTTCCACTTGCAATGGCAGCATTTTAAGGGGTCAACTTAACAAAATAGTTGTACTTGTACTGTTTCAGTGACCCATTAGAAAATTTTTGAATTTCCACTTTGCAATGGCAGCATTTTAAGGTGTCGTCTTAACAAAATAGCTGTACTTTTTCAGTGACCCATTAGAAAATTTTTGGATTTCCACATTGCAATGGCAGCATTTCAAGGGGTCATCTTAACAAAATAGCTGTACTGTTTCAGTGACCCATTAGAAACTTTTTGAATTTCCGCATTGCAATGACAGCATTTTAAGGTGTCATCCTCACAAAATACCTGTACTTTTTCAGCGACCCATTAGAAAAATCTTTGATTTCCACATTGCAATGGCAGCATTTTAAGGGGTCATCTTAGCAAAATAACTACTTTTTCAGTGACCCATTAGAAACTTTTTAAATTTCCACATTGCAATGGCAGCATTTTAAGGTGTCATCTTAACAAAATAGCTGTACTTTTTCAGTGACCCATTATAAACTTTTTGAATTTTCACATTGCAATGGCAGCATTTAAGGTGTCATCTTTGAATGAATGAATGAATGAATGAACTTGTTTATTGCACACACACACACAAGTCAAATAGTATAAACAAGTCTCAACAAACATAGTGCAAAAGGAATCAGGAAAAAGCTAACAGCTTATATACCCTGACCCCTAGCTCCAAGACTATTTTTAGTGCAAGTCAGTATTAATACTTAACTAAGACTTAATTAATTAATACTTAACTAAGACTTAATTAATACTTCTTGACAAAATAGCTGTACTGTTTCAGTGACCCATTAGAAACTTTTTGAATTTCCACATTGCAATGGCAGCATTTTAAGGTGTCATCTTAACATGATATTATCATATATTATAGTAGTAAAATAATGTCATTATAATCATATAATAATAAATAATATCACGATATATTATAACACTTCATGTGAAACAATGATGAAACAGTAACTAAAAACCAATATCATTTCGTCAAATTTTTCTGGGGGGGGAAATGTCAATCCTGGGGGGAAACTTTCCCCCCCCAGAGACGTCTAGATTAAACACTGACTAATGAATATCACACATATATATGCATTATGTGTATTTATTATATACATTATTATAGGCTTATAATAAATTATATATGAATAAATTTCGAGCTTACTCATTTCTTAGTGTATAGGACTCTCTCACTTTCTACTTCTCATCCGCTCGACGTTCTTCGTCACATATTATGCTGTTCACGTTCTTGGAGTCCTCCTTGACTCAACACTTTCCCTAACACACTGATACACCAATTCTTCTAATTCGCCTAATTCTTCTGCAGGTGTTGCGGGATTAATTATCTCCCATTCCTTTATTTATTCATTCATTTATTCATTCATCTATTCATTCACTCGCTAAAAGCTTATACAGCGCCTCTTCAAGGTAGGCTAACTGTACACAGAAGCTCTACGAATCCAGAGTGTGCAAAAAATAAGTTTCGAATTGTCTCGAAACTTATCAGTAAGCTACAAGTCATGATCTAGGGAAGACGTGCATCTTCTTAGAAAGCGCTGATAATCCTCGTGATCGATGGCGCATCTCGCAACGTCTTCTGCACTCGAAGGATACTTCCGACTGCCAACGATCAGACTCTGAGAATCAGATTCTGTGTGCCAGTTTTGCTACGTTTTTTGTCAATAAGATTAACAATTTAAAATGCAAAATTGCTAGATGTACTGCCAAATTATTGTGGAATGACCTGCTGCTTGACTCTAATTTCTCTGGATCTAACTTCTCTGACTTGTCTTCTGTCACCTACTTTGAAGTCTACAATCTTCTCAAAAGCATGGCTCCTAAATCATCCCAAATGGATTTCATACCAACATCACTTATACTTTCCTGCTCTGATGTTTTCTCCCACCTTATTGCGCGCTTGGCCAATCTGTCTTTTGCTGAAGGCCGTTTTCCGTCATGCCTCAAATCTGCTTTAGTCACACCCTTGCTTAAAAAACCTAACCTAGACTCCAGCAACCTTTCAAACTTCAGACCTATCTCCAACCTTAATAACATTTCTAAGATCTTGGAACGTCTCTTTCTCACTCGTATTAAGAAACACATTACTTCCTGTCCTAACTTCAGTCCTTACCAGTCTGCTTACCGCGAAGGCCATTCCACTGAGACTGCCCTTGTCTCTACACTTGATAACATATTCTCGTCCATTGACAATGGGAAAGCCTGCCTCTCAGTTTGTCTTGACCTCAGTGCAGCATTTGACACTGTTGACCACCAGTTACTCCTTTCAAGACTTGCCAATAGCTTCGGTGTCTCTGGGACTGCCCTAAACTGGTTAGCTTCTTACCTGCGTGACCGCAATCAGCAGGTCGGCATTGGAACCGCTCGGTCTGAGCCTACTGTTTGCACGGCTGGAGTTCCACAGGGATCTGTCCTTGGCCCCTTACTATTTACTGTCTTTACTTCCCCAATCAGTCGCATTGCTAATCACTTTGGAATCCAATTACAGCAGTATGCGGATGATACCCAACTCCATATTGCTCTATCACACACTGATCAGTCTGGCAAACTTAAACTTGAAGAGTGTCTTTCATCTATGTATTCCTGGTTTTGTTTCAATGGTTTGGCCATAAACCCTGACAAGTCTGAGGCAATTTTGTTTGGGTCACGCCAGCGCCTGCGCTCTTTCCCTCCACTTTCTAATATCGACCTTGCGGGCACTGCCGTTCATCTGTCAGATACTGTCAAAACACTTGGAGTAACCCTAGACAATAAGCTCACATTTCGACCTCACATAACTAGCATTTGTAAATCTTGTTTCTATCACATTCGGGCAATACGTCACATCAGGTCGGCCCTGACTATGGATAGGCTATGTCTCAAACCATTGCCTGTTCTCTTGTCTCATCCCGCCTTGATTATGCTAACGCCGTTTTTGTCGGTCTCTCAGTTACTGAGCTCAACAGGTTGCAACACATCCAAAACTCCTTAGCACGTGTTGTGCTGCGCGTCCCAATACAAACTAGTTCCTCAGTACTACTCCAACAACTGCATTGGCTTCCTGTTCAGTACAGGATAAAATTCAAATTGGCATGTCTGACCTTCAAATCTCTCAGTACCAACGCACCTTCCTACCTTCAGTCACTACTAACTCCTTACATTCCTCCTCGTTGCTTGCGTTCATCGGGCACAAGTCTTTTATCTGAACCTCGATGCAAAACAGTTATGGGCTTGCGTGCATTCCATGCCTCTGCACCCAGGGAATGGAATCGGCTTCCGCTCTCTCTTCGAAGCTCAATTTCACTTCCTTCCTTCAAAAAGCGGCTAAAAACTTACTACTTCTCCTTGACTTTCAAGCATTTGGATCTTTAATTGCATCTTCATCTGGCGGCTGACTATCCGCGCCTCAGATTCACATTTCGGTGTGACATTGCGCGCGTTACAAATTTATTTAATAATAATAATAATTCTAAAGGAGGGCGTCCCAAACCCTGCGTCATACTACGGAGAATGTAGTGCCTTCTCAACAAGCGACTGTGTAACCCGTAATGCTCCCTTTCATGTTACTGAGTTGCGGTCTTGTCAACCTGTTTTTTCACATTAAACAAATATATATATGTATGTTCTGTTTTCCATAGTTGCTCTGAGGTCAAACGAGAACACCAGATCCTCCCTCTCGGAAGATCGAAAGGAGCGACTGCCTTCCCCTCCCCCAATATTAGCTGATTCAGTCTCCTATTCCTCTGCAATCTGCATGCTTCGTAGACGCCTGAAAACTATATCGCCTACTGTCTCGTGTATTAATTCTGCATCTACGAATAGCGCTTTATAAATGTTCATTGGCAATTACGACTACATTATGAAGTGATTTAATTACATTAAACACTATCAAACAGTTCGCTCTGAGGGCTAACGCATAGGAATATTTGTTATATCGATAAACAGAAAGTATTTTCCAATGCAAAACTTTTAATAGAATTATTGAAGTACAGCAACACGCGTTTCAACAGAATCCTGCAATCCCTAATTCTTAATACATGCCAAGAATCAATCACTAACTTTATGTCATAATATGAACCAAGGGCAAGACATTTAGGTTAAAATTCAGCATACCACTACCAGACTAAGACTGCTCCTAAACAGTCCAACAGCATTCTTGATCAAAGGACGAATAATTGTCTGGTGCATATAAGTATAAGTAGGCTTATGCGTAATTTATGTCCTCATTTTACTGATAACAAATCTTCATAAATTCCCCAGAATAACTAACTGTCCTGATTCCTAGAATTAGTCTACAGTAGGCCTATACAATCTTTTCGTCGAGACTACACGCAAGAACAAAGTCAAGACAACACTAAAGTTTTTTTGTAGGCCTACGCGAAACGCCTTGAAGGTAGAAAGCAGGGCCTCTACTTTCTCGATGCCTGCAAATGAAGCAGAATCACTTTGTAGTCTTCGATCGCTGGCTTGATCTTGCACAAGGATGTCACTTCTTCGGAACTCCTGGGACCACCAAGTCTGCAAAATGCATACTCACATATTTAGCCTAAAGTCGAAATTAAACTGCATTAAGACATTAGGCGCTTAACTCTCTGAAGCAACTAGAATAATTAATTACTAGTCTCAATCTGCACACTGGTTCGGCCAGTGCTCTCTTTACTTCTCACACACCCTCCACTACGTCTATACATGTATCAGGCCTAAATGTAGGCTAGGTCTACTGACTGGAGTCACTGGAATATGGTATTTTATAACTGCAGTGTACTAAATGACATAAATGTACCAGAGAAAATGCCACTCGTGGCCCGATATTTTGCATTTATAGGCCTATAAAAGGGCTAAACCAAAAATAGAAATTCGTAAAATTTTTAAAAATCATTTCATGAATAGCGAAAAATCTTTAACTGAATGACGAACTAATGGAAAAGTTTCATATAATTAAAGTGTGCGCAGGAAATGTTTAAATAAAACTGTTTTACTAAAGACGGGATTCTTAAAGTTCAAAGTCTTAAAGTGGCTATAAAAGCAAGATAGAATTGAGTTCCAATAAAACAAATACCAGGGATTCGAAGTTTGACAAGCTGCTGTCCGGATTTGACTGGACCACCTTCCGGAGTCAGAATTTCTTGAATAAAACCGTTGACAGGTGATGGGATGTCTATTTCTACTGTAGCCTAAAAAACGTTGAGACATCGTAGACTTTATCTAAATCTAGAAATCCTTTGACAAATAATTTTAGACTGTCAGCAGTTGATTATTAGTAAATCTATGCAATGAATAATAATAGATTGAGCATAAAAACCGAGGTATACCCTATAAACTATTATGCATTATATACAGGGTGGTCCAGCATAAATGTCCCGACTTTGCACGCGTATAACTTCGCCAATTTGTAACATTTATTTATACTTAATGCATCAAATTAAAGGTATTTCACTCTAGTATTAGCTCTAAAAAAGTCGAACTGGTGCTGATTTAGGTTTTAATTATATGCTCTTAACAACGCTAGCTATCAATTTTTGTCATTACTGACGCAATATGACGCCGTTTTCCCGGGATATTCTATCGTTTTTTGCTGAAACGCGCGTAGACACGATCATTTTGGGTGTTTGTAGGGTCCCTACCATGAATATCTTCTCATCGCAAAACCACGTCCTTTCAATTTTGCCAACAACCGTGCACTGCCATGCGCTGCTTCAGACGCCTGCACGCTGCCAGCCATTAATTTCTTTGTGTAAGAGTCGGAGAGCTCGTTGAACTTCTCGTCGACGAATTACTCTAACTTTAGGCCTATCATTTTTTCCAATACCTTAATATGCAGTGACTGCCTGTTTTACGCTGAAATTCCCTGTGGGGTTTGCATGTAGGGCCTGCCCTGGTCATTGTCTTGACTGCAAATTTACTCTGACACACGATCGAGCAATGTTAGCAGATGTGAGCGCCGGCCGTGAGCACAGATTCCCATGGTTTTCGAGTGAAAGTTCTGTTTTATCAATTTTCCGTAGCAGATAATTCAAGGCATTGCTTTAATTTGCTTATTGCACCCTCTGTTAGAAAATTCGTTAATCATTTCAAACGAATCAAATCCATTATCAGTTCGTAGAATTAAGATCGAAACGCGATCATCGTCTGTCAACGACGCCAGATTGCGTCACAAATGATGGTAGCTGTTCCGACCATAAAATTAAAACCTAAACTAGTATCAGTTCAATTTTTTCAGTGTAAATACTAGATAGAAATACCTTTAATTTGTTGCATTAAGCATAAATAAATATTAAAAATTGGCGAAGTTATACGCGTGCAAAGTCGGGACATTTATGCTGGACCACCCTGTATATGAGCTCATAAATATAGCGTATACCACTATACCGATATGTATGTGTACTTGTGTAGCCTAATAAGCCTATATCGTATTGAGAGGTATACGCCTATGTTAACTTAGCACAATGTAGACCTATACTGAAAACCGAGAAGTTGAAATGAAGCAGAGAACTTTAGCAACATAAAAAGTAGCCTATAGGCCTACCCATGCTGCAGCTGCAATTTTACAGGCTCTACTCACACTATGCAAAGTGTATTGAGAAACTAATATACCAACCTTGTCTGTTTCAATTTCAGCTATCGGTTGAGCTACGGAAATAGAGTCGCCGGTAGCTGAAATTAACGAAAAATTCATTTAGACTGAATGCACTGTAGTCGCATCTGGTGAATTAGATTAAATAGTCACAATCTACCGAAAAACTTCATTTTTACAATGCTCTTCTCACCAACAGTCATACCATATTTGCTGACAATAATATTTGAGAGTATGGATGAGACTTTTCTAGATTCGTACGTACTACAGCCCGATTTGGAAATCTTTTTACTTACGAATTGACTAACTTATCCAGCATGAGAATTGTATTTTAAAAAACTGGGATCACATTATTGTCCACGTGAGGTTGGGGTGTAAAAATAGGATTTTACTATGGTTCACTAAGAAAGACTAGTCGAGTTGAACCACCTCTAAAACCTTTAATTCTCACCACGAACCTATCAATAACTGCTTCTTATGCATCAGTTGGTACAGGTCATTGGTATAGCAGGTGCCATAGAAAAAGAAGTGACCAATGCACTGTGAGATATAGGAACTTTTAGGAAGTAGGACTAACTGTCAATTTTTGTCAAAGATATAAGCAAGAAAAATAAAGTATTATTGAAAAACTGTGAATGGTATCCAATTGAGCGCCAAAGTAATGATTCTGAATCAATGCCCAACGAGAGGCCGTTGATTAATTGCTGTAACCTATTTGTCAATTTATGGTGAGCCGAACTCCCGATTGCTACCTGGCATCGCAATAATTGTATCGGTGAGGTTTTCACATTGATGTCATATGTTTGCAATGCAAGTTTGCTTAAAAAATCGACATCGTATGGAGTGCCGTTCGCTGTATTAATATGTATTTTTTTATATTGGCACGGAGAGAACTGCATTGGTGACAGTTTCCAGTAGCACGCATAATTATGTGCAATTGCAATAGGTTGATCGATAAATCGATATTCTATGGGACGCTTTTGGCTTAATATGATTGAATCTCGTTTTGCCAACTCTAAATGTATGGGAGCTATGGGCAAATTGACACTCTATCTGGGTATAAAAGGCAGACCACGTACGACCAGTCTGTTAGAGGATAGTCTTGACTCTTGAAGAATGCCAGGATGCCACTTTGCACATGGCTCCCATGCATTTAAAGTTAGCAAAAACCCAAAGAACATTCGTTTCGGCACCTCATAAAGTGTCAAATTTAGCAATTAACCCACTGCCTGTCATGGGGCATTGAATCAGAATCATCACTTTGGCGCTCCATAGGACGCCATTGCCAGTTTCGCAACTATGTGTTTCGGCAGTAGCCTAACTGCTACTTGACTAGGCTAGTGTTTCTACCGAGCAACTGTTTAGTAGCAAGCAGCTTTGTTCTATAATAAATTTGTAAAAACCTGATTCATGAAACAGCCAATCTCAGATATGTCTGGCATAGTTGCTTTCCATAACAAACAATATAACCTAATCCTCAATTGCCTTAATTGTTTCTTGCGAGAATGGCAGATGATGCTTCCAATAAACAAAACTTATAAAACATTAAGTGAACATTATCAACCAATAATATCAACAGCATAATCATTATAACATGCATGGGCCCTATGCATGTATAGGCCTAAGTTAGATTACGGTATGTAAATTTGGGTGTCTAACCTTTCAACCAATGTATACGTCCTGTTGCCGAAGGGTCCACATAGAGAGGTGCGGTCAAAGTAATAATTGTATCATCTGATGGCAAGAAAAAACCCAAATAAATCATGTTATCTTAAAAGTGCGTTAACCAATAACCTCAACATGTAGCCTAATAAAAACAGCAGTTAGCACGATTTCAAAAACTGCACACAAAGATGTTGAAATTTAACCAGATTATTTCTGTTTCACCTGTGCTTTGCCAACAAACTTTGGAATATGTTTCTTCCTGACCATACCGGAAATGTTGATGTATATAATTATGACTTAATCGTTAGTCTTCACTCTACAACCATTTGGATCAATGATGTACATGACGACTACAAAGACGTTGCACGGGACTGCCATGGCTAACAGGCGATCCTCTTATTTCATTGGCCCTGCATGCGCTGTGGAACCAGCTTCTTCCTTTGACGCATTCCTCCTTATTAACTGGTGGGCAAATTAAATGCCTCTTTTCGCTGTCTCAAGACCACTTATTTATGTCTTGGTCTGTCCCGCTGGGAGGGCCTTTGATTAGTGTGCACTGCGACAGGCGCTATGTAAATTAATTGATACAATTCAATACAATATGCAATACGGTAGGGTCTACAACTCTACATACCCAGGCGAGGCGAGAGATGCATCATTCGAACGCCACTTAGCGAGGAGCTGTATCTGCCATCTGACAGAGAACTAAAAGTAACAGTATGCCAACAAATTGTATACTTAGGCTATTACGTAAACAGACTGTAATGATCAATGCATCAGCAGCGTGTACAATAAAAAGCAGTACATATTCAATATAAGATAAGATCATAAGAAATGCTACTTACAAACACAATTGGCAGTAATCAATTAGCTTACTTGATGTAGGATCATTGACTAATCATTGATCTAATCAACCACACCATCTCAAAATTTGAAGGTAGGCCTATCTAGACAAATTGTAAACAATGTGTGGTAGCGAATTAAACATCAGTTCTTACAGTTGCATCATTGCATGATGTTTCATATAATCATGCCCAGCCATTTATTGGCAGGTTAATAATAACAGCTGGAGAAACACTATAATCCACGAGGCAGAGGTACCAAACTTTGTTAAATTGTGAACCAGTTGCAATGAAGGTGTCGGAACAGAATGAGGCCAGGAGGGCTGACAGAGGCCGCAAGCCAGTCCCCAGAAAATGTCTGCGCACCTAAACAGTGGCGGCGCCAGGATTTCAGTTTTGGGGAGCTGAAGCCTCCCTCCTGGAGGAAATTTTCCATTTTCATCCGCCAAAATTTCTGACGACCTTTTTTTAGTCAGCCGGTCGAAAACCGTGGAAATATTTAAGTTTAGCGTGTAAAAAAAGAAACTCGGATGGTTTTTTTTAGCGGGGCTTAGCCTTTTATATGGGGGCTTAGCCCCACCCATGCCCCCTAACGCCGCCACTGCACCTACACATTTTTGAATGGTTTAAATTTTAGCAATCAGACAAATTAGGTTTATAATAATTATCTCAATTTTAATCTATTTAATTATAAGTCGCGATTCGAACATCGCGAGTCTTTAGACAAGGCTAGGCGGGAAAAGAATCATGACTATCATAATCATGAAATTTTTAGGATGATTCAATCAATCAATCAATCAATCAATGATTGATAGTGGCTATAGGTTTATGCAGTTGAAGCAATTCACAGGAACACAGAATACACGAATCCTTACTAGCAGAACAGACAGCTGCCTGCACAATGGGTGTGGACCTATACTCAAGACTAAGATAGGCCTATACAGAAAATGGTGAAGTCACAGGGACGATTTCAGCAAAAATAAAAGGCTAGGCACTAACGATACTTTAAAATGGTTAGGAAGACTGTGCACTGCGTGTGCATACAGTGTGGCGCGGAGGTGTAACAAGTGCACATACAAACACACACGTAGGCCTACGTAAACCGACATCATCAGCCAGTGTCGTTGAAAGTATCGGGCAAATATACAGTAGGCCTAGGTAAGTAAAAGTGGATTTTAATTACTAAAGTAAATTAGTAAAAGTATTCATCACAAATTTTACTTAAGTAAAAGTAAAAAAGTAGCCTATCCTTCCAAATGATACTTTGAAGTAAAAAGTAAAAGTACCGAGTCTTTCTATAACTCAATCCATTATTGACCTTCAAAAATACTAAATTCTCGAAATGGTTATCGTTGAGTCTACTACGCACGCTTCTGATTCAATCACAATTCACAGTTGAATAGTCGTTCTGCTGCAGTAAATGTGGTGCATCCAGTGTGCACCACTGTATACCCATCGAAAATCTATTTTTAGGCATGCAAATTTAAATCGGCTGTTTTAGCCTAGCGTAACGAAATGTTAGCCTAATTAGCGCATTGAAGTAACGCACAATGTGCTTCGAATGTCACATAAACTGTAACGAAGTAAAAGTACTGAAACATGGGTAAAATGCTACTTCGTTGAAAATATGTGTAGGCCTATTCCGTTTTTTTATATTTCGTTACAAGTGAAAGTATTCAAACTTTTAATTTAAGTAGATCTACACTTTTCTACAGTAACGCGTTACTTTTACTTCGTTACTGTAGGCTACACACTGTCATCAGCGATAGGGCCTATTACGGTGAAATTATTTGCCTATTAGGAACATGTTATCGCAGAAGAAAGTAAGGTTGAAGTGTAACAATAGTTATCTTCAATCATGTGATATTGTTTACTGATTATCGCCAAAGTATGCGCTTAAAAATTGACCACGGAGAAGCAAACACACGTAAAAACCTGGGCACTGCCTGTAATCCACAGGCATAGTTTTTGGAGGTAATCTATAATGACCATTGTCTGCTTTGACCTCTTGAGTGGTTTTTCACTCATAACGCGAATCTGTGACTTCTTTGCTTATCTTAGCCCTAGTCAAGATAAGTCGACCCATACAAATGAAAGTGGCCGGTCAATTGTCAGTGGCCGGTCAATTGTCTCTGACCACTTTCGACCGACGCAATCGAAGTGACGTATATCTGCGACGAAATAATTAATCGCATCTGATTGTCAAGTGCAGTGGCCCTCAAGTGACGACCCTCAACAACAATGCACTGAGTTCGTCTCTAGTGGTGACAGTCAGTTGATTGACTGAGAACCTTGAACGACTTGCAGCACGAACAGAGATGATAAGTAAAGATGACCGATAGTAACCGATTGTTCTGATATGACAATTGAGCCAAAGTATGTCTGATATTATAGCAGCTACTTGGCACCGCGCAGGGCGCCCTTCTCGGCTGATAGCACATATTTCTATTCAAGTTATGGTGAAGACTGATAATAATCTGAAGAGGACAGCTAGCTTAGATGTCTGTCGGTCAAGCATCCTATCTATGCCTATCAGTAGCGGCGCCAGAGGGGGGACTAGGGGGGCTAGCACCTCCTTTAATAGGCCATCCGGGGCTAATCCCCCCACTAAAAAAATGGCCATCCGTTTTTTACATGTAAAACTGAAATATTTTCACGATAAGCTCCCCCTTAAAAAATGAAATCTCATCCATGAGATTTCGTCGACCAAATGACAAAAAGGTCGTCAGAATTTTTGGCGGATGAAAATGAAAAATTTCCATGAGATTTCGACCGTATGACTAAAAAATAACGAATAAAACTAAAGGTCGTCAGAAATGTTGGCGGGTGAAAATGGAAAAGTTCATCCGCGAGGAATCAGCCCCCCCAAATTTAAATCCTAGCGCCACCACTGATGCCTATACCTATGTAGGCCTAAACTATATATCCTGCCTGCAGGGGTTATTTTAACGTGCAGCTGGACACAAACTGTGTACAGTGTGTAGTTGGGAAAGAGATTTGTGCAGTTGAAAATCAGATCTTGTGCAGTTACTTTTTGCCTAGTTGCGTGAACCGACGAGAAGTTAGTGGTAAAAAGTTGGACACAAACATGATAGTAACAGCCCAAAGTGAACATCCTTGAGGCGGTTTATTTGGGTGATATTTATGTTCAGGAAAAGAGCAAGCCTGTTGAAATTTGGCGTGAACTAGCCTATAATAGATATGGTGATTGCATGCAGTTTTCAAGTCAAGCAGTAGACCGATACGGCGAAGGTCACCCATGTGCATGAAGTTAAGAGCGGGGAAAATGGGTGATATAATCGAGGACAAGGCTCTGCTAAAAATCACACATAGGCTGCAGACAGAAGAATTTGCAGTAGGCTAAATGTATGGGCGGATGCAGATTCAACGCCTGCTGTAGGTTGATATCCTGATAAAGTTGCAAAGGCCGCGGTTATCCTTCATACCATATTAATGACAATTCCTTGGCCATCGTAGTCTACTTTCTCCTGCTTTTGCCGCTTACTATGACAGGCTGAAGCAGGAAGGGACGTAGACAGTCAGACGCATAAGCAAAATGGTCTACTATAAGTCTATAAACAACCCAAGTATCTAACTGGAGACAGACGATGAAAAGAAAAGAATTAGTCAGGCAGACATCCAGACTGAGCTAGCCTTTCAGCCACACAGGCTATCCAATACATACATACATGATGTACATGTAGGATTGTAGGTCAATGCATACTCAAATTTTCTTCCAAATTCTCCATATATCCCCATATTACACGCACCCTTTTTGAGTTTATGTGATCCCATCCAAAAATCACCATCCTCAGAACCTGAAAGATACACGTAGGCCTATGTTATTGAACTAGCATCTCGCACAGGGGTGTAGACTTAGATGGGATAGGATCGAGGAACGGAACCCGGAACTTGTGGTGGTGACGGAGATGCTTATAATTATCTTATATCCCCCAAATATTTCAGAAATATTATCACAAACATTATTATAGATTTCTACGGTGTTATCCACTGCTTGTTCATAATTATAAATTTGGATACAGATGACAGCCTAAACTGCCACCATTACGTTGTGTAAATTTAAAAAAATTAAGATACAGGTAGGCGGAATTATTCAAGTCTTAAACCACGTCTCTGAGTACCAAATTATGATTAAATTTGTCAAGGTAACAGCCTAAAGTGCTATTACAACAGTGGGCAAATGACTTTTTTCAAACAATGGACGAGAAAAGAAAATTATGAGTAATTTTTTCAAGTGACAGCTTTAAATGCCAGATTAACAGCGCGCAAATGAAGAAAATAAACAATAAGGAGGAGACTCTCTAAACTCTAAAAACCATAGCTGTCAGCATTTAAAAAGAGCAATTTTGTTCAGATGACAGTTACAGTGTGGAAATTCAGAAATGTAAACAATGGGGAGAGGTATTTATTGAAGTCTCAAACCATGCTTTTTGGCGTGAAATTTGTGAGCAAATTTTTAAGATCACAGTCTAAAAGTTGCCATTATAATGTTGTAAAAAATATTTAAACAATGGGATGGGACACTTATTAAAGTCCTAAACCATGACTTTCAGCACTGAAATGATGAGCAACCTCAGTAAATTACAACTTAGAATACCACCAGTGCAGTGTGGAAATTAAACAAAATTCGAAGATGGGATTGGTACCGGTACATCACCTTCCAAAACCCCTACCCAGCTAGGTGCTCGTGCATTGGAAATTATTGTACTTCGGTCGCTCGTTCGTTTCCCCAAACCCAGGACCAAGTCTGCGGCTATGTTCACACACACATTCTGATTCTCATGAATGAATGACACCAGAGCTTGTAGCATATAAAATTTCCAGCAGTCGTACCCTAAGCCAAGTCATGGTGTGGTAAAATATCATATACATGTAGATCGGCGATGCGGCTCCTGGTTAAAACTGCTATTAGCCTAAACAGTACATATTCGTGTTGATGTGGGTGTCAGTATAGGCCTATCGATCAATAAGGACCATTTGAGAGGTTTTCTAATGATATTTATCGGTCTTACATCGTAGTTTGCAGTTAGTGGGTTATATTTTATACAAAATTTGAAATTAGCTCAAAGATTTTATTTCCTGGAGAAATATCTCATCTTGTCTGCTAGCTTTAGCTCTAGCAAAACAATATCATGTTGATCTTAATGACCATGCAGGGTTTTAGAACAGAAAAGCAACATTTAGACCTACCCTTACATAGGCCTACTAGCGAAACTTTGGAAGTGTCCAGGAACATAGGACCATTTAACTTTATTACACATAACAATCTTCCTGAACTATTTCCAATTCCAGCAACAGCAGAGGATCTGTAAGGGATCTTTAAGTTCAAGGGATCTCTAGTCGATAAAGGATATTGAAGTCTAAACGTCTAAGAATGTCTAGCTGATTTCATTCGTTAATTCATTTGGAGATTTTACCATGATGAACTTTGAGTCAAACATTGTCATAACAATTGATTTTGATCTTTAATATGAATTCTTATAAAGTCGGAAAATCTTAATATTCAAACATCTAAAGCTCCAGTGGAAGGCCAAGCGCAAAGCACCGGCTTATTAACGAGCGCTCACCAAAAGCTGCTTCAGCTTTGGGGGACAAATCCCTGGTCAAGGACTTTCTTATGTCCAGTCTCAAAATACGTCATTTATGTGCAGTTGAGAAAATTCCTTAAAATAACCTCTGCCTGCCTGTGAATTAGGTCGAGTGACTCTATTATTGCAAGGTTACTCAAAGCGGTCGATCTATTGGTATCTAAAAATAAGATCTATAGCCTACTAACGTATTTATGGGCATGCATATAAGTGTGAGTGTCTGCATGAATGTAGGGAAATATATTTATAATGAAGGTAATATATGTATACATGCATTGGCGCATGTGTGCAGTAGGCCTATATGTGCATGTACGTAGGCTACGTATGCAATTCTGCATGCATCATGCATGCATGCATGTACGCAGCCACGCATGCATGCATTCATAATTTTTTGTCTGCGCATGCATTATATGTATGTATGCAAGTATGAACGTACGCAGGGCCTATAATTATATGTATGCATGTACCATTGTACCTACGTATGCATGCCTGCATGCATGCATGCGCACATGCCCGCTTGAATGTGTATTTTGTATGCATGTATATAGGCCCTATGGATATACAATGTAATGTAATGTAATGAAGCACGCATAAATGTAAGCATATTTGTGTAGGCCTAGCCTATATCTGTGTTTGCGTGCTGTAGGTGGACACATTATATAGTGCTTTCCAGTTTCCAAATACCTCACGAAATTTGAGGGAAAGCATGGAAACAAATTGACGTCGTACACCTGATACACTGTATTCGACGCTCACTTTCGCTGAAGAAGTCCATCCGAAATCAACTGGGGTTAAGGATTAGGCCTGCTGGAAATCAGAGTGGGTGGTGGGTGAGTAGGCCTAAGCTGACGTAGACTGCTGTGCATTGTGCAGCTCGCTAACGGTCCGAGTTTAAAACCAACCACTATTGTCTTTGTCTATTTTATAATAAGTATGCGCTATGCCTTACAATGTTATGTAAGGTCTACGGCAGCAGGATCCTGGATCAAACAGTAGTGTAGGCCTATAGAAACGGCAGCGAGTTTATTAGCCCATGCAGCAAGCTAATTCTGGAGCAGAGGAGTCAAGCCTTCTTAAAAGGTGAGCCAGCGGTAATATTTACCAGCAAGTGGCAGGGCAGGAAGCCTGAACAAAATGGGGTAGGGGATTGGAAGCGGTTCGGTGAGCCCGTCCCCATAATATGAAACACTGAAGTTTGAACAAGTGATCGTTAATTGGTGCATTTTCCAACATACTGCTCTGGTGGAGACAATAAAAGGTTAATGCAGCGTGAAATGAGGCAACACCTAGGGGCCAGGGCTGACGAGAGAAATCCCGGGGCCCTGTGCAGAGCAGTCACGGGCCATAAAAATATCTTAAGTCTTCATTAGATAAATGCTTTTAAAGCCCAAGGTCTGAAATCGCCAGTTTCTCCGTAAACCAGACACGTGACGCATTCAGTAACGCCTACTATACAGACGTGCTTGTCAATCAGCCTGTGCCTCAGTTTGCCTGCAGACTAGTGCCCAGGGATCATTCCACTCGCTAAACATGCCGAGCTGACGGGTTCCTCCAAGGTTATTTATATGCAAATTAGCTAAACCTTGTTTGCCTTCAAATCTTGCCGCTCATCTGTGTCTTTAGGCCTACCTCAGCCTAGGTCGTACAAGTGCTCCTTTGTTTATGTTGACCTGTATCCGACCGCACAGCCTGTCGAGCTCTTCAACGGGGGGAGCTTTTGGTTCCGCGAACTCGTACTTCTGTCAGACAGCGCCGAGCCTTATCGACTAATGATCCGCATCTGGAATAACCTCCAATTAGCCTTGCATTTGATGCACAGGCTATGCTCCCCTGCCTTTTACAAGTTGCTCAATGCCTACTTTTTTTATCTGTGCCTAAGCTGGGACTCTGGGAGCACTTCCAAGCAGGTTTCTTGAAGAGCGCTATATAAATTCTCGAAATGTATGAATTAGTCACGCCTGCAATCGGCTTTGGGAAAGAATTTTTCTGTGCGTACACCGATTGCAGACGTGACCAAATATTTTATTACGCGCCATTCAGCTAAGAATTATATATATATATATATATATATATATATATATATATATATATATATATATATTCACGAATATATTTATAATGCTACCCAACAGATAGCAACTTGCTAATCTTTACCTCTGTGCATTTGCTACTGAATTCTTCGGTTGTCCTACTATAGAAATATATGGGCGCTATAGAAATTAAAGAATGAGCACATATCTTCTGAACGCAGTAGCTAGCCATGGCCCAAGTTTAGAAAACAGCCAAACATATAAATATATATCTGTATGTATATAACTATATATATTGCTTTCTGAATATTTACCAATTTGTTAACAATTTCAGTGATTATTGTTGTGAGCAAAAAAGGCCCTTATGGCCTCCTCTTGCTCACTGTCAACACGAATTGTTTGGTCGTACTTTTGCATGGTTCCAACAAAGACAAACTCGAGGTTCTGTTCTGTTCTAGGCATAATATGTGCACCTTCATTGCAATGACCACTGGATTGATTGGTGGAGTAGGGGTGCAAAGCTGTATATTTGCAAGGCTTGGACATTGTTGATTATAAAACAAACAACTTTTACCTATTGAGATGCATATTCATGCAGACACGATAAGTTACCAAGCAAGGAACTATTATATGTATTGTAGGCATATAGCTGGCCAATTGAGATGCCCAAATATAAACACCCCTGACCCATTAGGAGGGACGACGTATAATGATTATTTACATGTGTTATGTATAAACAAAGGAACACTTGTACGACCTAGGCTGAGGTAGGCCTAAAGACACAGGTGAGCGGCAAGATTTGAAGGCAAACAAGGTTTAGCTAATTTGCATATAAATAACCTTGGAGGAACCCGTCAGCTCGGCATGTTGCATGTTGTAGCGAGTGGAATGATCCCTGGGCACTAGTCTGCAGGCAAACTGAGGCACAGGCTGATTGACAAGCACGTCTGTATAGTAGGCGTTACTGAATGCGTCACGTGTCTGGTTTACGGAGAAACTGGCGATTTCAGACCTTGGGCTTTAAAAAACAAATTGGAATAATGAATGTCAGGTATGACTAGGATTTTTTATTTATAGGCAAAATGTGATTTTATTAGTTGATGAAACTTACGATGATGGTAGTCAATTCTCTATAGGACTACCGGTATGTATTTTTAAAGGCGTAGGCCTATATATCATAGGCTATGTAGGCATATATATATATATATATATATATATATATATATACCTAGCCAGGGTCCCTAAAATTCGCTGGGTTCCTGATCATTTGCCCCACCTCCTATTATGGCTGCCCTGTCTGCACCAAATCATAAAATCAAGAATACAACAGTATAGACTGTATAGGCCTAAGATATTGGCCGCCTCCAAAATGTTCAGCATTACATTCTAGTCATCTTTCTTTCAGCTTATAATAATTGTATCAAATCGGTTAAAATAAATTAATATAAATAACGATATAGCCTACAACTTCGAAATAATTAAAGAAAAGTAGATTTTGCTATAGAATAACATTTCCAGGAAAAATATAATTATGCAAAGTAAATAAATCTTCAAATTATTTTTTCACTGGTCAGAAATCAGAACAGCACCAAAATAATGTCTAAAATGATTCGTAGCCTACATTGTCGGAAAGACTCATTAAGGCATAAAATTCTTGACAACAATTGTATATAGGCTACAAGTAGGCCTATAGAAATTGATACTGACAGGACAACTTATTATTATAATATTACATCTCTTTATTGTCAATTACAACTTATTATTAAGATTTATCCTACACTTCTAAAATCTTTATGTCTTATATAAGATTAGGCCTAAGCAAAATATTAGTAATATGTAACAAAAGATTCGTTACTTTAGAGGTCTGAAAGATGGACCAGGAGCGGTCAAGGCAGAGCCGGAAAACTGGCGATTTGCAACACCAGCTGACATCAAAGCCTTTGACTGCAACAAAACAATCATAGCCCAATACTACAAACACCAGAACATGAGATGAGACCGAAAACTCATTTAGCCAACACAGGTGCAATTATTTTATTACAATCGTAGGCCTACGCAATTGTATTACAATCGCTTATTTATATAGCGCCGCCCATAAATCAGCAGTGCAGCTCTCGGCCTGTGTCAGTACCTCAGCCAGCGAACAATGAAGCCCTGATTACAAATTAGGTTCCGACGGAACTGAGGAGAGATCAGGGCTGTTTTAAAGGAATTTTTAGAACTGCACAACCCCTTCTTTTCCTTCTTATCCTCCATGGTAAAGTACTTCCAATCGGAGGACAATGGCCATTTTTGGCTAGTTTTAACTGTACAGAAGTGCTTCTACAATTGCACAAATCCATTAAGAACTGCACATTTTGTGTACAACTGCACGTTAAAAAAAAGCCCTGGGAGAGATAACTATAGTAACTAAAAGTGAATTGAATGTGGGAAGAGAATTGCAAGCTGACGAGCAACACTCAGTCTGGTAAAGCACCTATAGAATTGGCCGCAGCAGAACGCATATGCGCTGGGCAACAACATAGCCTAAGTCCCGAGTCGAAGAACGCAATTAGACTTTTGCAGGAAAGGAGGAGACCAAGGCGCCAACGGACATCAGGTAGAATGGCGCCATCGCAACAAGGTAGTTATGCGTGGGGGAAATGGTTTTGAACTGTAGGCCATACAGTGCCGGCGCTAGAGCACTTGAGGCCCCCCAAAAACTTGAGGTCTCCCCATACCTTGAGCTGTCATCTCAGCAAAATTTCTCATAGTGTTAGGTGCTGAAAGACATGGTGTAAGACTTCAATAAATGTCCCCTCCCAATTGTTAAATTTTTTGGAATTTCCATGCTGTAATGGATGGTAGAATTTTAAGCTTTCATCTTTACAAAAATTGCTCATTTTTCAATGCTGTTAGCCGTGGTTTAGGACCTCAGAGTGTCCCCTCTCCATTGTCTAAATTTGTCCGATTTGCCAACAGTACTGTAATGGTAGCATTTATAGGCTGTCATCTGAACAAAATTGATCATTATTGATGGGAAGTGGATGATACTTGTGAAATATTTCTGAAATATTGGGGATACAAGGATTCCGTCCCAACCACAAATTGTGGGCCATGCCCAATTGCCCATGTCCAGTTTGCATAATATTATTTTGTATGCTTTAAACATAAATTCGGTGCGTGGTTTCAGGAATGAACAGTCATGAAAGGTATAATTCCCAGCTACATTTGAGGCCCCTTGCAAACTTGAGATCAGACACATACCAAGGACATCTGGGACACTATACACAGGTTTTAATGCTTGGGCCTCACGCAGGTTTTATTTTGAGGTCTCATCCAATTAGCGATTAGAATAGGTTACAATACATAAACGTTGTGTTTGAGAAAGTGGACGAAATTGCCTGAGTTAGTTTAAATGGCTGTATACTTAAGCCCAAAATCAGTATGATATTTGCATTAGGTCTGCTATGCAGTGTCGTATGGTTAGTTGAGGCATGCACCAGACCGGATCTGTACAGTCACAAATAGGCATAATGACCAGCTAAATTTGGGGACCCCTTTCAAACTCTAATGATTTTATACTTGCGGCCAAAATCAGTATGATATTTGCATTAGGTCTGCTATGGCAGTACCATATGGTTAGTTTTAGTTGAGGCATGCACCAGACCGGATCTGCATAGTCACAATTAGGCATAATGACTGTCACTACCCCTCCCCCCGTTGTCTAGGTTATTAAGCCAGACTAAGAAGGTCAACTTTAGGCTCAGAGGCTGTTTGGTGAATCATTATTAGATTTTTCTATTTACTGCCCAGGGTAATATGTAAAAGAAAACTGTTCAGTAAAGGAAAGGGCCGGACCTTGGCAAAAGGTGCAGCTCCTCCAAAGGGAGTCCATTGCAAATGGAGGATCCAACAACAACTGAGAATATAGCAATAAATATTAAAAAATTGAGTGTTTACAATAATAGTTAATACCGTACCTTAGAACTAATGTTCCAGCAAGGAGGCAAAATCTTTTTCGAAACTCTCCACAGCGCGACTGTCGACATCTTCTATGTAGGCCTATCAATGGCAGAACAGTTCAGTCAATGATCTCTTCTCACCCGACGAAGTTAACTATCTGGATGGATCACTAGTTGTAGGCTATGTCTTTCCGTTCCGATTACCTGCCTGATTTTGATTAACTTCCAGTTTGCTTTAAATAGGCCCACTCGTCTGTAGTGTGACCACTCAACGCGCATGCGCAATGTGATGGGCTAAAGTGCTTCGATCGTGTTAGGTGCAACACTGTCCTTATACTGCATGGGTGCTAGTATAAGCGTTTGGCGATATAGACCTAGGCTACATCGTTTGGTCGTAATACGAGCTCTGTTCGTGTGAACGAGTCAAGATGCGACATTCGAAGCGAGCCTCTCGTTGCTCAGGAATTAGGATTTATTATAGAAATCGTTCCACAGAACCGAGACAACGAGTCAAATTATTCAAGTCCGGATGAGGAAAGGACGATTTCCAATTTCCAACCCTGCTTCCGCTTTAGACATTCTAATGAATAACTCAGGTGGAACGTCAACCGTGACTTGTCGGGCTGCGTCGGCTAACTGTAGTCTGTACAGACTACAGTTAGCCGACGCAGCCCGACAAGTCGACAACAAATTGGCACAACAAGGCAACTGTTCGAATTCGAGCAGTTCACTGATGTTGCTGAACAGCAATGGAGCCAGCGCTGAATCATTTCAGAAGTTGTGCAGCGACTTAAAATCGTGTAGCCTATATACATGTAGAAGGACTTTACATAAGGATGATAGCGTGATACGAACGCGTGACTCAAGTCACTTAGGTCTATACACCTTGCAGTTACCGTGCAGAACACCAACTAGCCTGCGCCACTTGGCACCTCGGGAGCAAAGTGGAGAACGAACGATGTCAGATTTTCGTTCGAAGTCAATGTAACCTACCACCCGTCGCGCTTCAATGTAGGAGCGAATGACGGACTGTCGGCGCACAGTCTTTCAGTGGCCTTATTTAAAAGGAAGACAGAGCTGGATTTGAACCCAAACTCCGCCAGTGTTTGCATTCTGACAGTGCCAGTCCCAAGCCTGGATAAAGGAGGAGGGCGGCACTAATCATCTTTGGATCGGGATTAGTGTGGTCCACAGATACATGGCAAAAAATAAAGTTCAAGCTCAAAACCAGGGCGCCCTCCCAGTTTGTTAGACTTATCAATAGTATTATTGAGACAAAATTTCAGCTTCCTATTCCAACTGGAAGGCGGTGCTCAACGACTGTCTTACTTTGCATGGGCCAATGAAAAGACGTTAATTGTAGAAATAAATGTGTTGAGCATATATTCCAATACAATTGTGCTTTATTTCAAGATAGATCATACATTACTGTAACATGACAATATGTGTGACACTTAAACAATTGGTGAGCTTGAAATATAAAATTTCAGTAGGTCTTAAATATGGAAAATGTCAAAAAATGTCAAAAACATCGTTAAATCCACGAATGTCTATTGTTCTCATTTTATGACTCCAAACATACGATAACGTCTACACTGTAGAAGGCTTTTCAAGCACAGTGTCAGCAGCATATTTCTTTGTTGATTGAGTGGGGACAGCTTTTCTATTTGCCTCAACCACTTGGAGAAAATACTGCTTTCTTCTTCATCAGTGATGAGTCAGTTTTATTCCTTGAACAACTTCACACTTCTCTCAGCCATGTCATTCTCAATTGCTGACTTCAGCCTCTACCCTGCTGATAATCATCATCGTCAGGCTATTGCACTGGTGTAAGTATAAAAAGGAATCACCAAATTTCAGGCGTGGCAGTAGTGTCAGTGTTCACTGGGTTGCAAACTCGCCCAGGCAATCCCCATCCTTCTGTATCCCAGCACTACCGTCAACATCCTTTCACTAGGATTTGCAGTCATTCCGTAAAAAATCTTCACCTTATCTGTACCATATCAGGCAGATGGCAGCATAACAGTGTCAGATATTCAGCCTCATCTGAAAGGCACTAAGTATTGATAATTTTCTAGAACATTCATGGGAGCAACGCTGATTTCCTACAAATAATAGTCACCCGAATCAAAAGTCCAAGATCAACCAAAATTGACATATCTTGTCCTAGAGTTTCAGCAGCAGTAGGATGCCTTTGAGTGAAGAAGGGCACCCATTCACACAAAAGGATGAATCTGAGTTTTTCTTTTCCCTTAGATTGAATACTTCACATTGATTGCTAAATCGTACAATTATTTTGATGGCATGCAGCAACCTGCCCATTCAACGTGCATGGTAAATTTGGCTCTCCAGTTTCTTATTGAGGGCTGACTTCCAAGGACAACCATTGACACCTCAATGACTTCTTGGTAGTCCTCTCTGAAATTGACTTTAATTTCAGCAGTCTACTTGATAAAACTGATAGCTCTCTCATGGGAGGCTTCAGTAGCGGATACGACTTCCAGTACTCGGATGTTGTCACGTGTCACACCATCCCACACAGCTTTAAATCTCTTTAAGATTGGATTCTATTTTGGACTAGATGGACAACAACACAAGATGAAGATTTTGGCTCAAATCAACTCCATCACAATGACGACAGCAGGCCAACCACAGGAACATTTTACATTTCCTGTTTCCCGAAAAATGTGCACTCCACTAAAACGTCCGGGGTTGTGTCAAAGATCAAGTCTTAGCCATTATCAGCTAGTCTCAATAACTTCAGAAGATGATGAATGACCTTGGATTTAAATTATATCCTGTCATAGAGGGACAGTTGGGCATACCAAAGAGTTTAGCGACACCATCACCTGAAACTAGCACTCACAGGCGGCCAACATTTCCAGTGTACTGCAAGTGGTTAATTTGGTACAAATTCAGATCTTACAGCTTCAGCATGCTCCATCTTGGGTTCTTAAGCACTCCATATGAATGGTTTTCCCTGAAAATGGCAGGACAAAAGGATCGCACATAAGCGCTGCAGTAATTGTGACCAACAATCTCAATGCTTCATGATCAGATCACCAGGAGTGTTATTGCTATCAAAATGCACTCGTCAATTGATGGCTAAACAGCTGTCAAGTAGCTACCACTGACTGCAATAAGTATGATAGTGCAACAGAATCTATTTCAAGTTCATTTACATGACAAGGGTTGAGGTTGTGATCAAGCTAAAAGGCATCAAGATTTCTTGCTAATACAACTACATGGTAATATTTCGATGTCGTTGAGCACCGCCTTCCAGTTGGACTGGGAAGCTGAAATTTGGTCTCAATAATACTATTGACAGGTCTAACAAAATGAGAGGGCGCCTTGGTATTTAGCTTGAATTTTATTTTTTTGGACCACCCTAATCGGGATTTGCACCTGAACTATTGACGCGAACAGTCGCATGCAGAGAGAGAAGGCGATTTTTAAAGACAAAGAGACCATGCAGTCATCACGCGGTGAGCTGTAGGCCTAGCAAGACTAGGTTAGGGCCTATATTATAATTATATGTATATATAATATATGCAAGACTAGGCCTATACTAGGCCTATACCAAGACTAGGTTAGGGCCTATATTATAATTATATGTATATATAATATATGCAAGACTAGGCCTATACCAAGACTAGGTTAGGGCCTATATATAATTATATGTGTATATACAGGGTGCGCCAAAAAAAGACCCCCCTAGGTTTTTTGCCAATATTTTTACCAAAAGTAAGAATTTCCAAATGAAATTTTACATGCTTATAGACAATTCATATTTACACATTATGACCAGATTTCATAAAAATATTTCAAACAAACCAAAAGTTATGCCACTTTTAGGGAGGTCACCCACCGTTTTTTGACGATTCAAAAACGTCACGCAACAAAAAGTAGGTTTTTGCCAATATTTTGGCCAAAAGTAAGAATTTCAAAATGAAATTTTTACAGGCTGATAGACAATTCATATTTATACATGATAACTGAAATTTCATCAAAATATTTTAAACAGAACAAAAGTTATATCACTTTTAGTGAGACCACCCTCGGTTTTTTGGATGATTCAAAAACGTCAAAAAACCGACGGTGGTCTCACTGTGGATCCAGGTTTCATATAATGAATTAAATGCTTACAAATGGACAAAAATACGAGGTTTGGCAAGAACTAAAACGTCAGATCTTGTGAAAAATTCTGACCAAGTTGATGATCGAGGTTCAATTGTAGGCCTGTATTATTATTATTTAAAAAGAGCATCTCTTGAACCGACAAATGAAAGTAAATTAGGCCTAATGGTCTGCCTAAACAATTGGCTGAATGAAATTTGATTTTGAGTCAGAAAATCGGCTGTCTAATTTTTACATTTATATAATTTTACAAGTGGCTCAAACTAAAAAAAAAATTGACGGATTTTGAGTGCAGTTTGAATTTGGTTGTTATACAAACCTGTTCAATAAACTAAATGCAGTAATTCAATATGCCTAAGTTAAAGGTTATTTAAATTGTTTGTAATAAAAAGAATACATTTATTCATTAATGGTTTAGGGTCTTTCTTAAAAATATTAAGATTAATATAGGCTAGGCCTATACTTGAAGAAAACGTGTTGCGATTAATTTGCAGTTAATTGCGATTAAAAAAATAATCGTGCGATTAATTTCGATTCAATTTTTTAATCGAACAACAACTCTAAAAATTAGGCCTAAAATTAATAATAGGCCTAATAATAATAGTAATAATAATAACAACAAATAAATGATGTATCATTATCATCATCATCATCATCATCATCATCATCATCATCATCATCATCATCATCATCATCAACAACAACAATCGAAGACACGGCTATACGGCGATAGACAAAGCTGCCAATCCTTGCCATGCAGTCAACCAGAATGGTTTAACTGCACGCCCAGAGACCCCCACGAGGAGGTGTTGGCAAAGGTCTCCGTATTCCGATCATGTCAGCGCTCATAAGGCAGTCGAATTTCATCCCAAATTTCTCGTATTTGTTACCCACATAAATTGGACTTTTGGAAATATTCGCAATTTGAGCAATTTGTAGTTTTGGATGGGAATTTATGCGAGACAAAAATTCGCACTGTTGTAAATTAGATGGATGGATGGATGCTAGGGCTGCCAACCGTCCCGGATTCGCCGGGACGGTCCCGGAATCGGCCCTGTGCGTCCCGTGTCCCGGATTGATCTCAAATTGTCCCGGCAATTTGTTGTAGGGATTCACTTCACATAAAGTTCTTATTTATGTACACTATAACTCGGCAAATCGCACGATTTTTTAGCTCTGCGATCAATTAGACCTAACGTTGTTGGTTGCGCATTGAATGTTGGACATCGAAAGATTATAAAATCTACAAAACATTTTACACACCACTGACACTCAATAGTAGCCTATATTCAATATATTGTGTCCTATATATGCCTACTGTCAGTCCGTTCTAATGCTGTTGAGAGATGACGTAATGCTGATTTCAGCAACTCTTTGCCTCGACCCCAAGATAATATTCTGGAACTACTTAAAACTTGGCAGACTAAAGTCTATGAGCTTAAGATAAGTTCTACTACCGGTCGAAAACCTTATTATGTAATAAATGGAGTAGCAATCAACTAATCTGCATGCATGGCGTAATAAGTGTCCTGTTAAGTCTGATTGCTCTGGCAAGTCTAGATAACTGCATATTAATTAAAGAGCTGTCTTCTTGAAGTTGCTTCCAATCTTAATTTTAGGCCAATTGTCTTTTGACAATTTATCTGCAGAATTATTGACGACTATTTTTGGTAGATTGCATACGGCTAGATTTTATAATTGGGCTGACACAACATTTGTTACATTATGTGGACAGTGTAAATTTTCAATGTCATATCGAGTGACTGCATGTGGGCGTCCCGGAATGGCAAACTAAATAGTTGGCAGCCCTAATGGATGCATGGATGGATAGACAAATAGAGAGAGAGAAAGATAGATGGTTAGCGGGTATAACAAAAACGCCGCTAGTTGATAAGAAGCTGTGAAAGTAAAAAGTCTGAAAACTCCAGAGTGCGGAAGAATCAAAGAGAGAGAATGTGAGCGTGAGATAGGCTACACGGACAAAGTGAGTTTGAGACTGGGAGTAGGCTATATGAAGTAGGCCCCCATAATTATGAAACGTTAATGCAAAGACGACAAAGACAGCTTAAAGAATACTAAGGCAAACATGCATGGAAAGTAAAACTGCCAGAGACGCTTACAATGATCGAAATACCCAAATGTCTACGACTAAACATTCAGTGCTAATAATCCTACAGAGAAAATGGGATGCATTTGGACACCACATTTCTCACACAATTACACAGACATCAGCAAACAACAGTTTACAACACGATAACATTCATCGTTAAATTCAAAAATACGAATAAATTCTAGATTTAGCTTCATAACTTGAAGCCAATAAAAAGCATGCTACACAATAACTGCATTCTATTCCAACTCTTTAATCTCCCCATTTAATTCCAACTGTTACATCCATTCAACTCAATCCGCAGTCCATTTATCTCAACTCCTTGGGGTCTTCCCCCGTGCAACTTAGTCATTCCTTGCTTCTCTCCATGCAACTTAAAGTTACCCTTTCCACTATTTCAGCTCCATCGAGTCTTCTGCGTGAGACTAAGGTCACCCTTTCCTATATTTCAACTCGATGTAGTCCTCTTCATGAATCGTGTCCTTGCTCCATGCAACTTGAGGTCACCCTCTCCTCTATTTCAATTCCGTGGAGTCCTTTCATCTGACCTGAGCCAACCCGGTTTCAATCTCTTATACAGCAAGATTGCTCAACAGTAAAATCCCGAAAAATTTAATGCAATGACAATTATGACAAACATCAACTTCCACAGTCACGGTAATGTAGAAAAAGACCGACTAACATCAAAAGCAGTTTACAATAATTATCAACTACTTATATTTCCTATTATTCAGCCCTTTCCGTCTTTCATATAATTATTTCAACTCCTTGATTCAGGTCTTTCTCTGCTTAACCCAAGGTCATCCGTCCCTTATAGTTCAAAACCTTGAGTCTTTCCTTTTAACTCAGCCAATCCGGTCTCAATAATCGTATTCAGAAAAATATTGATCTATAGTAAAATCAAGAAAGATCATTCCTACCGCAATGACAACACGGCAATTATGACAAACATCAAGATAAACATCAATAATCAGTGCAGAATAGAACCGAAAAACATTAAAGCAATTTACAATATCTAGGCCTGCTACTACAATTTCCTGCATTTCGGTTCCTTGGGTTATTTCTCCGAACAGAATCAGCCGATATAGGTTGCCTCTCCTATATCAACTCTATGGGGATCTTGCTGGGTTTAAGGTCTCCCTCTTCCTATGTTTCAGCTCTTCGGGGGATTCTCATCCGAGCTATAGAAGTCACCAAGTCCTACAAGCATAGGCCTACTCACATGCATTGATAGGCTACATAAAGTTAGAATACAAAACTTCAATTAAAATCGCAAATAAACGAATATACATAATGTGTCACTGTAAAAGTCACAGAGTCTAACGATGTTACTCAAATTGAAGCATTTAAAAATTAAAAATTAAAAACTTACATTTAAAAAATATGAAAATACGCAGTGGCCCATTAGAAGTCACCCGATCTCACTGGCTTACTTACACACACAAAATTACAAAATAAAAAATAAATTACGAAAGTCAAATTTGAAACATAAAGAATAAAGAAATTGTGACGGAATGAATAACTTAACCCACCAAAAGTCAAATCACTTGTAACATTAGAGCTAACACCTCGCTTATTCGACCTGTAAGTTGCAAATTTCGGCAAAAATAAAGTATCGGGGACCGAATGATGCCACGTACCCTAACCCTAGCCTTAACCGACCCTCGCGACGCCTTATCTGAACCTAACCGACAATCACGACGCCTAACCTCAGCCCTAACCGACACTCACGACGCCTAACCTCAGCCCTAACGACGCCCAACCTCAGCCCTAACCTCAGCACTAACCGACCCGCACGACGCCTAACCTCAACCCTAACCGACCCTCACGACGCCTAACCTCAGTCCAAACCGAAACTCACGACGCCTAACCTCAGCCCTAGCCGACACTCACGACGCCTAGCCTCAGTCCTAACCGACCCGCACGACGCTTAACCTGATCCCTAACCGACCCTCACGACGCCTAACCTCAGCCCTAACGAAGCCTAACCTCAGCCCTAACGACGCCTAACCTCAGCCCCAACCGACACTCACGACGCCTAGCCTCAGTCCTAACCGACCCGCACGACGCTTAACCTGATCCCTAACCGACCCTCACGACACCTAACCTCAGCCCTAACGACGCCTAACCTCAGTCCTAACCGACGCCTAACCTCAACCCTAACGACGCCTAACCTCAGTCCTAACCGACCCTCACGACGCCTAACCTCAGACCTTACGACGCCTAACCTCAGACCTAACCGACACTCACGACGCCTAACCTCAGCCCTAACGACGCCTAACCTCAGTCCTAACCGACGCGCACGACGCCTAACCTCAGCCCTAACGACGCCTAACCTCAGTCCTAACCGACGCCTAACCTCAGCCCTAACGACGCCTAACCTCAGTCCCAACCGACCCTCACGACGCCTAACCTCAGCCCTAACCGACCCGCACGACGCCTAACCTCAGCCCTAACGACGCCTAACCTCAGTCCTAACCGACACTCACGACGCCTAACCTCAGCCCTAACGACGCCTAACCTCAGTCCCAACCGACCCTCACGACGCCTAACCTCAGCCCTAACCGACCCGCACGACGCCTAACCTCAGACCTTACGACGCCTAACCTCAGTCCTAACCGACACTCACGACGCCTAACCTCAGCCCTAACGACGCCTAACCTCAGTCCCAACCGACCCTCACGACGCCTAACCTCAGCCCTAACCGACCCGCACGACGCCTAACCTCAGCCCTAACGACGCCTAACCTCAGCCCTAACGACGCCTAACCTCAACCCTAACGACGCCTAACCTCAGTCCTATAACGACGCCTAACCTCAGCCCTAACGACAGACCTTACGACGCCTAACCTGTCCTAACCGACACTCACGACGCCTAACCTCAGCCCTAACGACGCCTAACCTCAGTCCTAACCTCCACTCGCGATGTCTAACCTCAGCCATAACCGACCCGCACAACGCCCGACGACGACGATCTTACCCGATACTATAATTATGCCCAAATTTCGATAAAATTCAATGTCTTGTAATTATTTATGTTGACCTGATGTCCACGATAGACGAAAAGCAGACGAAGGGAGAAGAGTTGCTCGTGGAGCAGAAATCATCGTGGGAATTTCGATGGAAGACGTCAGCAGATTATTCTGGAATTTCGAAATCTGTCGTCGGATGCGTCCGTCTTCTACGAACTCGAATTCACATTTCGGCATGTCCGTACTGGCTCAAGTTATAATATTTAATTACTTAATATCAAATTAATTAATAAAAATAAACATTATCCAACTGCTATCGACAGCGCAGCGAATCGATTCAATCGAACAATGGGCGCGCGGTGACGCAATCATTGCGTCACGTTGCAAACAAAATAGCAACGTTTATGAATTATGATGCAGCTTAAATCGACTGCCTCCCTGCTCGTGTGTTGATCGATCTGTCTGCTACACATACGAAGGGCGTCGTATACGCATTAATTGTACGCGTTAATTAGATCCGATTAAAATGGAATCAAAGGGAGAAAAACGGAAAGTTTATACATGAAATTAGTGATACATTCTTTTCAAACATTGCAAGAAAGAATTGGAGTATTATCATAGCAATTCATCGCTTCATTATCGCCTGCATTTGAACCAAAACATGCGTGGGAATGATCCAGAGGCCTACATAATATTATATCCATTTATATATCCTTCCAGGGTTTTTAGAAAAATATCAAGATTAATATACTTAAAGGAAATGTGTTGCGATTAATTGCAATTAAAAGAATTCGTCGTGTGATTAATTTCGATTAAATTTTTTAATCGAACAACAGCCCTAATATAATATTATATACTATACAATATAATATTGCGTAGCTTCTTTGCACTTCGTTAGTTCTGGTTCTCTTTAACGTATTTATATCTTTTCATTGTTCATTCATCACATTATACTGCGTAGTTTGTTTTTGTTTGGTATAGGCCTAATTTGTACGACCACCTTCGCTGGCCATGATTAGCGCTAGAGATGGCCTTTCCACCTCGGGTGCTGCAAGTCAATCGCAGCTACCTGGGGTTGAAGCATGCAGGCACAGCGCAGACGACTCCGTCTAACAAACGGTCAAGTTCAGGGAGCCACAGAGGACAGTGTTGCAGCAATCAATTCCCGAGTGGCCAGAGGGGCCCGGTAGAGTAATGGATAACATGCTGGCCAAGAGATCGAGGGGTAGTGAATTCGAGCCCCCGTTGGGCGGATATGCTTTGTAGGCTGCTATTAGTACCATGTATTGCAGGCTTTCTGTTCAGTTGGTATAGTTAAGATTTATGTAATCTGTAATCTAAGTTCCTGTAAATTGTTTCAACTGCATAATTGTACACTGCAACCGGTTGCGGCCCTGTCAACCGGATTGTTGATTAAATGAAAAAAATTATTATTAAGGTCTGTACATACAAGCGTGTGGAGAGTTGGAAGATATTATTCTTCAGCACTTTTCTTTATATGCCTTATGTGCCCGAGATCATCGATGCTTCATACAGGATATAAGCTTAGATATGGAGCAAAAAACAATATACTGTCTAATTATTCTGATGCAACCCGATCACTGCCAGAGGCGGTGCCTGCTATACAATTTCAGCAGGTCGCGTTGGGGTTATGGGAGTCATTCTGTACATCGTAGACATATGAAGATACTACAAATGTTAAAGAATTTTTGACAGGTTAAGAGTAAACAAGTCAGTACGTCAAATGACCTGCCGCGAACTGTGTTGGCACTTGGCACCACCGTAGGTCACTGAAACTCTACGCTCTACCATATCCATGAATGCTGCTGCCTCAAACCAGATGTGCCGGGTTGCAAAACTTTCCTGGACTAACATGCAAATGATATCTTCATTTTAATATGTCAAACTGGCCTGAACACGGCACGAGTACAAGTCATAGCATGAACAGATATGATTCAAGTTATATGTACTAAGGAAGTCATAGTAAACTGTTTTGAGAGAAACGCAAAGCGCCGATCACATCCAACTGCTCAGTTGTCAACACCATCTTGCGAGATTTGAGACTTTCTTTCGCTATAAACTGAAACATATCTTTTCCAGTCAACATAATAATGGCTCTTAATTGCTGCCCGGCTTCAATGCACACTTCTGAAGGGCATTATCAAATTACAGTTAAATTGTATTGTATGTATATATTGGAACATGCACACAGTACTCTGGCCTTAAACACACCGAGTTGTGAAATATTCATTAGTCGAGATTAATAAGCAGTACTACGCATAGAAATTTAGCAAAGTTATAGCACAGTGAAACAAGCCGATTACAACATCGAAATCCTACAGATCAGCATTTGCACTACAATAATCTAAAGAAATATTTACATCTGATACTATACAATATACATGTTCCAATAAACTCTAAAGGCTGTTGGAAGTTGTTTCCCAATTACATTTTCATTAAATGCACAATTCAGCATAGCTCACAAAACACAGTCCTGTCATATAATGTGCAATTTATCTTCAAAACCACAGCACACTGAAAGAAAATTGATGCACATCTGCATAATATGCAGATCTGCCAGAAGGAACAAGAGAAGCTTAGAAGATAAAAGTCTGGAAACAAACTAAAGACAGTAGTTTAAGCCGATTTATTATTACAAGAATCCTGTTAGTAAGAATCAAGGCGTAAATAAATGCATTGCAATGTGACACTAAAGTTTACTACAGTACATCTGGTTCGGAAGAGCGACTACATCCAAGGTACTTCTGACACCATACCGTAACATGACCACTTTAGACAACATGCACGCAAGCAAGCAAGTAAGCACATATACCACAGAAAGCATATCTGCAACAATTAAAGTTGCAGATATTCTAATGTAACTACACAGACCTTTGACATTCTCAACATTAACTCTGCATGGGTAATTAAATCCATCTACACTCACCAAATCCACAATGAAAATGCATTCAGAAACTCTGCATATCCAGCCAATAAGAACTAGCTGCTGATTGATTGATTGGCTGATCTGGCTCGATTTTCATTGCTGTTGGATCAGGCTATCCATTGTTTGGCATATGCAACAACTACCTGTCTGTCAACTGATGATTTTAGAATTGGACTTTAAACAACAATGTTGTTTTAAATGTATCCATAATTCACAACAAATGTTAAGAAGCATGCATAAACAAAAACAAATGAACCATTCAATAGTCAGACTAAGCAAACAATCCACATTCGGTAATTTAGACACTAAAGATATAATCATACAGCAAACTAATTGTAATAGTAAACAACTATTACAAAAGCAAAACCATTTTAACAATTACACTTTGATATTATACCCATCAATTTACCAGTTTAAATGTGAAGTATTAAACTAGCTGAGTGACTAAATTTCAAAGTATTCAATAGAGCATGGTTATTTTCATAGAATGCAGTACAACAGACACTGGATTCAGTGAAAAACACTTTTAATAGCCATTTAAAATAAACTATGACAATTGTCAACCATTAACACTTATGTGTTAATATCACATTTGAAAGAAACAGATCGAAACTTCTGCAATTGAAAACTTGGATTTAATGTAAATACATTTCTTTACATTACCGGTATGTGATCCAGCTGTAGACAGTTTCAGGGAACAGAGTTTTAGACCAGGATATTAGAAGTATGAAAATGAATTGAAAGCGAGGTACCAAATACTGAGGAAGAACACGATTTTGCATGCTGCATTAATTAATGAACTGAACTGCTGGTACAAAACATCATAATCTGCAAGCTGTCTGTATTGAGTTACACAGCAAGAATGGATGCAACAGGCTTTAACACATATCACATGAAACGAATCAACAAAAACATCAAAACTACTTTCATGTACAGGTGCATTGGTAATTCTCAAGTCTAATTCGCATATTGTTTATAATGTCATTAGGTCTACTCTGAATTTTTTCTAACATTTCACCTCACTGCTTTCTTTGTTCATTCAAATCTCAATTATATTATAATATTTATATAATTGAAAGAACACACAAGATATTTTGTGCATCTTTATGAGCTAAGTTTTCAAAAGCTAAAACTCTCCACCATGAAAATTTCATGAGTTTTATAAACATACAACACAATTATTAGAAACCAAATGGAATTTCGTAGACAACTACAAATTCTACCTACGGCAAGTAATGTCAGATCTATTACAAACAGATTAATCCGTAATTACCAAACCCACAAGCAAGCTAATGCAAGTATTTTTTCCAGTGCAAAACACCCTTTATATTTAAACACAGAAACACAAGTTTCAATGGAATCCCTGATCCTTTAACAAGCTAGACAAATAATCACTAACTTTGTGTCATGTTGCAAATTATGCAGTCAAAGATCATAAATTGTTCAATCATGTTCGCAGATCGTTTTGAAAATACTACAAGCAAGTACAAATATCATCTACTTCCACACTCGATTGTATTCCCACTTTAAAAACTTGAAATTCAATTCTAATTTCACACAGGTCTTTCTTTCAATACTGTAAACATGATGAAGGATTAAGCCAAAACAGACAATACCTCAATACATACTTGTCAGTACCTGGGTATAGTTTAGTTCTACTTCAAGGTAGTTAAGCATACACCGCATCAATGGCATTTTCGCTTAAAAACTTAGTAATCAAGTTCTACTATCTCTGTTTCACACCCTGATAGCTATAGCAAACTAGACTATCTAAACTTCTTAGTAAAATTTGAAAATTTAGTGGCTTGCAAATGGAATGCATATCAAACCTTCACTTTCAGTCACAAAATCAAAGCCTGACATTATCCATCCAATCCCTCTTGCTAGAATTTACTTTTGAAAAATTTCTACTTACAATTACCTGAATCAGTTTTAAATACAATTCAATGTTGAATTTAGAGCTAAATTAGGCCCCAAATTCTGCTTTTCAAAACAGACAAACCGTGCCTGTCAAATATCCACTGTTATTATTACGAAGAATTTTCTGACAAGCCAGCAACCACATGCCGAATACAAGCTTACACCCACGACCCACGCAGACAGTTCATTTCATTATCAAGACCTGAGTATGAGGTAACCAAAATAAACAACAACTCTCTATGAGTTTCTTTAAGGAATATAAGTAAGGAATTTGAGTAAAACAAAGTTTTGGCAAGAAATAACACTTAAGGGGCTCTGATTACATTATCATAGAGGACTTTGGTAATCAAAAAAGTCAAGAAAGAAATGGCAATCCTACTAACTTGTAATACAATACCAGGTGTAAATTTAATCTCGCAATTAAATTGGTTACCATCGTCATCATTTGATATTATTGTGGCCAAGCGAACAGCACTGAAAAATTTTCACACTGTTTGCAACAGATTTTTCATATAAATTCTTTGAAAAATCAGTGTGGCAGCCTCCACTGTAATCCTACTTAAGAGGAAATAATATCAAAACTCATAAAATGATTTGTTAACTTTAGTGGCATATCAATAAACACTGAAATCATATTTGTTCTCTAAAACTTACCATAACAACTAAATCAATGGTAGGAAGACAAGCACGAAAGAAGTCATTATTGAAAGCTATCCCGCCCAGTCTATCAAGAGACCAAGTTTCAATAGAAAGGTGCACAATTTCAAAGCATTACATCAAACAAAGAAATTACACGCAGTATAGGTCTGCTGAAAATCTATCACATCAGCTGAAGAAAATTGTTCACCATATGCAAGATATCTAGGATAGAATTCAGCATATATCACTGCAAGGCAGAGACTGCACTTAAACAGTTCATAAGCATTCGTGATCAGCAGGCTATAAATGCATAAAATGTCTATCGCAAATATGCAGAAGTTATTAGCAATTTAAGACATTGTGCCAGGCACACCTGTAGTACTCAACAAGCAAATGTAACACCTGCATGAGGCACAGACACAATAAAAAAAACTACATGATACAACAGAGACCGATATTTTGTGCATACTGTTAACTAACTGCAGGCTTTGCAATGAAATCAAAGCACATAATGGACCTAAACTTTTACTACTGCCCAATCTTCCCTTCCACACTTTTCCCTGGAATATTGCTGACGGCAATTGCAAAAATTCTTTGCACTTTCCTCATTTAGTAATTCATGTCTGATTCCTAGAACTAGTCTACAGTACACATCTTTTCAATGAAACTAAGAACAAAGTTAAAACAACACTAAAGCTTGTTCATACATGCCAAGACTTGATTGAATGCAGAAAGCAGTGCATTCATACTTTCTCTGACGCCTACAGATCAAGCAGAATGACCCTCGGGTCCTCGATCGCCGCCTTGATCTTGCGCAGGAAGGTGACGGCCTCTCTTCCATCGATCAGACGATGATCATACGTCAGTGCTACGAACATCATTGGACGAATCTTCACCTGTTGTCCAATAGCAAACGCAACAACTGAACATAAGCCATGTAATTTTCATCACTGTTTATTGGATTGTATCTAAGCAATTTATAAAGCGCCTCTAGAGTGAACCGTTCAGAAGCACTCCCAGTGCGCAAGGCTGTGCGAGATTAGACAGGTTTGAGAAGAGAGTAGCAAGAGGAGAGAAAGCACATTCCAAAGATACGGACCAATTGAGGCAAATGATCGAGACTGAGCTATAGCAGTCCTTGAGTGAGGAACCAAGAGGTCAAGAAGTCTGTTGGATGAACTGTTGTTAGGATGGTTCCATACTAAGACTAAAAAGATTTTGCACAACTTGAGTCCATTTTCCACAACATTCTGCCCAGAGTGTAGGTTTTCAGTTATTTAAAATGCATTTTATTAATACTTTAATGATGGGCTGCATTGAATTCCCAATTGCTTTCAGCACACTCTTGTCATTAAAGTGATACATCAAGTCCCTTGATACATTTATACATTCAAAATATGCTGATTTACGTGCAACTAGAAAAGGAAAATTCAAATGGAAAAATACAAGATCAACAAAGGGAAACCATACAAAGTGCTTATGAACAAATGACAAAAGACTGGACTGCAATGAACAAGGATAAAATTCATCATCATCATGTCAAAGAACATTCAGAATTCAACATGTACAAGGACAAGCATCCAAGTGTCAAAGTATGCAAACTCATAAATGCTAACACAGTTAAATGAAAGGTATTTCAAAGAACGAAATATTCACAAACTTATAACATGTTGAGACATGACAGTCGAACATACCTCTCCTTTGACAGCAACTGGTCGATCAAATATTCCATGCATTCCAAGAATGGCCGACTGAGGTGGATTAATGATCGGTGTTCCCATCAGTGAGCCAAACACTCCACCATTGCTAATCGTGAAAGTGCCTCCGTCCATGTCCTCAATAGCCAGATCACCTTTCTTTGCCTTTAAATTAACAAACATCAACAATAGAACCCTCAACATAACTACTTCTGATCAGTGAAGACATCAAAAGAAGCAACACAGTAGTTTTTACTATCAACAGAAGCAAGACAGTGGTGTCTCAATATGCTTTTAGGATGATAAATTCTACACACAGCTCAATTTCATTAGTCTAATTTTGAAAGTCATCTTATTCCATCTAAGAAGAGGTTAAGTTCCAATGGAGAGGAACAAAATTCTTCAACAGAAAGTTCAAAACACCACATCAAAAAAATCAGGCACCGTGAAGATCTGTTTTTCAAAAAATGTCGAAAATCCAAAGCATGCAATTACTCTTGCAAACATAGCAACACCCTCACTCCCTTCAGTGCAACTTTGATGGCACTACTTTTATGCTGCTCTGTAAACATTAAGCTCAGTCATCACATGTCTTAATTAAAATGAAACTAATTAATTATGCACAGTCGCAAAATAAACAACATTAACAAGTTTCTAAGAGAGTAAATTTCATATCCTATGCGATCGGACGAGCATAGTCAAGCACATAAATTCCTGCAATGAAGAATTTAATAATGATTTTCTCCGGTCAATTAAACGGAATAGGCAAAGATGATCTAGAAAAAATTACATTTCTTAAAAAGTCAAGTATACCTTATCCCCAAGCTCATTCAGTGTTCTTTCAATGTCTGCACAGCTCATTGTCTCCACATTTCGTACAACAGGTACAACCAGTCCCTGAATGGTATTACGAAATAAAACAGGATATAATCAACATTACGTGAAACTTCAAGACCATAACATAACGCACCAAAAAATAGCGTGAATTGTACTTTATGTGCGCAATTATTCATGTTCAAAATACATATGAACAGAGACAGATTGGCAGTTTTGACTTAATGTTTGTTTTGCAAGTGCTATTTAACTAATAAGAAAAGTTTTTTTTTGAATCAGTTAAGTAATTAAACACAAGAAAATGAAATAAAGTCATTTTGAATAAAACAGCTAAATATATTCATTTCTACTACAATAACTCACCAAGTAGTACAAAGCCAAATACACTTGGCCACGTTTAAATCTTTTTCTTAACCCTTTACCCGTTAATTTTTAAATTTTAAGGCCGTTTTCAGCGGATATTCTCGGGGAAAACGGGTAAAAGATTAATCAATTCATGTCCTATTTGGAGGCAGTGAAATAGACTAGAGACATGACATATGTATACGTAAAAGTAGCATCAATGTTGCCTGTGAAAATTCATCACATTTTTTAAAACCCAGAGTATGAGATAAAAAAACACAAGTTGCAAGAAACGGAATGGCCATCCGTGCATTGGTGTTTGCTGTGCACTTTTTAACAAGTAAGGACGCCATTTAGTCAACTTTTGTTCATAATAAGATGCACATTTCCTGAATAGTGCTGCGTTGTAACTCTTGGTGCACTGTTGTATTTCTACAATAAGTACTCTTAATTTACTCATCACTGGAAAAATTCAGACAGGCATGGTTAAAAAACATTTATTTTTTTGCACATGAAGTAGTGCATGGGACATAACTGCCACACAAATTGTGCAACAGAAATATTAAGCATTAAGCAGATGAACCTTTGGGAATCAGTGCACCAAAAGTCCACAAAATTCAAAACTATCTCAAAATTGAGAAATAAATTAAACAAGTAATCAAAATTTCATTCACTGCACAAATGCGTAAATAGGACACTACAATTGTGCCTTTTAACACCGACAATAAACAGGACAGCCATTTCGAACATGAATCAACGAGGACAGCTAGAGCAAGATTTTTCCACTTAGCTGCGAGTTTCAGAAGCAAACTCGTTCTGGAGTAGAAAATTTGTCAAAGCTATGCTGATAATAAAAAGCTACTTGTTCAATTGTCTGGAAATGCATTGTACATTTAGCAAGTGGACGAACCTTTGGAGTAGCAACAGCCACTGAAATGTCAACGTAATCCCGATAGACGATTTCCGTTTCATCAATGACAGCGTTGACGACCGGTTGATCGCGAAGAGCATAAGCCGAAGCTTTGATGAATGGAGACATGAAGCCAAGTTTCAGTCCATGTTTCTTAACGAATGCATCACCATACTTTTCCCTCATTTCTTTCAGATTACTGTCGGCAAAATTCACAGTAAATGACTCAGAGTTGTCATCTTTAGCAATTTGTAATGTCTTAATTCTCATTCACAGCATATCTGTAAAGCTCTCTATCTGAGTTAATCATTTATAAATCAAGCAGCAAATAAGGTGAAATTGGTTGAATTGACAGATTTTCTAATGAATAGTCACTGTTAGTCAGGCATTTGAAATACTAAATATATATGTTGATCTGATTGTCAAAAGAATCAAAGATGTCATGCCATCTCAAGCGACTGCTTGTTTGTTACCACTCCCAAGTTACACAATACTAAATAGTCCATCTGTAGAAATTGGTATTGCAATTTCATGTTCCGTAATCAGTATCTAGCAGACTTACCTCATGTCTATTTCATTGAACGTAGTGAGCATGGCACATGTGTTCTGCGCATCCTTCAGCCTCTGCGCAATTCTTTGTCGCATTCGGTTGATTTTTACCTGCACAACAGAACCAACCACTGCATATGTAAAAATCGCGAGTATACGATAACACAGAGACAAGAAAACAGGGATCAAGCACTTGATGTATAAGGCTATCATTTTGTTGCACACACAACAGGCAAAAGCCCAACAACCATTCCTCCTCTACCTGAGAAGCGCTATATCTTTCTAGACAAAGAGAACAATGATGGAAAGTTCTTCAAAGAACTTCTTGTTAAAGACTGTTTCACTTCTATGTCACTGTGTCCTATTTGGTCACATGCTCATACAAAAACAGCCAACTTGCATCACCACAAACAATAAGTAGGTTGCTAGTAAACCTTTCGAGAGGTCTATAACATTTTACTGTGCAGCATGTCAGGCAGTTAGTTAGTTAGCCATTAGCCTCATGATGCATTATCCCTCACACTCTTCCAACATGGTCACTATGCTAGAACTTGGTTCAAAGTCCTTAATGTGTGCCAGCAGAGACTGACATGATGATGTCACAAGAAAAGACTGCTTCATTTACCAGGCTCAACCATAACAATACATCCAACACCCGTCAGTTCACATTGCGAAAACAATCAGCTGATGCAATACTGCGACGTTAGTGCCAAAGATTTATAATCAGACTAGAGTAGAGGTAAGAATTTCCAAGTACAGCATGTTGGCTGATCAGCAAAGTATCTACCTATAACTGCGAGTGTACATGGTTGAACCTTCATTGTATGCACCAAGTGCATGCTGGGACTATAACTGCAAAAGTGCTGCAGAGTGACATATAACAAAACAGTCGCTAATCTGTAACAGCAGTACATACTCGTTGTTCACTCCTAGCTCCAGCCTGAGGGGCACCTTCACCAGCCGCACCAGGTTTCGAAACTTCCGCTGCCTTTGGTTTTACAGATGAAGTTGGCGTGGTAGACTCCGGTTTTTTCGGCAGAGAAGGAGCAGGTGGAGCGTGAGAAGGAATTTCTCCAGATGACTTGGCCTCTGCCTGAGCTGCTGGAGGTGGTGCAGGAGTGTCTGCTGCAGGTGGTGCAGGAGTACTGGGTGCGGGAGCCTCCTTCTTAGCAGGTGCTCCAGCAGAAGCTGCACCTGTTAAATCCACACATGCAAAGGTCTTTTTAAACTAAACTTCAACCGCACTTAATGTTATTAGAATTCCTAAAACTATTATAATTATTCAAATGTAGCGTGGATTGGATCATAACCATTTAATCTGCGCCATCGAAATCGGTTGAAGAGCTCAACATCACTACATCGAATAGAGTCATATCAATAAACTCCAACATTTGATAGAGTTTGTGAATTATAATAAATCATCTAATTGCTAACAACGAACACAAACAATTTCTATTTACCTACAATCAGCATTATTAACTAATATATCAGGTATTCTTAAAGTTAAAAGTCTTAAGCGGTTTTTAAAAAAGCAGGCATAATTAAGATTCAATAAAATAACTACCGGTGATTCGAATTTTGAACAGCTGCTGCCCAGCTGTGACTTTGCCACCATCCGCAACGAGAAGCTCCTCAATGACACCTGTGCCAGGTGATGGCACGGGTATCGACGTCTACAAGCATAAAGATGCCATACACTCAATTCATATATTTAAACCATCTGGAAAATATAAAACGGTCAGCAAGTTGATCTTAGTATTCCAGCATGACGGAAAAATTGTGAAGAAAATATGACCACACATAAAACAGGAAGAAACTGAATTCATATATATAGGGCGTACGGAATTTGAAATGAACCAATCCCAGTAAATAAATTAGTTGGTGATAAAAACTCTTCTTGACTAGTAGAAGTATATATATTTAATATTTTAACATCATAGTGTTTCAAAGATGAAATGATTTTAAGAATGCTGTGGCAGTGTCTTTAGCTTGGCAAATCAAAACTAAAATTTTCAATGTTCAATGTTTACGTACTGTTAAAAGTTATTTACAGGGAAGGTTGTGGTATCCGTTACATAATAGAAAGGTAAGTCAGCACAATAAACTGAAAAACTAAGAAGTCAAAATAAAAAACCTCAATACCACATAAAAGTACATAGCAGTACAATGAGTACATTTAACAGTCAATAAGCCTGTAAAATCGCATATATATGGCTTGACCTGTAGGCTACACTCGCAAACACTATGCAAGATTCTCATGAACAACTAATATACCAACCTTGTCTGTTTCAATTTCACCAACAACATCATCTGCATTAACGGAGTCACCAACAGCTGAAATGAAAAAATAATTCAGTTAAGTTTTACATCAGTTGAGTTCTCAATGCATTGCCAATATCTTGAGAGAAACTGAAAAACTTCATTTTTGTCATCTTTGTTCTACAACCTGTCACAGATTCCAAAATCAGATATAGATTCCCAATTGCTACAACTCAAAGCTAAGAAAAAATTTTGGTTTACCTATTGACTAAACCATCGTATTCAATTGCTTCTTGACTTTAGCTAACATAGACCGCATCGATAAAATATCTCCCATAGCAATAGAAAGCAATATTTATACTAAGTATGAGAAAGTATATGGTTGTCAAAGAGAACAGCATGCAAATAACGCATAGTATGGCAGTCATTTATTTGTCTAGGCTGGTGTTTCTAATAATTTACTAATGTCTAAAGTTCTAAAACAAATCAGAAAACTGTTTTCTGACAATACAGACAATTCCAGATTTGGCTGGCATATTTATTCACCAAGCAAACATCATTCTCGGTGCTTCTTTGTGAGAATGTCACAGGATGCTTCCAAGCAACAAAACTTAGAAGAAACTGAGTGAATATCATCAACAAAAATCCAGCGTACAAGAAGTAAGCTAGAATAAGCAACTTCAAGTGACTAACCCTTCTCCCATCGGACATCTCCTTCTGAGATGGAGTCAGCAAAAGGAGGTGCGCTTACAACTTTGACCTCATCACCTGAAGACAAATAAAAAATAAAGTCCTGGAATTCGAAACTTGTTTTTGCATTAATGTCAATTACGACCGGTTTGAGATTCCCCATCGTTTTTGGTCATTTTCTATCTGATGACATTTCCCGACAAGTGACTGGTTTCGTGAAAACGGGTCACATTTGAGAATAAAAGTTCAAATTTGGTATTTTTAATGCTTAACGGGTGTTATGTGATGTTCGTGGCTCCTACCAGTTGATCAAAATAAATATTTGTATTTAACTGTTTGTATGCTCAAAATGCTCTAATTAAGAGTCAGTTTCATGAAAAATTTTAGGAGATGGGTTCACAGAGCCCCTCCCAGATCCATAACCCATATTTCTCTTTGTCTTTGGCACCCTCGTCTGCCACCTGGTTGAAAATATCACTGCTGGCCCACCAACAAAAAGGTATATAATAACCCCAGCACTGGCATCACATATGATACTCTATTTTCAGCTTATTGAAATGGTAAGCACTTCATTCTACTCCTGACATAGCTTAATGGATCAAGGATAGTACATTGACTTGTAGAACTGCAATTCACAGTTAAATATAAAAATTCAGTTCACTCCTTTATATAAAACGTCATCTGCTGCCCTTGTCTAAAAACCATCACCCAGCAAAAAAATACAGTACACATTTGGCAAATCAGCAGTCCTCATTTCATAACCATTTGGATTAATTATGTACAGAAGGTCTACAAAGAGTTGTACATACACAGTCGACACGAGAGATGAAGCCTTCGCAAGCTACTTAGCGAGCTGTATCTGACGTCTGACAGAGAACTGAAAATAGCATGCCAGAAAAGCGTATACTAATAACTTAAACAAATTGCAAATCTCATCACATCATGATTTATATCAATGTAAAATTTAAAAAAATTCCAGAAATGCCCCTACCACAAAATCTATTAATGCTACTAGAAATTTAAGCAAAAATCAAGTAGGAAATCAAGAAAACATCAGTTCTAACTGTAAAATGATGTTTAATATATAACAAGCTATTATTTACTGGCAGGATAGTAACAGTGGGTTAAAGACTAAATTCTAGACATTTGCAATACTTATAATTCAGGAAGTATGCACAATACAGATGTAAAAATACCAATCTAAATATTAGTTATTTTGCCTGAAATATGACAAGTCTTGAACATCATTTAACATAAATGTCTGACAATTGCATGATTCTCTACCACATGCTAGTGTACAAACTGACCCAATGTCATCAAATTTTGAGATGGTGTGGTGGAGACAATTGGTTAATGCACCAGGAAATGAGACAAATGCCTTCAGTTAGACTTTAGGCCAATTTAAGCACCAAGTCAAAAAAAGCACCTATATATGATATTGCCCTTCTCCAAAACTTCAGCTTTACACCCTAATCCTCCTTCTTATAGCTAATAATATAGTAAATAAGCTTAGATAAAATAATACATATAATGATATAACTCCTCAAACAATTCATGCACACCAAGGATCTGCAAATGAGGATCTATAAATAAGATTTCCAGTTAAATAGATGTAAAGTAAACAAATCTCTAAATGACAAATTTTCCAAATGATTTTACACTAGTTAAATTGAGTTTCAAGTAAAATAAATACACACGAAAGCATAAAAAGTCTCATAAATTCATAAAATGTCAGACTTTGACAAGTATAGAATCCTAGACTCATCAAAAACCACTCTCAACTGTTAAAGAACTTACATCTGATAAAAGATGGATTCACTAACACATATCTTAATAATTAAGATTCATTACTTTAGATGTCTGAAAGATGATGGACCATTCGAATGATGACTGCAAGTAATCAAGACATAGCAAGAAAACCGCCTGTTTGCAACACCAGTTGACAGCAAGGCCTTCGACTGCAACATAACATAAGCCAAAACAATAAACAGATAATGAGATGAGGACAAAAACTCATTTAGCCAACATAGGTGTATGGAAGAATACAAGATCACGTCAAAACAGCTTTTTCTGGTAACCGGACTATGACCGCCTTCTGACTACTTTTTGGACAACCCTTCTGACTTGACGCAGCGCTCGTGAATAAGCTGGTGCCCTGTGCCTGACTTTCAAGTGGCACTCTAGTAATTTGGAGATTACGATTGCTTCTGTTAAGGCAAAAAATTGTTTCATTAAACGAGCTTCAATTTAAACCAGAATTATTTTAATCAAGCTTCTTTTTAATCAAAATTTTTCATCAATAATTAATGCAACTTCCATTTTGAGCAATGATTCTTGTCATCAACTTCATTTCTCTTTACGCAAACATCCTTTAGAACTATACAGCTTACGCTAAAATCCATGCAGTGCGAATAAAATATAAAAAGACGATTTCCCGAAAACAGTTTAATAGAAAGCGGTCAAACACCTTTAAACTATTCAGTTAAAATTTTAAAAACGACGCTTATTTATGCGAGTCTATTTGCTATTTTCTAATTTTTGTCTAATAACGCTTCACGGTCTCGAGTCAAATCGATTTCGGGGATCCGGTCGAAATCCATTTCGAGGATTAGGGTTTGGGGCCGCACCGGCCTCGACACAGTTCATCGTTCAATGAATTACATTTGACAAGGCGCCGTACCACAGCGCACTGTCAGGTCAAGGTCAAGCCATTAACCACGTAAGATCACGAAGAGATTTGTGTCATAAGCTTCATCAATTAACGCAAAATACCGATGTTTAAATGGCAATGTCAATGTCGACGCAAGGACACATATCTTACACAAAAAGCCAGTCAAATCACCCAGCGTACCAAAATTTCAGCAAAACCGCCGTTAACATTGAATCAACATACATTTGGCTTATAGAAATGAATACCTTCGAACTAACGTTCCGGCAAGGAGGCAAAATCTTTCTCGAAACTCTCCACAACGCGACCGCCGCCATCTTTTACGTATCAATGGGAGAGCGGTGCTCTACAGAAATGCAATCACCAATGCGCATGCGCAAATAATGGCTCGGAGTGAATCGCATTAGTTGTTGTAGCTTTCTATGGTTTCCGATTACTAACAGGCTGCTATTACAAAAATGTAATCGGATTAAAAAAAACAAGCGTATCGTAATCAACACTCGGAACCTTTTGCAGCCAATATTTATATTGTGGCAATTATGGCCTATTAATGTCGATGCTTGCAGCACCTACAAAAGCGAAGTTGCGAAAATCAGCTAAATTTACAGGCACTCAATCAAAGCAACGATCAAGATCCTGAGAGTCCACAGATATTAATTTGGCGATTCAGCACGAATTTAACCCGGGACTGGTGGGTTATCGATGTTAGTAGCCTACCTGGCGAGACTGGCCGATATATCTTTTAAGCAGGCCCAAATGAATGCAGCTTAAGGCTAGGGGTAGGCCTATTATTTCAATAGTAGGAGCAAGCTATCTCAATTAAATAGTTTTTTTTACTTATTATAACAGAGCTCAATAAAACGAAATAATGAAAATTATTAGGTCTACGATAATCAGCTGCCTCCAAAAAGCTGCCTCCAAAAGGTCGACTCAGCCTGTTGTCGTTCGGTAGATGGCGCTGGTAAAATGAGTAGCAGAGCGTGACGATCGAGCGTCTTGCAAAAGTGCCTTACAGTTAAATTCGACTTCTTGTAGCATATAATCACCCGTTTCCTAGCAAGCGACTTGCAATTATAGGACTATACTTGCTGATTGAAATTTATAAATAATATTAGGCCTACTAGGCCTAATTGACCTGTAGGCTAATTGTCCCTAAGGTCTTACGTAGGCCTACGTCGACAGAATCTAGACTGGAACACATCGATCGATCGATCCTGCTAGTCTGTTCATATTATAAACTCTGTTTTGTTATCGTTTCGTTTTTTTACAAACGTGATTAAGAAATACAAATTTCAGCCTTAAAAGGCTAAAGATAAAATCTCCACGGTTTTCTGACAATCGGAATTTGTTCCTAGTGCAAGAACTCTGAATCGACGCAGCGCTCGCGATTAATTCGAGTAAAGGTTATAGGCCTATATCTTGTGCAAGCGTTCTTACCTATCGAGATGCAATATTCCAAACGCTTCTCTGAAACGTCCTTGGCTTTATGCCTCTTGCTCTGCCATAAAATTTTACTTTAGTCCAACGGTAGTAGGCATAGACTAGCAATACGTAGGAGTCGTGAACGTTTAGGCCAACTCCTCACCTTGGGCTGCGAATTATAGGCCTACACCTGCGTGGGAGCTTGCTATAGTCATACGCACAATAGGCTATCACCAATACGCCAATGATAGCCTATATAATGCCTATGGCCTACTGTTCACGTAAGTCGGGTCGAATTCGAGACTTCGAGTTCTAAGCAGAATCGTAGGCCTATTATAGCCCGCGATGATGGCGCGCGATCTTAAGTCCAATTCGAGCCCAGATCGAGCAATTCGAACCTGAGACTCCGAGTAACTATTTTAAAGGTTCAGTCATAAGTCACAACCGTTCATTCATTCATTCATAACTTTGTAGGCCTATATAGCCTACTCAAAAACCTAATCACTCGCAAAACTTCAAAAGCTGCTCCCAACTCAACCACGGCAAATTAAAATGCATGTTTCAGCAACTTAATTGTAGCCTATAATTATCGAAGGGCTGTAGGTTATTATTCTAATTATATGGCCTAGGCCTCCAATGGCAATTTGGCATTATTTATATTATTTAATGGCAGCAATAAGCCTACATCTCCAACGTTATAAGTTCATTCCAAATGGATGGAGCAACAATCGAGAATGCGCGGTGCTGCCCTTAGGCAGGGTGAGAATTGCCCATGATTTAGTCCTAGGGGTTATAAGCCTACAGGCTACAGCCCCCAGTCTTCTTTCATAGAGTCACATCTTTTCACAACCCAATTCCAAGTGGAACGATAGCCTACTCCAACGACTCCAACGGTCCAACCCCCAGTTATTTTTCCGCAATTCTCACACTGCCTTAATTAGCCCTATAAACTGCGTCTGTAAATACCGGTCAGCGCGCCCGTTAGTCGGCGCCAACCTATATAGTAGCGGCCTTGTAATAGGCCATAAATAGCCTACAGGCCTATACGACGTTTAGATCATCATCATCATCATCATCATCATCATCATCATCATCATCATCATCATCATCATCATCATCATCATCATCATCATCATCATCATCATCATCATCAACATCAACATCAACATCAACATCAACATCAACATCAACATCAACATCATCATCATCATCATCATCATCATCATCATCATCATCATCATCATCATCATCATCATCATCATCATCATCATCATCATCATCATCATCATCATCATCATCATCATCATCATCATCATCATCATCATCATCATCATCATCATCATCATCATCATCATCATCATCATCATCATCATCATCATCATCATCATCATCATCATCATCATCATCATCATCATCATCATCATCATCATCATCATCATCATCATCATCATCATCATCATCATCATCATCATCATCATCATCATCATCATCATCATCATCATCATCATCATCATCATCATCATCATCATCATCATCATCATCATCATCATCATCATCATCATCATCATCATCATCATCATCATCATCATCATCATCATCATCATCATCATCATCATCATCATCATCATCATCATCATCATCATCATCATCATCATCATCATCATCATCATCATCATCATCATCATCATCATCATCATCATCATCATCATCATCATCATCATCATCATCATCATCATCATCATCATCATCATCATCATCATCATCATCATCATCATCATCATCACCACCACCACCACCACCACACCACCACCGCCGCCGCCGCCGCCACCGCCACCACCACCACCACCACCACGGCAGATGACGGCAGATGATGATGGCCTAAACTAGGGTGACCATACGTCCCGGTTTTCCGGGACATGTCCCGGTTTTTTACGGTGCGTCCCGGTGTCCCGACGACTTAGGCAAAAAGGCAAAATTGTCCCGGTTTTTTACAAGAAGGAAACTTGAATATTGAAAACATCAGTTATTGTAAATGACAGAACAAAGTCTAGTTTGTAATCCAAAATGAAGTCGTAACGAAAGAGAACATGTCAATTTGAATAGAGTAGACTACTATTACATCTTTAGGCCCAGTGGCGTAGGCAAGGGGGGGGTTTCGGGGGTTAAAACCCCCCCATTGGCTCCGAAAAAAAGATTTTTTAAGGTCATTTTTCCATTTAAGTAAGAAAAAATAGCAAAAAACAGGGTTTCCGGCCATAAAACCCCCCCCATGAAAAATTCCTGGCTACGCCACTGTTTAGGCCTATGCTAGCGAGTCTAGTTAACAGACTTTAAGAATTATGAAAGCGTGACGAGAAAATGTTCATATTAGGCCTACAATTTGTTTTCAGTTACGAGACCAGAGCTATAGGCTATATCGATTTCGGCAGGACTGGTCGCGCCATGGTCGTAGTGGGAGTTAGAGGATTCATATCAGCACTGAATAGTAGAGCAATTTCTTTCCGAAGGCATTTTAAGATGCAGTCTTGTAATGTTGATGAAAGGTTGCAGGTCACACACCCTCCCCAAACCCTTTTTCCTTCTTAAATCTTCCTCTGGACTTGATTGCACACTGCACGATTGAAAACGAGAGCTGCACTCAGTGCACTGACGACTGGCGCGGTCGTAGATTTCTATACTGAAGTCTATGCTTAATTGCGCATCACCAAATTTAACTGCATCAATATGTTCGAAAAACGTTCGCAGAACTGAACTTTAACTAAAAAATTCACTCTTCCGAGAAATATCAGTAACTGTGAACTTCGTCAAAGTGTGCAATATGCAGTATAGGCCTATATAGCCTACTATAACAATATAGCAGGCTATATAGTTACTGTCAGAGGCGGATCCAGGATTTCTGGTTAGGGGGGGCGTAAATAATACCAATCCAATCCCGTAAATATATATATATATATATATATATATATATATATATATATATATGAAATTAGATCACGCAAAACTATAATGATCCTTTTTATAGAAAAGGTTATGGAACTTTAAAAAAATATATAGTTTCTTATATAAAACCACTGGTCTCCACTGAAGGTTAACAGTGAAACGATTATAAATCAGTTATCGGTTTTGATCATGCAACCCTTGATCCAAAAAGGAAATAATTAAGTGTCACATGCCAGTGGATTAAGCAGTGTCATTCTCCTTGGATGCTTTCTGGCGTAGGCACTGATAATGTCATCAATGTCTAACTTGATGTCCTTGTGGACAAACACAAAATGAGTGCATTAAATCTGTCCTCGTTCATTGTAGGCTACTTCGGAAACACGACTTCACAAATCGCAGACTAGAATTTGCTCGTTCAACACTGCAAGCCGTGACAGAAGTGAGCAGCAAAATGTGAATTATTGTGGTAATATTTGGATACAAAATACGACAGGAGCGGCTGTCAGCGAGGGTGTCCGACAGGGTGCTTGGTGTGCTGTCAGCGTTTCTCCACATCTGCTGCCAAAACTTTAACTCTTGATGAAAAAAATCCGGCGAAGGCAGGTCATCATGATAGTAATGAAGTATACCATCAGCAGTGAGTGCGTCGATGTTTGAAACATCAGATGGAATGAGACTTAGACCACGAATTGCTTGTTTTGTAAGATCTCCAAATCGTAGGCTAAACTGTTGAAGTAGACTGTCCAGAAATGGAAGATAAATATTTCGTTTGAAATGTTCATCTGTCGTTGCAGCGGGTGTGTTGCTTCGGTGAATCTGTTTTGAGCATATTCTTGGTGCAGTAATTGGTCCAGCGCCAGCTGTCTCTGCCATTTTAGTAGCTTTCTGGAAAACATGCTCCCATTCGCTGTCATCCTGTCGGGCATTTGTTTAGTGCTGCTCTAACACTCGTCACCATTTCATATCCTTGGATCACGTCTAAAGATGAGCCTTGCAACTTTGCGCTGAGTCCTTTGACGTAGCCAAAGAAATGGCGAACGATATGAAAGCTTACGATAAATGCATGATCTGTAATGCTCTTCAAAAGTCCATTTGCTGCAGGTTTAGGGGGGGCGTATGCCGGCTCCGCCCCCCTCTAAATCCGCGCCTGACTGTTGACTTGAGTAGGCTCTCATGATTATGGGCAATGGGCATTCGCATTGGTCCATAGTCCTGTATTTAAGGAATTACAATTGGCAGTTTTCCAAAAAAGTGTCCCGGTTTTTCATGGTGAGAAAATGGTCAGCCTAGCCTAAACACATAATTATTTTGACGTTGATCACTTGTTCAAAAACATTTTAGGCCTATTTAAACTCAGCCTAAATATGCCTATATATCTCACTTAATATTATATAATGTCACTCCTCTTGATATGTCTTCTTTAATTCATCCTCCGCGAACGCATTCATCCAGTCTACTGCAAATATATGTCTGGGCTGGTTGCCGATCGTCGTCGGCTGGGGCGTTACGTCGGCCTGTGTAGTGGGAAGCTTTGTTGAATCAGTCATCACCGGGATGAGGCAGACGCTGGTGGTGCTGCGGAGGAGGCTGCAGTTCGTCTAGGAGGAGCCAAGTCGAAGGAGGAGGCAAGATGGCAGAGCTGCAGTTCGAGGCTCCGTTGGCAAATTTTGACGGCGAGGAGTGGAACGAATTTCACGACTTACAAGCGCTCGGCGATATTGAGAACTGTAACGAGGACTTAGGACGACGAAGAGGGGCGAATTTCTTTCAGAGCACAAGAAATAATTCGTCGGAAGAGGGCAGCGGCGGTCCTGGAAGTCATTGCGGGGCTGAGACGTCGTTCAACGAAACGTTCTCCGGGTCTTTGGAAGATTTGGTGAATAATTTTGACGAAAAAGTTACCAAATGCTTCCGTAATTACGACGAGCACGTCGAGGAAATTGCACCGGTGCAGATGCGATCTGCCGATGAAGTTGGCAACGAGTGCCAGTGAGTATGGAGATATTTTTATATATCCTTTGATTTTTCTGTCTGTGGACTAGTGGGGGGAGAGACATTGTTTTGCTTGCGTTTGAACGGAGAAAATGTGAAGTGCACTTCCAGTCAGCATACTTGGAACTCGTATAGGACCAATATTGGAATGATATTCCCATACAAGACCTGTGCAGACTGTAGAAGTAGAGGCTGTAGAGCCCAGATGAATCCAATCTAACGTACTTGGATGCTTGGATATGTGGGCAGGGATGAGACCATCTGACACCTTTGTTTTGGTAGACGTGTACTTTAGCATTTCCCATTCCAATGATAGCTGTTTTTGGCTTTCTACAGCACTGTTACCAGCCTGGAGTTTAAGTTAGTAGGTTTCACATGGCAGTGATTGATGGGTGGCATATTTCTACAGTGCTCAGAGATTGTTAAATGGGTGGCATATTTCTACAGTGCTCAGAGATTATTAAATGGGTGGCATATTTCTACAGTGCTCAGATGGTGGAGAAGTTGCTGGACTGGATTAGGCCATTTGGTTAATTACTTAGTCTAGGTAGGGAACAGTAGAGCCCATAGAACAAAAATGTACACATTGATGAGTTAAACATGATTTAAACAAACTTAGCCATATTTTAGCATAATGTTGTATGGAAGTGACTTACATGTATGTGATATGATTAGCTATGCTACCTTAGCTAGTTAATTATTTAGGCTAGGTATACGAACTTGGAGCCATTAGAACTGGAGCTTTTTAATACTAAATGTGCACATTTGATGAGTTAAGCTTATCTATTGCACCCAACTTAAATTTGTTGACACAATGTTGTATAGTGTGACTTAACCAGTAGGCCTACCACTAGAGTGGTCCAGCTTACCATGTAAAAAAATAAATTTTCAAATATCAAATTGGGTCACAGTTGTCCTTGTTCCTATACACCAAGGGAGCTTACATGCCAAAAATTAGAAGGATTCGATTATATTTGGAGGTGACTCAAACTTGAACATTTTTTCTGGCACTAGAACTGCCACACGCATGCTAATTAAGGCTGCAGCTGAGCAGGATTTGGATTCAACCGAGTTACCTCTGCTTTTGCACTGCGATGGCAAACGTTAACTAGAATTTGTCCAGACCATTCTGAAGGTGTTTCTGGAGCTGGACAGAAAAGTTTCTTGTAATTTTCAAGTTTATTAGATAATTGAAAACAGCAAGTTAATAATGCCTGTCTTCAAATGCCGGATGATCGGAATCGGAAGCAGAGTATATATGGGCTTGCATTTGATAAAACGGCCTCAAAAGACTTGCACATGTACAGTTGCACACTTATCTGAGAATCTGACAGACACTCAATGAGGAGCCACTGCTGTGCGCTCGCATCTATGAAATCCAGTGATTTCTTTACTCCCACAACCCTCGGAACAACCAGGGGTCCAGATGTAGGCTCGTTCAAACGATTTATGTGAAAAACCAACACTAACATGAAGATTACGACGAGCTTCTGCAATTATCGCATGTCATCCTTCTTGATAGGTGTTTGAGAGGAGAAGTGCAATTTCGTTTCCAGCTTCTGAGGCAGAACACCATGCAACACCGCTCACCAACTTCTAGCAAAATCCTCAAAAATCAAATGACTCTCCACATTTGGGATGAAAAAGTTTTAACAGATCTAATGTCAGCCCTTTTGCCTCTCTTTTCTATGGAATATGGTCATGAAGCTTGCTTGGACCAGAGAGAGCTCCAAACAATTATTTGACACTGTTCAACTAGTCAGAACATAATATTTGCAACGTTGTTGTGCAGAATGCTGCCACAACCACTTTCACGAGACACCTGGCTCTTTGAACCCGCGTTTATGTGATTTAATGCAAAGACCACCTTGGTTACGAATCTCAAATGTTCTGAAAAGAATATCATCAAACGGAATTGAATACAAAATGTTGAACTTTGGAAATCCACTGGAATCATAAGTGACAAGCCGAAGATCTTGACTCATCGACGTAATTATGATCATTGCCTGCAATTGGCTGGCAGATGAGACTTGGGCTTTCTTCTCGACGCTAACACACTTTGGCAGTGGTCTACTGTTGCATTCAATTTATATCAAATTGAAAGACAAAGCCAGGCAGATTAAAGTAATAAATTAGGCCTACAGCGCAGAAAAGGGTATTGCTTTCATCCAGATATTCAACTCTTCTGTGACAAGAGTCGAGAATCAAAGACAATACCTTTGTCAAGCCATTCCGGAGCCATAAAAGTCTCTCTAGAGGAACATATAAAATAAAGACTTGTTTTAATGGCGTTCTTATTACCTAGGAACTTACTAAACAGTTAACACTAAATAGTTATTTGCTTTCGGTTTTGTTTACAAACATTTTTGGGTCATAAATGCCAATATACTACATTATGGCGAAATTTTCAAAGATACAAAATTATTGTTCAAAATTGAGTCACCCCTAGATATTCTCCAAATGACTCAAAAATTGGTTCAAATACTATTTGAAGTGAATGGAACAAGAACATATATGACCCAAATTAATTTTCGACATTTTGTCTTTTTGGACCACTCTACCTACCACGTACTTTTTTTAGGATTGCACCTTTCTGTGGCAATGCTTATCAGGCTGGGCACCCTCTTATCTGTGTGAGCTTTCCTCCCCCTTTCCCATTGCACAGGCCACCGTGCACTGCGCTCTGCTGTCCACAGTGACTTATTTGTTCCTTTCATTCACTCTGCGACAATGGAGAGCCTTTCGTTCTCTGTGGTTGGACCAACCACCTGGAATGGGCTTCCCTTGCCTTTACGACACCTCCCAAACTGTTCTCAATTTCACAAACTGTTGACAACTTTTTTCACGCTTGATCTCGGCTGGGAGCGCCTCTGAGTAGGTACCTTGAAGGGGCGCTGTATAAATTATGATTGATTGATTGATTCTGCTCTGCTGCTTTAATGGGCAGTGATAGTTTGATACAATGACCCTCATCTACATCACCATCTGGGTTACCAACCTATTACTTGGCATTTGTGTGTGCATTTTGGGAAAGTGAAGGATAATTAGTAGCCCCTCTGATCATGTATTGATTTTGATAATTTCAACTGTTCAAAATATGGTCTTAAACCCATTTTCGCAGTCTGTGTATGATTTCTATATGAGTGCCATGTCATCATAGACTGATGTCAGGCTCAGTTCTGGTGGGAATTCCAATTTTGACCCTCTTGAAGATGTCTCTTTGCTAGCCTAAGTGATTTTATAATGACATAAGAATCAAAAGTTTATTTGCAGGAATACACAGCTCTCAGATAGCTTTAAAAGGTAAATCTAGGGAAACCTTTGTCACCTTAAGAGACTTAAGGGAAGTTTCTTTAGAAGATTGGTGAGAATCCCATCAACAGATGTAGCTTACAGTTGACAATGTGATGTGACTTATACAGTGACCAATGTGGCTCTAAAGCATATTGTTATTTAGCATGATGCAAAATTGACCAGTTTGATTCAGTTACAGTTTTCAATAATCTATCTAACTTAGACCTTAATATTTTCCATGCAGGACTGCACATCGGCCAACACCTTTTCTGCGTTGTTTCTGTTGCTAAAGTTGTTTTACCTGGGTGGGATGCAAGCCTACCGCAGAACCCTCCTCCTTTATCTTGGCTTGGGACAGGCACTGGCTACCACTAGGGGTAATAAACTACAGATTTTGATAAAGCCATGTACTGTATACATGTGATTAATTAATAGTCCTTAGTAAAACTCCCATAATAACGTACTGTTTACAGAATAAATTGAGCTTATGGCATGTTAACTGTTCTTGTAGCTAAATACATACAGTTTTTCTTCTAGGACATGGTGGACACTAACAGGTCAATATGGTAACCTTTTGCCGATTAACTGGTCAAAGAACTATAAGATGCAGCAGGGTTACAAGTCATCAGCAGTGACCAGAATGCCATCTGTAAGTCTTTTGTTTGATTGTTTAATGAAAGAGTAGCAGGGGCAGTTAGCAGCTGAAAAACTAGAGTGGTTTGTTTGACTTGTTGCTATTGTCAGATTCTTTTCAGCTGGTAATTGTGCTTGCATTCGAAATTATGACTGCCTGTATAAGTTCATTGGTGCCTATTTCTTCTTCTGTGTGAAAGATTGTGGGTTTGCATGCGTATATTGTAGAGATTTGTGTTATTGACTAGCATGCATTACATGTTGGGAACGAAAATGAAGTGGCACCCTTTCAATTGAGAAATGAGGATTACGTGTGTGACCTGATAAGGAGCTCACTAACATAGCATGGTGTTAGCACTTATGATACAGTTGCCATAAGAAATCGTATGAACTATGATTAGAGGTGACGATGCAGCAGTTTAGTTGGCACAAAACCTGAGTGAGCATTTAAAGTGAGGTGTCTGTTGATTGCCAATACATTGCAGAACTGAGTATAGTTACTAATTTTATTCCTTTTGCATACAGATATAGGATATTTCGAAATCTAATGCATTTTAGAGATTGCTCACTGCTCAGTGAATGCACAGTTTTCTTACAATCATATTCATTGTAGTTATGACCATATTATACAGAGTGGGCCATAAAAAGTACCCTTAACGTTTTTTACCAATATCTTGGTCAAAATTATGAATTTTAAATGAACTTTTACAGGCTTAAAGACAATTCACATTTGCGTACAATGTCCAAGATATTGCCAATACCTGAGGGGAACACTAGATCTTTTTATGGCCCACCCTGTATATCACTCACAACATATTTGACTTACTTGACTAACACAAATCCTTGATTCATTAGTAACTCAGAGTAGTCATAAGAAATAAGATATTCATTCAATTAACATCAATTAACTTGAAAAGTTCACAATTCACCAGCAATCCTCCGCTACCTATCTACTTATGCGCCTGCTAGTCGTTAATTGGTGAATCAGACGTCACTGGACCAACTATCCATGCTCTTGCATCTACATGGCTTGCAAATCAACTGAATTCATTGGCGGTTTTTCTCTCAGATGCTGTCAATTGAAATTGATCTTTGAAAAGATTGGTTTTGAAAGCAATAGATAACCTTTGTCATTCATGTGGCCACGTGCACGTGGTTGTCTAAAATGACGTGCTCCTCCAGCCGTATCTCATAGAATCATTAGACACAATTCCATCACTTCCTTCTCTTGCTGACAATTGATTACTTGCGATGAACAGTTGAAAATGACGACGGTATTCGTGTGAGGTAAATTGTGGTATATGTGTGAAGTAAATTGTGGTATTCGTGTGAGGTAAATTGGTATTTGTGTGAGGTAAATTGTGGTATTTGTGTGAAATAGATTGTGGTATTTGTGTGAGGTCAATTGTAGTATTTGTGTGAAGTACCGTAAATTGTGGTATATGTGTGAGGTAAATTGTGGTATATGTGTCCGTGCCAGCCTGTTTAACTTGAGAAGGTACTTAGTTGAGGTTATAAGAACTGTGTAACTACCATGTGCGGGGTTAATATGCAATTTATGGCAGGCACTTTCATGCTATGGGAAAAAATACATCTGAGAGTAAATAATTATAAATGTGACCATCAATTATCTGACCTGTGCTAAATCACAATCACTTTTGCCTCTAACTGGACCTTTCAAAGTAGTTGGATAAATCTAATGGCAGGCTACAGTGTAAGTGTCTTTACTTTAGCCAGCCGTGTCTTAAAGTTTTATATCCACATCGAGGCTTTAATACGTAAACTACTATATTTCGCTGCTTAGGTCCTTTTAACCTGCAGTCTGTTACCTTGTGATCTCTGTTATTTTGAACCTCAAGGACTGCATGTAAAAAGTGTAGATTGCCAATTTTTATATTTATAAGACTTACAGCAAAAAGTCTAGAATGCTTTGTCCTGTCCCAAAATTTCTTTCATGATTTGACTAACGATGAAGGAGTAGCCTCATTGTTAATCAAGTCATGAAAGAAAATTTTAGGACAGGGTAATTTCATTCTAGACTTTCTAGTTAAGTTAAATCTGACCCAGGTTTTCATGAAACTGATGTTAAATGAGCAACTATGTTCTGCTTTACAACTGGGTGTAGAATTATGTATTGTAATAAATGCAGTTTTGAAGATGTGTGAAGTATTTGCTAATTAGTACGAGTGATTGATGGTGATGTTAATTGTTCCTCTGCTGCAGAATCTTTGCTATTCCGACTTTGACCTTTATGACGATGATGACATGGACAGGGAGGAAGATGAATTGTACTTTACAAACGATGAGCTGCTTGATCCAGGATCTCCCCTGTCACTCCAAGAACCAGTTATATCGGCGGAGGAAGTCATCAGTGAAATAGAAGCCATGATGGAAGTGAGTTAATCAATATGTCTTTATATAATCACTGGTGTTAAGTATTATTATCATTTCGTTTTTTATTTCTACAGTGTGTTTATGTATGTGTGTAGGAAGATTTAAATGAAGCCACTTAGGAATTTTGCTAAACGAGCTAACCATATTTGCATTGGTAATCTCCAAACTTTTAAAGCGCCACCCGAAAGCCAAGTGCAGCAACCAGCTTCTTCACAAGCGCTGCATTGAGTCAGAGAACAGTAGTCTGAAGGAGGTCCGAGACCGTTTGCCAGTGGATCAAGGAAGAGAGCAGCTGTTAAGGCGGGTATCATCTCATGAATATACAGTCTTTTAAGTTTTGAACCAACGTGTTTACCATGGTAATTACCATGGTAATTACAATTCACAGTGTGATTGGATGAACACAAGTTATAGCAGGAGGCAAATTTAAGTATTTGGCAGCCATGCAAGGCTTTCATCTTATTCTATCCTAACGATCAGATGGTACCATTGATGCCATCTGGAAAATGGAGACTGAGTCGACCTTTGGGAGGGTAGCAGTAAGTGATCCAGCATTGGAGCATTCTTCATGCCAAAGTGTTTCCATTACCTTAAATCCCTCCCCTCCCCTCTCCCCTCCCCCATCTGCATCTGTAATTGGAAGGCCGACGATCAAATGGTTTGGGGGATGAATTCTTCAAACGGTGAAACTTCAGTTTTAAGTGGAAAGCCCGATGGGTGATGGATTGAGGAGCTTCAGGAAGTTGATGGACGATTGGCAAACTGTACGTTGGAGCCAATAAAAACAATGCTTTTATTGGAAGCATTCTTTTTCCACAAGTTTTGTTGCTCAATCTACTGAAAAGACCATATTGATTTTGCTAGAATGGATTAGCAAAGCCTGCTCTTTCGTTTACTTTATAATTTGACCAACTGTTAAGGGTGGTTGCATATGCTGATAAAATGTACTATTGTGGCCTAAAAGACTCTAATGTCGTAGGCAGTTTCAAATTTGTTATTACTCCAGCTTTGCTGCATTCTAGCGACTAGCATTTTAAATCGTTATTTGGGTGTAGACCAGATTTCAGCTCCAAATAAGAGATCCGCCTGGCCCATAGCTACCGCCCGAGGATATTAAAGATAAAAGATAAGAATATTCTTAATTTTACATTGACGGAACGATGGGAAATCTAAGCAGGTCTGTTCTTAATTAGAAACTGCATCATTTCTGAAGTGATCCTTCAGTCTAGCTTATCAGTGGATCTTAAATGTGATTTACTTGCCAATTATCGGTACAAGTGATTGGATTTACATTACACTATTACCATTCTCAAAAGTAATAGATTACTTTGTGTAATTGTGTATGGTATATGATGCCTACATGGCTACTTATACAACTATTGTTTGAGGCGAATTCCAATTAGGAACATTTCAGCAACTGATGCCACAGTACCAAATGTATTTAATGATTTCGTGTATCTCATTTTTGTAAAGACCATAGTAGCGAGGCACAAAAATATATGTGTGTATCACTGAGGTTTCAGTTGAATATTAAGTTGTCTCCAGCGTGTGGTTCTTGCAGTCTCCAGTGACCTTGAAGTGCATTTGGTGAGGTATTCTCTTGGGGTCACTAATTATGTATATTGAATCTGACCAGACCAGGCTCTAGAGTTGATTAGCAGATGTGACTTTCTACTGAATGTGGATCGCTTCAACTGAGATTAAGATTTTTTCCATGCCTGTGCCTTGGGACATGACAGTGTTGCATTACTTGGAAGTTATATTTGAGTTTCAGTTTGCGTTTACAACCACACTTATAGCATAACTGCTTGCGTTCTATATATGACTGCATGAGCATTTGTTACTGCTTGAGATCAAGGATATATATATATATTAGGCCTTGAATGAACCAAGACTGTGTTTTGGCCTAATTGTGCAATAGAATTTTGTAGAAATAATTTATACGAACTGAAATCGCATTTACAATATAATCGCCTCATTAAAGAGTTTACATGATGCTGGAATCATAATTTACAATGATGGCAGCTAGATATCAGTGGTAGAAACATCAGAATATTTTGTTTTGGTGTGCGTTATTAAGTTAGATATCAGAGATATTGATTTGATGCTATCTGAATGAGCAATGGCTGTCAGAGATATTGGAATGCGGACATAAAAACGTGGTCAACGGCGATTGCATGCCATGAAAAACAGGCTTGCAATTTATGAATCCATGGAGGCATTCTGATTTTCCGAGTGGCGTGGTTTCATCTTCGTGTAATGAGGTTGCGTTATTTGTTGAACTCGTCTATCAGCGTATTATTGCACAACTATTTACAATAACAGTTCTTATGAAAAAACAGTTTTCTGAGTGATTTGCTCTCATTTGTGTTTTGTGACTGTACATACCATTCCATCAGCTCAACTATGGACATAAACAAACATTTCTGTGAGGTTATATGAAGCTGTAACGCAATGAGATCATTCTCATCAATCTCTGACTTATGCGATTATTAATAAAATATTGATTACGTATCCTAGATATACGCTACGTCTTGATGAGCTGAAGTAATTTGATAAAGCTGGCACAGGAAATTGAGGCAATTAAGAATGCTGCAGGTTTCTCTTATGGAAGACAGAAGAATGGAAAATCTGTCAGTTTTTAACCCTTTGATGACGAACTCTAATTGGTTTCCCGGTCACTTTAGTAGTTTAGTTCATACTAATCGCTTAAGGGTTAAACTTGGAAGCAGCTTATGTGCACATTCAATAGTGGTTCGGTAAGTTGGAAATGATTTGAGGAATTTACTTTTAAATGGGTTGTGTTTGCAAATAAACAGTGTGTCACCAAGATGAGTCTAAGGCACGGATGTAGAAATTAGGCAGCACGAATTGTTGCTGTCAATATATCAAGGTCATTGAGACTTAATTTAAGTGGTGTTTAAGCACTTAAATTAACTGGTTGGTAGTAATTTCTCAAAGAAATATGGACAACGAATGTGGAATTAATTCCATTGAAGTTGTTTTACAGGCATTCATCATTGTGTCTTAAGATTGTACCAGTCATAGCTTCTGTGAGTGGATAATGGATATTAATACCAATCAGTAAGTCAGTGTTATTAACAATTCTTCATACTGCATCAAATAATCATAATCGTAATCGTAAACTCAAAATTTCTAAAGCGCTACTCGAAAGGGGCACCAACTTATTCACGAGCGCTGCGTTGAGTCAGAAGGGTTGTCCGTGAGAGTAGTCCGTGGTAGTTCGGGTCTAGTTACTAGGGCATAGCCGGGTGCCGTTTTTCAACCGGGTACCGGGTCCGGGTAGTTTGAATAAAATCTGCCGGGTCCGGGTACCGGGTCCGGGTATTAAAAGTTTTCGTTAATCTCTAAACTGAATAGTATGTCCCCACTTTGAATGCTGTCAAACAAACATCACTCAGTTTGCTAGCTCAGTTTTCTACCTTTGGTGGAATTGAGTAAAACTCTCTTGTGTCAGTTTTACTACAGTTGAGTTCTGCCAGGGTTATTGATTGAGAGGTGCCAGTATTACCCAGTAATATCTGTTCATGAACTGTGTTGATAAAAGCATTCTATAGTATAGAAATGCTGATCTGTCCAGTCAGCCAAGAGGAGGTCAGAGGCCTTTGATAAACAGTCCTGCTTCTGTGGTGTATGCAGCCCAACTACATGTAGACATAGTTCAAAGTGTACCATCCCTTAATCTGTGAGATGTATACATGATCGTATTAGAGAGGGGCATATTAAGCTTGGCTGCAGTCATATAACAGGTGGAAGGTATCCCCTCTGACAAGTACTAGTCTCTCTGACTTGAATGAGGGTGTGACAGACCAAACAGGCTTTAAAGATAAGGGATTAATGACAGATGACCCCTTTGCAACTTATATAGCTATGGTCAGTGAGCAGCATATATATATATATATATATATATATATATGTGTGTGTTTATAATGTATATATATATATATACACACACATATATACGCTCTTTCCCCCTTCCTATACTCCCTAACCTTCTACCACTGTTCCTCCCCTCCTCCTTCATCATCTCCTTTCTCTTCCCTGTTAGATATTTCAAACAGCCAAGCAGCAGGAGGAAGAGGAAGGGGAATACTAGAAGAGAAAGAGGAGGAAGGAAGAAGAGAAAGCATGAAAGAGGGTGCCACTCTTATATTTAAATAAATATATATATATATATATTTATTGAGCCACCAGGTCACACACATAATTATATATATATATATACTATTTACTCCCCCTCTTCTCCTTCATTGTCTACCACTGTTCCTCTCAGGATGGGGTAGTAAAAGAGAGAGGAGAATGAGGAAGGAGGAGAGACAGCATAGAAGAGGGTGATACAAACTCTACCCTCCACCTCCTCCTTCCTCTTGCTGGTAGGCTGTTTGAAATAGGATAGTCTAATATAAAGCAGCCATCAGCAGTCTGTCTGTTCTGTGATTGTCTGTTCATTGTACTATAATGCAGTTGAGAGATTTTGCCGGTTAGCTGCTAAGCCCTTTAATGTGTGGTATTCTATTCATAATTACCACCCGGCCCGGAAGACCTTTCATCACCGATTCCGGTTATCTGCCGGGTGTCAAATACCCGGCATATCCGGGTATCCGGGTCAGCACCCGGCTGTGCCCTACTAGTTACCTTAGGATGTAAGAAATAAGAATCAGCATTGACTGTGTGGATTATAGGAAGATGATATTGACAAGACGAGAAATCATATAAATTTTCCTGACCAGAAGGTGATTCATATTGCACAGGTAGCAATCAGGTAGCAATCAGAGAATTGTGTTTAAGATGCAAGAAGACGTCAGTAGTCTGTAGAAGCAGTAACAGCAACAGCAGCATATTTGATATTTACATTCACCAATCAGCTGTTGTCTGCCTTCACTTGGATGAGTTCAATGCACGCCTACAGACGAACCAAACAATGACCCTGCTGCTTCTGCTGCTGCAGCTGCTGCATGTGCTGTTATTGCAGCTACTGTGTCTCAGCTGCTGCTGCTGCTGCTATAATTGCTGCTGGTGCAGTTGAGTTGGCCATGCGTGGGCTTGTTCAGCAGAAGGCAGCAGCACCGGATCTATTCTGCTGTGTGACTAATTCACTGTTTGCCTTTCTGGATGACTGTACACTGGTGGTGGTGGTGCAGTGTGAGAATTGTGGAAAAATAACTGGGGGGGTTGGACCATTATCCACTTGGAATTGGGGTGTAAAAAACATACTTTAACATGGGGCTCTAAGAAAGACTGGGGGGGTCGAAACCCCCCAACCCCCCCGGCAATTCTCACCCTGTGGTGGTGATGGTGATGGTGGTGATGGTAGTGGTGGTGGTGATGGTAGTAGTGGTGGTGATGCAGTTGTCCGGCTGAGCTGTATATAATATGAATGCTTGTGTTGTTGCTGGCAGTTTAGATGCCATTCTGATATTACTCCACCATCGTCTCCGAATATTGAGCCGAATTGTTGTCTGGTACGGCCATTATGCCTCCCTTGCACTTGTACTGGTGCTGCCGTTCCACAATTCCAGTATAGGATTATTATGTCGTAAAGAAAATAATGACAGAGCTCGATGTGAATGTGAATCGATGTTGTGCAACAATTTACTATTTGATTCTTCGTGTAAACAGAACAATGACGTACAAGGCATTAAAGGAACCTGCTTTACGCCTTCTTTCAAGGGGCGTTCAAATTGTTATTAATATTCCATGAGGATGCCATAATGTTTGTGTAGCATTTGAAATGATTCATTCCTCAGATGGATTACTCTGTGGAAACTGAAGTGGATGGGTCAGTGATCTATAGATATAGTAAACAGACAGCCTGAGGCGTTATGGAGGACAAGTGGCAATGATGATGGATGAATTCAGCTTCGATCATTAATATTGCCATTTACTCATTATCATCTGCCTCAGGCTCCTCTATCCCACTTTCCACTCGAAACTAAGATCTCACCTTTGTATTGCAGGTTGTCTGTTCTGTTAGTTAGTAGTTAAGATTCATGTCTTCTGTAATTTGCGTTAGGAAATTGTTTAAATTGCATAAATGTACACTGTAACCGGTTGCAATCTTTCGACCGTAATTAATTATTAATAATAATATGATTGTTTCAATAAAGAAAACAAATATTATTCAATAATTCTTACCCTGATCCATTCGATCCTCTGATCCTTTGACTTCCAATTTCACCTGCTTAATCAACTGCTCTACCTCCTGCCTTGATCCGAAACGTCTGGAAACTAGACTGGGGCCTCGTCTTGATGACCCTTTAGAAAATCCCTTGCTGACTTGACACAGCGTTCATGAACGAGCAAGTGCCTGTGCTTAGATTCAAATGGCCCTTTAAAAATTCAGACGTTATGATTAACGAATACAGATAAGAATAAAGCCATTCTTTATTTTTTAGATCGGCCTGTACAAATGCTTTCGCTCAAGCTGCAAATTTCATTCACTGAGAAGACTGTTATTGTTATTAACTGTTAGTCTGCGGTGCACATAATTTATAAATAGTGCTCAAAACAATTGATTGTGCCATCTTTTGTCATATAGTCTGATTTGGGGTATGAAAATGCTATCATTGATTGAAAATCGATTGTTATGTAATCTCAGATAATGTAGATACTGGCATACGGTAATTAAATTAGCTTATGTGTCTTATGTAATAATGCGTTGAAAGCATTTGTAATTGAAGGTAGCTTTACAGCAGCTTTATCTGTCTCTCACAGTATTCACCTTCTTGACATCTGTAGCAATAACAAACCTGAGCTCACTTTAATCAAACTTACCAGTTTAATAAATAGTGATGTGCCCCATAGGAGTGGGATGGCTATCTGAATAAAACCAACAGTGACGGCAGCTTTCAGGATTTCTTAATTAGAAGGAAATATATTGAGTTGTCTTAAACAGTGCTGGCTTCTTTAAGAGAAATAACATCTGAAAAGCTATGTAGAAATATTTCGTGATTAATTAGTAGAATAATTATCAATGCAAGCTGTATGCTGTCATGCTGGTTATTATTCTTACCCTTCTATTTATCGAATTGTGGAGCAAAATCCCGATTGAGTCATTGATCTTGTATTGATTTTCCGAGCGAGTGGCACACGAGTCTGTTTGTCTTCAGAGCATTGCTTTCGCATGAGCCTTGTCTAATCAGATGTGACATGAAGATTGTCTCAGCCTCTGTCTGCAGTGCACGCTTCTTCTTGCCCGGCTGCTTTTTCAGCTGCTGTTGCTGTACATATTGTTCTCTTGGCTATTGTCTCTGGCTACATGGTGCTATTTCATTGTTAGAACGGATGCTTTTAGCTCTGGCGTTATTCATCATTATGGCTGTTACTTATGGTTCTAGAAGTGACATTGTAGTCTCAAGGTTGTTGCTTCTGGTTCTGGTGCTAGTTTAGTGTTATGGCTGTTGCTTCTGTTCTGGTGATATTTCATAAAGTGTCGTGGGTTTTGGTTCTGGTGCTATACTTGTTTCTTTATGGCTGTTGCTTCTAGCTCTATTGCTGTCATTGCTGTGGTTGTTTGTTCAGTTTGGTTTCAGCTTTTTGAATTGTTTTTGTCTTCTATAATTGTCATGATTGATTCCTGTGTTCATCCTGTTTTTTGGTCTTTGTCAGGTGTGTTTTTTAGTCCGTTGGTAAATTCAGTGATTGCATCATTATGTAAAGTCTGTCATTTCTCTTAATTTGTTGCTACCATTAAATCCAGCAGACTACTCTACTCTACTGTACTACTGCTCTACTGTAATCTAAATCAGTTTGGCACATATTTTATCTTTTCACCTATCATTGACCATTCTGCAGGCAAATTGCTAAACTGTCCATTTGTTTGCTTCTAGCTGACTGACGTACTGTGATTTTCATTTGATTTGGTTTGTTTTCACTAATGCCTTCGTTTCATAACTGGCAGATAGGATTTTAAGATTTTGCATTAGTGGTGGTTCTCACACAGATCTGAAGTCTTCTGAATCCCTGTAAACCCTGTTCTATTATATATTATTATATTAGAATGCATTATGGCTTGTTTGGTTCAATCTTGTGCCAGCATTGAGCACTGAACACTGTTATGAAATGGAATGTAAGAAGCCGTAATTGGCATTCCACGTGACTCGCTTCGATTTTTCATGTCCCATAGATCTGTGTTCTTAAAGTCTGCCGGTTGATGGTGCTTCCTAGTCTGCCACGTTGCTCCATCTTCCTATGACCTGTCGCCATACTGGCGCTTCTTTTAATGCTTTTCCAGCGCCAGTAATCCTGGAGCCGGCCTGGCTGTCTCAGTGAGCTATCGCATTCATTCTGGTTTTGCTTTAAGCAGCGTCCTGCTCTTGTATGACATCTTTCAGTCGTATATATGATAGTGAAACCCAGAGGTATTCCTGTCCAGCCAACTGACTCGGATGGCAGTTGGCTGTGTTAAGATTGACTTGGATTTGAAATAGCTTTCTGTCTGTTTCCGTTAGTTTTAATAAGCCAGAAAATTTCTTTATGTGATTTTGTGATGGACATATTTCTGATTATTTGATGTTTGCCTATCTTCTAGTCCTGGAAATAATGTTTCATTTTAGCATAATGTGTAGCTCAGTCTGTAATTATTCAGCAGTCTGACATAATTATTCTATACGCACTTCTATTTAACTCTTTCCCAACCTCCAGTCTCTACTCATCCTATGGTCTCCAAGCGATTTATATACCACACTTCTCCTTGTCTATGTGACAGTCTTTCTCCTGAATTCTTAAAATTTTCAGTTTCATCCAGAATTACCCCTTAATTGTTATAAAATTTAATCCAGGGCATAAATGCGAATCAAATGTTTTGTTCCCAGTTTATGAATTTATTTACTGCACCAGGCTGACATTACTTTGCAAAATCATATCACTGACTTAGCGTTGAACTGATTAAATCCCCTTTGTGATGGGATGTGCCGTGTTGCCGCTCTATATGAATTCATTCATTCAATGATATTATTTTATGCAATGTGCATTTTTTGCAATTTTAGGATACTGGGCCTGAAAAGATATCGTCTACCAGTGAATCAGAGGACATGACGTCAAGCAGTTCTGAAAGTTCATCCCCAGATGGCATGCACAGGTCAACAATGTGGTTTGAAGACAGTAAGTTCATTATTTATATTATTTCTTTGCAACAGTTTGACATAGTGCCCTTTCAAGGTTGTCTACTCAGGAGCGCTCCCAGTCCAACCCCATTGAATAGGACAGTCTTAAGAACAGTGGCAGTGAGACAGAAGGACCAATAAGTATTTGACAATGAGTAGTAGGGAGCCCATTCCAGATCTCAGGACCAGCCATGGAGAAGGCGTGCAGCACCACCTGATTGCAGTCCATGAGCTGGGAACAATAGTTCTGCTTGTGCAGTTATAGCCATAGGTTACAACCGGTGTGTCACAGTTAAGGGGCTGATAGATACATGTGGATAATGGATACCTTGTACTACAACTGCTGAGGAAGAAGGCAGATTCTGTTCATTTTTTGACTCTAAAAGAACTTTTAAGATGTTTGTTCTGTCGTCTTGAGTATGGATAAATGTAATAAATGTCATGTGAACAAACTGGAAATGTTCAGAAACCTGACATTAATATCTCTAACTCATATATGTATCTGTTCAAGAACTTTAAGTTGTCATGTCTTACCTCTGACAGCACTGGGGTATATAGCTGAACCCATGGGATGTCTGAACAGCAGTGTCAGCAGCAATATGGATTAAGGATTTGTGGTTAGTGATGTAGCTTTTCCGGAAAAGTATTTTGACGGAAAGTTTCCGGAAAGTTTCCGGAAACTTTCCGAAGAACCGGAAAACACATTAAAATCAGAAAATATCAGAATTTCACCCTCAGAAATTTTTCTTATAGTTTAAACTCCTTTTATTTACAGTACTTCTGTCGATGCAAACAATGTTGAACTTAAAAATAATTAATATTCATGAGCAATAAACACTGTTCATTAGCATTTCAGACTAGAGTAGCCTATTGAAAACTAGTTGCATGCTTGCATGTCTGCAGTCAACTGTTGCAGGAAATGTGTAAAAAAACTGATATAAGCATGAAATAATACACCATCAATTTCTGTTTCTGTCTTATATTTTCATAACTCACAAATATGAAGGTGACTGAATGATAAAAAAAATTTCTCTAAATATACAGCAAAGTTTAATTGCATTTAATTCCTAAATGTACCGATATTTTTGGTCTGTGTGAACACTGAACAATTACCACTAACACTAGCTCTGTCATCTATTGAATAAACTATTACTTTTAACCACCTAAGACTGCTTATAGTGATGGATGTATTTAGTAACATTACATTGAAAGAAAATTTGGACTCCTTACAGTTGAGTATGTATTCAATAATATTTTATTGGTGGAAAAATACGTCGGAAAGTTTCAGGAAAAATATGAAACTTTCCGGACAATTTTTCCACCTCACAACACTAACTTCTGATGGTGATTGATGTATTTAGTAACATTATATTGAAAGAAAACTTTGGACTCATTAGAATTGAGTAAGTATTTAATAATATTTTATCGGTGGAAAAATACGCCGGAAAGTTTCTGGAAAAATATGAAACTTTCCGGACAATTTTTCCACCTCACAACACTAACTTCTGATAGGGAGGGATTGATGTATTTAGTAACATTATATTGAAAGAAAATTTCGGACTCATTAGAATTGAGTATGTATTTAATAATATTTTATTGGTGGAAAAATATGTCGGAAAGTTTCCGGAAAGATTCGTCGGAAAGTTTCCGAAACTTTCCGGAAAGATATGAAACTTTCCGAGGAAAGTTTCCGCCTCACAACACTATTTGTGGTAATGTCTTTTTCACCATTGAATGTGCATTTTGCTATGAAAACTGACAGAGTTTCATGTCTCATTTTATGTTGCGAAGCCTGCCTATATCATGCCTGAATTATTTGACTGAGAACAGTATCCTGTATTTCTAATTGCCTAATTGCCTATGTTTAAATGTAATATGTTTTCTGGATGAGAATAGTAAGATAAGATTATTCTTTAATTGACCAATTGCTATCCGCAGTTTGTGTACACTGTACAGTGTACAGGCGTCATTATTATCATGATGCATACAACATTGAGCTGAAAAAGTCTGATCTTCCTAAAGCCCACATGTATATTACGCTAAATCCCATTTATCATACGATTGATTCGTGGGATTTGGCTTGTTGTTATCATGTAGTTGCCATGTTGTTGCTATGTTGCTGAATGACTGCTGTGCGCTAGACAAATGCGTGATTAGATATTCTGATGGTTTGTTGTTCTCCTAATAAGTTGCAGTCAATTCCACGGATTCCTGAAGTAGTGCAGTAAGACAGCATTGCTTTTAAATAGGTCTCGTAACTGCAAGACATCCGCTTCTTGTTCTTTCAACACAAAGTACAGTACATTTAATATGAGTACCGATGATTGGATTGTAAACACACTGGTGTCCAAAGGTCTCCGAGATTAGAAACAGACGAGGCTAGTTCTGAGCCATGTCTGCAGTTACTAAAGCATCCTTTATTCAAAACAGTTCTCTTCCAGCATGGCAGTGGGGGGGGGGGGGCATGGGCGATGCCGCACTTGGGATGTTTGTGCTGGCTTCTTTTGGATTCCGAAGTCTTATGAGATTGATTACATCTCTTTCGCTCTGCTATGTACTGACGTTTAATGGTGTTGCTACTGCCGTTTTTATGGCGTTGCCAGTCAAATGCCATGGTAAAATTGATGTTGTGTTTTTCATGTCTATGGCCTTGGCAGCACTGAAGTATAAGTTGCTTCTCCTTTTCAGGTGTTTCTGCTACATAGAGCAGTAACTTTAGGACAAATAGGAAACTCTTTTGGTGATCATGAATCATAACAAAGATTATCCTGACCTATTTAAATGTGTATTCTTCAGTCCCTTCTCTTTGCAATTCTGTCAAATTAGTCAGCTATGTTATGTCATCTCTTCTTAAATGTTCCATTATACGTTGGGTATCATTTCATCAGTAATGCAGTCGTTATCATTTTCAGTGTTTTTGTATGATCTTCTTTTCTAAACTTAGCTTGGATTGCATCAGAACTTGAATATCAGACTAACATATGAAATTTCTGTGCATTGACAACTTTACTTAATGTGGTCATTTTTGATTTTTGCTCTTTTATCTCTATCATGGTTGAATGGTTTGGACTGTTTTGTTTTTCATGTACTGTTCTGTTTTTCAAGTGCTGTTCTGTTTTTCATATGCTGTTTTATTTTTCATGCACTGTTCTGTTTTTCAAGTGCTGTTCTGTTTTCATGTACTGTTCTGTTTTTCAGGTACTATTCTGTTTTTTCATGTACTGTTCTATTTTTCATGTACTATTCTGTTCTTTCATGTACTGTTCTATTTTTCATGCACTGTTCTGTTTTTCATGTACTATTATGTTTTTCATGTACTGTTCTATTTTTCATGTACTGTTGTGTTTTTCATGTACTTTTCTGTCTTTCATGTATTGTTCTGTTTTTCATATACTATTCTGTTTTTTATGTACTGTTCTATTTTTCATGACATCTTCTGCAATACAGTATGATGCAATGCAGAATCTTGATATCTGTCTGCACCACACGACAGCTGCATCAGGAAAACAAGTTTATTCACGTGTTCTCGACTAAATCAAGTCAGCAAATCAATGTTGATTTGATTAGCATCAGTATCAGTGTTGAAAAGGTCAGACTAAGATACCCAGTTAGACACTAAAGCAGAATTTATGTTTTTTATGTTGACGAGGGAGTGTGTGATATGTCAGTGTTTCTCTCCTTTCTTGTGTGTGTAGTGTGTTGGAAGTTATCTATGTATGAATTTTTTTCATGTTATGAAATTATATTGATTCCTGTTTTAGAGCATTTATGACTGACTCTTTGCATGATTCCTTCAGTGTAACTATACTCCAGAAGGCTCCAACCAGCATGATTCCATTTTCCACACATGTTGTGATCTTAGAGACCATCACGTTTAACATTACTGAAAAACTGACATTTTCTTAAGCAGAATTTGTAAACTGCAAATGTTCGGTTTAAATATTTGTTCCATTTTATATCTGTATTAGTTTCCAGTGAACTGAGTCTGAACATTCAACTTGAGAATAAAGACATTGAGTAAATCTAAGTTCTATTATGCAGTGCTGTACCTTTTCCGTTGTTTACCATGCAACCGAATTTGCTTCCTGTGGCACTATACCTGCTTGCCTAGTCTTGATCCATTGGGGCCATGTCATACTCTAACCTTGACTCTTCTCTTAGCAGGGGCTCAGTCAGAAGTGCTCCTGAGTACGGTAGAATATCTTGAGTGGACACTATAATATATAAATCTCTTAAGTGAAAATGAAATGAAAGGTGACATGTCGTGTTTTCCTTGTATTTCTCATAATGATAGTTGATTATATCGAGACGTTTTAAATCTTAGAAGCAGTTTTTTCCTGCAGTTGCAAAATCCATGACACTCATTTCTAGGTTTGAAGCGACTGTCAGTGAGTTCGCTCTGCCAGCTGTATGATGAATTAGACTCAGCAGTCAAGGAATACACACAGCTGCTGTTCCAAGAGCTGTCTTTGAACGCAGAGATCAAGTACGAGAAGGAGCTCAACAATGACTTCATCTGTCTCATGATAAGCCTACAGAACAAACAGCGTGACGCTAAATTGGACACAGACAATGTGACAAAGAGGCAGACAAGAGAAGGGATGGTGAGTAATCCGCTCAGACTGCTACTGCCTTTAATACTGTATGCTGATTTGATGTGCAGTGTCTAGTTCTGGAAGAATATAGTGAGTGGTTAATGCATGTTACTAAAGCATCAAATTTGTTTGTTTACTGCTTTGAGTCACTCAGTTAAAAGTGTTATGATTCACCTGCATGAAAATTCAACCTCATGCATGAGTATCATTTTCAGGTGAGCAGTTTGACCCTTTGCTGGAGTGTAGGAATTTATGTGCAGCTTCCTGTGGGATATGAGTCACAGTACTGCTCTGCAGTGGCGTAGCCAGGATATTTGGCGCCCGGGGACGAACTACAAAATTGGCGCCCCCCCTCTATTAAATTTTTTCACATTGCTTTAGGGTCTACTGTCTTTATTCTTTAGAACGAACTCCCAAATGACCTCCGCCAGTTTGCTCATTTAATTCTATCTTGCCTTTTAATTTCACCTCATTCACTTACATTCACCTACTTAATAGCCAGTTGCCACTTATTGGAACTCTCGACTGAAAACCGAACATAATTATCATGATTCTAGTCCTGCACCATCACCACCACACTACCATCATTAGGGTAGAGGGGTGGGGGAACACCCCTTTAAAGGTTTTTTCTTCTAATTTGCAAAGTGAGTAGGCCTAATATATCGTTTCGAGCGTGAAATTATTGTAAGATCTATTGGTGAATATCCTAAATACAGTACTACTGTGTTTAATAAAATTCCAAAAGATGACATTACAAAATAATTAAATACAAGGTGTTCAGAGGAACGTTTTACCCCGCACCTGGGACAAAACGCCTCTTGTCGCACATTTGTATTTTCCGATAACCTTTGTGACTTCTAATTTGATACAATATTTAATAATATTAAACTAAAAACTAAGTAGGGCCTATCATTCAAAATTTATTAATGATATTGATATATCATACATATATCATAACACATAGACCTGCGTGCATGCTGTCGATGAAAGAATAAAAATTTAATAAGTATACTTATCGGTAGTTGATTATTTTGTACTGAGTTATATAACGTAAAACTAATAAATTTATTATTTAAAATTAAATAGTAGACATATTTATTTGAATTCAAACAAAATAACAGTACAAGACAGCACAATGCCCTCTTGAAAGAACGCCTGAGCTATTGACCTCTTGACCCAATGAAGTAGACAAATATCCATCTGGGACCCTCTGCTTATCAGGCATCAGTTTCAGAGACAAGAGCCAAGCCAGACTAATCTACTAGCAGCCCACAAATGGAAAGGTACTAACTCTACCCGAGCCAGCATACTCCAGTAACCCCACTCACCTTCTATTCGGCCATTGGGCGAACTGGGCAATGGATGCAGCAGAATCCAGATAATTATTCATTCTGACCCAAGATTCCTTCACAACCAGTTGACCGCGCGAATTTGTAGTGTGTGGATCATTAACTGGGGTGGGATATTTCTGAGTGGAAATATCTTGGGTGCAGCCAGAGTGTGTGTGGTCTAACAACCCCAGCTGCGTTGTGGCTTGGTCATTTACAATGAGTATGGGGCGCCTGTTGGTGCGCAATGGGGCGCCAAAATCATGCCTGGCAAGCGGTTTGTAAGCAATATGATTCTTACAATCTTACTGGATGTTTTGGGGCGCCAAAATTGAATCTTACAAATTTATATGGTACAAATTAGCCAAAATACAAGTGCAAAATTGCTACTTTCAACCCTCATTTTGGCGCCCCCTTCCCTCGGCGCCCGGGGACACGTGTACCCCCCTGACCCCCCCTAGCTACGCTACTGCTGCTCTGAACATTCTGGAATGCTGGCTTCTCGCAATAACTTTGTGTTAAAGCTTGTTAGTTAACACTTTAATGACGAGCGTGTACTGAAAGTGAATGGAAAGTCAACACGACAAGTCGTTAACGTGTTATAGCCCTATTATGGGAGTGGTTTCCAACCTTTTTCAAAAAGAAAGGCATCCTTACTATAAATCATTTAGTCAAAGCCATCTGTTATTTTTTTTTTCACTCCTGTGCTCTAGATTTAACGGCAGGCGAAGTTTCTTCTATTCAACCGAAGTGTTGTCTTTATATCTGCATTACTTTAAATCTAAAACTTTTATTGACCCATGTCAGCAGTGATAATCAGTAGGTTTCGGATTTTTGGCATAGACGCTGCTCTGATATTATCCAGCTGTGGCACCCCTAGAGTAGGTTTACTACACCCTTGGGCGCTGTGGCGTCCAGGTTGGGAAATATTGCCTTACGAGATGAAGCCAACACAGTTGCCTGCAAATAGAGAATTACCATGTACTTTGTGGCATAACACATTCGGTTGCAACCGGACCCGAAAAATCTTGCCTTCGATTGGCTCAGATGCAGAATCTTACGTGCTGGACTTTATCAAGTCCCCTGTGACAGTGTTGTTGTGCGTTTTTGCATCGTAGAAAAGACTTTGAGGAAGTCTTTATTGAAGACTATAGTTGTGATGACTATTGACTATTCACTCAAATTCTTCATTTAGGTACAACATGAATTTGGTTTTGGAAGGTCAATCATAAAAGTCTTGTAATGTCAATATGACCAATTCAAAGGGACATTTGGTGTTTCTTAGTGCTATCCACAGAGTTTCAGGTGCAGCAGAATGAATTTAAATATAAGGAATTTAATGAACTTGTGATGGATATCGTTCTGGTCATCTAGAAAACCTGTTGCAAGCTGAACATTTCCTGTTGAAATACTTATGTCAAATATTAACTTCTGCAGCAGGCCATTGACTATTAGTAGCTGTCCACATGGACTGGCTTTGCATTTGCACATCTCCAGCCTTCCCAGACCAGGCTAAGTGCAGATCTGACAATCTGAGTCTGTTGCAGCCTGAGGCAAGCAGCCCAGTTTAATCTACAGTATATTGGTCTTGGTTTGGCTGAGTTTGACTAGCCAATAATGGCCCAATATTAGTTCCTTCATAGACACTGTACCTCATCAATGACAAATCACATTGACCTGACACTAGGCTGGAGGGCTTGACTGATTTGGTTGTTGATGGGTTTAAAAATATTCCATTATTTAAAGAGTTCCAACGAAGTGAATGTCTCTGTATTATCTGACCTTCATCATACCTTCTACCACCCACGTGGTGCGGCTGTTTTTTTCTGTTCATTACCGTAACACACAAGTTACATGTCGCAACTAAAGAGTGTAATACTTAAGTCTACTGAAGGTTTTCTGTGCCATGAAAATAAGCTAGTAATCTTGCAGGAAAGGCTCATTGTTGTTTAGAAGAAAATCTCATGAGAATTATTTCCGAGCCCTAAGTAAGACTGTTGATTTGACTATGATATTTATTAAAACTGCTTTATTAAATTTCTAGGATAAGTTTTAACGCATAATAAATGGATCTGTAAGAAATTTTGTTGTCGTCTTATGTTATGTTATAATTTATTTTTTTAGTACCTGACTACTGTCATTCCATACCAAACTTCTGAAGGTCATCCCTCCATTCAACAGTTGCAGGTTTATACAAAAAGTAAGAATTAGAATCTAATCTACATACTGCTATTTCTATTTATACAGCTCTGTATCAAGGTCAGCAGTGCACCAAGTAATGGATATTTTGTCTTGACTTGTCGCAATAGTGAGGCATATCAGTTGCATTTATCTATTATTAGCTCAGTTCCATTCAGCATCTGTAAATGAATTTTCAGAATGCATGGCACGACCTCTTTCATAGAACGGACTAGCATCTGCGGTTGTCTATGATGTAGAAGAGATACTGCTGTCTGCCTCCGGGCACAAAAAAAAGACAAAGAGGCTGTGACATAAACATGGACCGCATAGAGATAATAAAAGCGTGTTGGAGACAAAAACATAAATTGTAATTCATGTCTTGTATTGCATATCAGAATTTATAATGCGACTCTTATAGCACTAGATATTCAGAGATGCTCTCAGCATGACAGCCCTGAGGCTTTTCCTCTCATGAGCTCTTTGTTGCCTGATGCGTTATTTATAAGCACACCATTAGTGCATGAAAATTAAGTTTTTATTGAGTTGTAAACATATTTTATGCTCAATTACGTGAATGATAAACGCGAAGTAATGTTGTTATTTTCATGATTTTTAAAACTTAAGAGTAGGCCTACAGCTGGTTGACTTTTTGACTTGGTCTGTCCTTTGAATGGCAAACATTGATTATGATTTAGTTTGAAATGGCCGACCTCTTCTGCTTCGTAAATCATGGAGCAGACTAAATTTTTAGCTTTAATTTAATGTAAATAGTGTATATAGGTAAACATATATTTTATATAAATGTTTACCCTGCCAAAAAGACATCTTTACCATGATCCTGACATAACTTGACTTACTTATTTGTAATTTGTTAATAGTCTATATTTGCAATTACCGTAATATAATTAAATTTGTAATACACCTAGTCTTACTGAAATGTGAATCTGAGATGCATTTATTAAGATTTCAGAATGGCGAATAATTTTATAACATTGTAAATTCGATAGAGCCAAGACTGCACAGCATCAGCACTGATGTATCTCTGTTAAGACAGTTTGACCAAAGTGTTTCACCACATTAGTAAAATAATTGCTGTGAATGAGTTCTTCTTCTTCTTCTTCATTGTCCATGGTCTGACAGCCCGTAGGTGTTCACTGCGCACTTGACTACTCTCTTCCATGATTCTAGTCAGCTCCTGCGCATTCATCCCACACCACTCTTCTATGTCCTGCAACCATTCTCTGCATGGTCTTCCTCTTCTCCCCGATCCCTCCATGATTCCCGTGAGTTACAGGGTTTTAAATTGCAACAATTTATGTAAGATGATTTCTTGTTTTCATTTTCCAGTTCTGTTAGCTATTGATCAGGACAGTCCAGCAGTTCCAGGGTTATTAACAGATTACATACTGAAAGGTTGGTATTTTAAGTTTTTCAGGAGAGTATCAACAATCATAGTGAATTTCCTGTAGAGTCAATTTTAATTTATGGAGAATAAAACAATTATTGATGTGATTATTCATTTGAATTCTCTTTGACTGATTTCTTTTATTGGTAATCTAACGCATGGAGCAACGTGAGTCATGTGACATGTAATTACCAGAACAGAGAATTCCTAGAATAACTTGAGGCAATGGATGGACCAAATGTAGGGCACATGCGGATTGTTGGACACAACTCTTAGTTGCTGATACACATGTAATTAAAGATATTTAAAATTTTAATTATTAAATGAGTTTTATACATTGATCACATCTCATCAATGTTGCGTAATGGATAGCCCTAGTTCATATGTGATGATGATGGTGCTCTGCCCGAAGGCAGGTTCATTGGCTTTACGCCCCTGGGGATGAGATGAGTGAGGTGGTTTCCCGTTGCCTTCCCCACAGACAATGATGGGTAAGCAACTTGCCCAAGGTCGCTCCGCAGGAGCTTGCGCCCCTGCGTCCCACACGTGCTAGCCCGAGATATCTAAATCTCTGAATGTCAACTCCCAGCCCGGGGCTTGAACCGCAGTCCGTTGCAACCAACAGACGAATGCCGCACGAGCTTACCGGTGTAGCTAACTAGGCCAGCGGTTCATATGTATGTTATTAGATTACAAAGCTTTGCTGGAGGATATTTTTTATAAAATGATTTAGTCTTCTTGAACCGCTGCTAAATCTGTTGTTTTCTGTTTTGTAGTATTATGTCCAACAACTTAAGTGCGTGTCATGATTGGAGACGTGAATGGTTCACTTGCAATGCGTTTTTCACGTCTACAGTGATCTGGCTTTGTACTGTAATCTCAGTAGGAATAGAAAGATTACTTTGTAAATTAGCAAGTTATTTATTGCACGTTTTTCATGTTTGTCTTTGTCCTGTACATGTCTGTTTCCTGTTTGTGCTGCATAAACATCATTTGTTTAACGCATGATATTAAAATTGTACTAAAAATGTATATACGCAAAATTATCCTAATTTGGGCAATAATGATGTTGACATTTCTTAAGTGATAAAAGTGTAATAGGCAAAATCAGATGCTTCATTACTTTGATATTTTTTTCTAAGAGTCATGTTTTGCCTTGATTGTTGACAAATTCTTGACAAAATGTTAAACACGTAGCTTTACATATTTCATAGCTTGACCATGTTGTAGCTTCTGTTCAATGTTGACTGATAATGGCAGAATAATCAGAGTTAAGAAATTTTAGAATTGCTATTCACTTGAAGTTCTAAGCTTTTGAGATCCACTACTGATGGATCTGGAAAGCATCAAAAGCTTTTAATGCATGGCTTGGCTTTTTATTCCATTAGTAATGGATCTCAATAGTTTCATTTCAATATAACCTTTTTTCCTCTTTTTTTGTGAGTCTGCGATTAGCCCAAAATTTGGCATTTTTATTTACTCCAAGCTGATTGAAATGAACATCATATCTACTGTATTATATTACCAAGACAAAATGATACCCATTGTATAAGAAATTGAACACAATTTTGATCAATAGTGCAGTGGATATCATGTTCATTTAAATCAGTTCGATGTAAATAAAAATGCAAAATTTTGGGCTAATCGCAAAGCTGCAATGAATGCTGTTATGTAAATTGATCTACCTTATTTATGTTCTAGCAATTATTACTATCTGATTGGGTCATTGGATTCTAGATTATGATATCCAGTTAGTGGCTGCTACTTAAAAATACAGAGCATTTTTTGCCCATTTTCCGGAAGCTTTTGAAAGCCAATGTTCTTTTTGCTCGTGGTTTGGTGTTGTCTGGTTGGGAGCACCTCTGACCAGTTTCTCTTGAAGCGGCACTATATAAATTTACGATTACAAATAGAATGTAGCATTTGCAGGTGCTGGAACATAAACTTTTAAACTGCTGGGGCTTGTAATCTGTGTGTTATGGTCTTGTTTGTGTCAGCGTCTAATGTGGGCTGGAAACTGTGCAGTTTTTGGTGATGTTGCTTGTACATGCACAACGCTGTCTTCTGTGAAATTACGATTACTGCTTAGCACTCTATGCGAAACTTATCTAGGCTGTAGGACTGTTTGTAAACGGTTGAGAGTTATTTGTAGTCCCATTCTTTTATTGGCTGATGCAATTTGAACCCATTACATGTCTCATGCATTATTAGAAAGTGATAGTGGTCAGCAGACGAACTAGTCATCATCGGCTAATTTTGAAAGGTGACTGACAATGTTTATATAACAAAATAAAATGGGCTGGATACCAGAGGAAACAAAATGGTGAATTACAATATTCATTACAATATTATTATTAGTGATTAAAATGTTTCGAGTTAAAGTTATAGAAATTTGAATACTTGAAACTTAAGTAGAGATCATAATAATAATAATAATAATTCATGCAGATGCGAAAATGTTTATTGGTGCCTTTTCGTAGCATTCACTTAAGTTGGCTGAAATATGCATGCTGTAGGCTAATCGCTATAGTCTAATACATGTAATTATATTATGACCTGATGGTATAGTACCCGGCACCTTTGTAATGATATGACAATCTTGCAAATGATTGCAGATTTTGAATGCAACCATACTGCAGCATCACTACAAGCTTTGTATATGGAAGATTGGAATGTGAGACTGTTCTTAAATGGATCTTAATGATTCGTTATAAGTAGAAGCTGGTTCTGATGACTTGGATTTTCTCTGGGTGCTGTAGAATGTTGAAATTTTAAGTTGTTACATATGTGCAAGAGTATGTAATCCTTCCTCATGTTTGAAGAAATGCGGCTTAAAACTAAGCATGGCCAACTGAAATAAATTGTATGGAAGCGGGAGCAAAAATGTGGCAAACCCTTATTCTGTCGAGTAAAAGGCACACCTGTTGTGATACGTACAGGTAGTGAAATGAAAAGAACAAGACTTCTTAAAGAACCACAGAAAAGCTAGGTAGTAGCAAAAGCACAGTCAAATAAAATCAGTGGGCAGGTAAGGTCAGGTTCAGTTCCAAGGTCAGGCAGGTGTGCGTATGTCTGTGGTGGATGTTTAGCATTGTACCTCTCATAAACAGTGAGAGGGCCAAGCGAAAAATACATAAGCAGGATAGTATTTGAAAGACGATTGTGTTACGTTTTCAACGAATGCTCTGAGCAGAGATTTCAAAGGGTTGACTACTTGGTTGATGGGTTTGATATTCGCCTTAATTTTGTGAGTTTGCCATCTATCCCATTCTCTTGGGGGGGCCCGGTAGAGTAGTGGTTAACACGCTGGCCAAGAGTGCGAGAGGTAGTGAGTTCGAGCCCCCGTTGGGCGGATTTGCTTTGTAGGCTGCCATTGGCGCCGTGTAATTACAAAGCTGTCTGTTCAGTTAGTAGTTAAGTTTAATTAAGACTACTGCATAACTTGTAAATGTAAAGCGCAGTGCGTCTTGCAGGCGTTTAATTAAAGAAAAGATATTGATATTATTATTATTATTATTACATCATCAACTAGTGAGTGCTGGGTTTTAAGTTAGCTTCATGGTAATTTTGATTCAAATGACTAAAATAAAGATGATTTTGAAATGTTGGTATCTGTATAAAATGGTTTGATCTCATCTCGAAAATGGCTTCAGCTCTACTATAATAATAATGATAATAATAATAATAATAATAATAATAATAATAAGAGACATCACTTGATATTAAAACAGAAAATGCGCCAAAGCTCAGGGTAATTTGTGCAAGGAAAAATTACTCAAATATCTGACTGCGTTATATTATATAATTATAGTGTGATGTAACCCGGTAGTCCTTTTTGTGGTCCTTTCTGAGCTGCAAACTTGATATTTCTGCACTGCCATCCAGGCCTCTTAAATGATGAAAATTCCTGCTCTTCACTGTATGTAACTCAATAAATGGTTTATAATAATAGCTTAGAATTTACCTTTGCTGACGTTTGCTGAGAACAGACTAATTTCCATCATGAATACGAAATACAGGTTTGCTTGTCGAAGAAAGACTGCATTCTACCTCATTTGCTGTACTACAGTGTACTTGTTTGCCAAGTTTTCAACAATGAACCAGTGACTTTACGATTGACATTTAAAGTATTTATGCTATTTTGAAGAACTTTTGCATTATTGCTTGTGGACTGTGGAAACATGTATGAAATTAATTGAACAGTGATTTTTATCAACTGACCTCAAAGCATGTTATGGAACTGTGTCAAAACAGAAAGTACAATGGTTTAATGGCTTCTTTTTCTTTCACAATACATATTAACAGGGTCATTTCTCCATAAAAGTTGTCTTGCTTTTAACACTTTTTTTGTTTCTGATCTGCCCTTTTGAGACAAGCCTTGTCCGGTTCGTCGTGACAAGGTTATGGTAGGGCATTATTAATGCAAGCAGACGGACAAAGACTTGTGGAATTAAAATGTCTTATCGGCCTATTGCTTACATATTGTCTTTACACGCTTATGCATCTGGAACATAAATGGGTTACATTGTTTCTTGACAAACTGGGCAATTGACACACAGAGTATAAAATATTATGACAGGCCACTAGAAATAACTTAATAGAGAATGCATTCATAAAGTCTTGAAAGCTTTTGACATTTACTTTTTGCCAGCTGTTGAATGTCTACAGCAGTGAGCTGCTCGCAATTAAGTAGATGTGTACACAAGTAGTAGTTTGTTGGTACATTTTTGGAGTATTATTTCTAAATACTTGTATGTCTGAGTAATTATGCATATGATGTTGACCATTGTGAAAGTGCTTTGGAGTTATCTTGAAGCAGGACAAAAATGTATTTTTCTTACAGAAGACAATCGAATCCATGTGTTGCTACGACGACCGTTTGCGCTTGCTGTTTATCTGTTAACGGGTAGCGCCCCAACAATCCAGCATCGCACTGTTTTCAAACTAAACTAATGAATATAACCTGAGCATTAACCTGCAACAAAAATGTTCGCATACTGAAAGTGACTGGTAAACAAATGCGGCTCGGTAAAGGATTAATTACGGCTGTAATGTAAAGGATTAATTACGGCTGTAAGGGCCAATTTGTAGAACATAATACAGAATAAACTTTCCAATGTGGCCAGGATGCTTTTTGGTGTGTAATACTGTTTGACAGTTGCAGTCACTTGAGGCTTCGTTACATCTGGTTTACGCAGAGGACTTTGGAGTTTACGAAAGTCAATACGGTCCCAATCGTAACAATGCGCTTTCTGCTGCTTGTAGCTTTTATCTTTGTAGCCCTTCATTGCAGCGCTGAACAATTATTGATCCTTCTTGTTGATCCAGTTATTAATGATGATCGCTTTTGTATAAATTCATGGAAGCTAATTGTACAAGTTGCATTAAACTCTGTTGTCCATCGTGTGTGCTTTTTTGTGGAGTTGCTATGCACTACCACTTTTACTCCTATTAGAAGTGTTTCCACGTGTGTCTCAGATTTATTTCAGGGTAACTAGATGTGCGTGAGAATAGCGGTGTTAAGAAAAACAGTTTCCACCTACAACTTGGTTTCAGTTTTACATATCCCTTGTTTTGGTTTACTTTTTTGTATGTACTGATGTGGCCTTTGGGTCTACTGCCAATACTCAAGTTTTATACCCCTCAGTGCGTGAATTCTTTACTTCATTAGCATCTGCAGTTACTTGTACATTTATCATTTCAAATCTTGGTTACCTTATAATTTGGTAGTTTTCTTTATACTTCCTGCATTTTCAGTGATAAGTAACTCAAACATATTAGAATTGTTATTATTGTTATCATTTCTTGCAGTGCAGTAAAAATTCAATGATTTTTAATTAAATTTGTATTTACTGAGTAAAAGTGTTACGATCACACCAAAATGTTAATATAAGCTACTCGGCCACAAGGAGAATATGCACTTAGATATCCAAGTGCTTGAAATCTAAGGAGAAATAGTGAGCGTTCAGCCGTGTTTTGAAGGAAGGAAATGAACTATGAAGAGAGTGGCAACTGATTCCGTTGATAATCACAGTGGTTAAATTCAGCTCGTTCCCACTGAATCTGAGGTCTGGCATCTTGGATTTAAGATCCGTTACCTTGGACTATGAATCCACCACCAAAAACTGTAGACCCATAACCTAAATTCATTTCTGTTACAATGCTCGATCAAATACATCTTTCACATGTTTTATGTTTATCGAAATAGCAAACATATCAGTTATAGATTAACTAGTTAGGCTTAAGTTTTAGATTCGTAAAGAATTGGTGACCCAGCATCTATGGATGAGCAATTTAACAATGGTCAATAATTAATTCAACAATCAAATTCATCGAATCAAATCACTTCAAAATTGTTCTGATCACAAAGTGAGACGACCTACTTGACTACAAATATGTTGCAATTATCAAAGATGATGCCCACCGCTTTCCTCTTCTGTACCTGATAAAAGTGTGACCTGGACTCTAGTTCATAACATGCATTGTCGCACAACTGGTTTCGCCATTCCACAAAATCTATTTAATCCAACCATTGTTTATTTCTAACGCTATCATTCATTACTGTCTTGTTGATTACTGTCTTGTTGCACGATCTATAAAAGCATTTTAAAACAATCTCTACCTCACTTTCAATATTTCAAATGCACTGAAATCCAATTCAATTTATGGTAATCCAAGTCTAAGCACAAAAACCCAATTTAAATCCTGGCAACAAGAATGCAGAAGCAACAAGGCGAGAAAAAGGTCCTCAGATGGTATAAGAAAAAGCTAACGGCTTACTCTTTACAAAACAGATATATACAGATCCTGACAATGGTAAAATGACAGATATTCATTTCCTTTTAATTGAGAAATACACATCATGTAAGAAAGATTTAAGCATTCTTACTGCAATACAGTGCACATTGTCGGGAGCACCGTCACTCGAGCAGTGGCTGCCTTTGTACATTGTACAGCATACATCTCCATAGTGTCTGCTACATTACGAACTAAATTCAGTCCTGTTCATGTTCTGTTTTCTGTACGAGTGTCATACCTAATTTCTGCATCATTGATTTCATTGCTTCCGGATCCATCCCTTCAGGAATCTGAAGGGCGTAAAATGTTCCATCATCCTCCGTGTGACCGTTGATGGGGATAAAGTTACTGCACTCGACGTACTGGCTGTCCATATCAATCTCAAGTCCCTGCAGGTGGTCTTTCGGGATCACCAGCGACTGCATTCCTGAATCTCCGCTTTCGTTTAACTTCTGAATTGCATTTGTCATGATCGCGTGATCCTGCGGCAGGCCACCAGCCATACTGTCCACGACCGGGTTTTGCTTCGTGCGTTTTCGAGAGGCGTTGTTGAGAAGTTTAATGTTTCGCGTCATTCGAGGATTTGTGGGGTCCTTGATTTTGTACGCCCCAACTGGAACACCTAAGCACTGAGCCAGTTCTTCACTTTCAATCTAAAACCACAAACACAGCATGTCGGTAAAAAGAGCACTGAACTAATTTGCTGCTGGTAGACCACTGTGTTACAAACTGATTTGCAGGGTTTCCATCAGAGTATAAATCTGGCTCCTGTTTAAGTTAAAAAATTAATGTTTATAATTACATGCATGGGTGGAGTTCGGTTTCCGTTCTTGGAAGGGCTAAAGCCTTATTGGGGGGCTAAGCCCAGGAAAAGATACCATTTACACAGTAAAAAATGATTTTGGGTCTTCTTGGGGGGGGGGGCTTAGCCCCCTAGCCCCTGATAAACTCCGCCCATGATTACATGTATAATATAGTGCACCACACTATACAGCTATAAATTAACGGCCGTATTCTTGTGTTGATGAATTTGTGTGTGGGTGTTTAGAATTGTATAAAAGATTTCAGGATGCCTGAAATATATAATTTTCTATATTATTTGCTTCAGGATTTCAGTCGAAGTTGTTTTTACTGTTTATTCTGTAATCAGCATTACCATGTGGAATGAATGCCAAAAGGTCTCAGTCTTGGACCTTGGTCTCGGAGCCTATTGTCTTGCTCCACACCGGCATCTTGATCTCGAATTTTACTGTATTGCACATAAATTTGCGGCGAGCTAGCTCAGAAAAGTAAATTACAGATCCTGTGAAAACTTATTTTAATACAACCCCAATCTGGATTTTAATTGATCTAAGTACACAAATATCTAATTTAAATCCGATAAGAAACATGACAACTAACCACAAGGATATCATCCTGTCCAGATATGGCCATTCCATCTTCAATGGTTATCGGAATCAGCTGGTCCTGACCTAGGCTCTTTACCTTCTCGTGGAGTGACTTAAATTCGAGGAGAATTGTCTCAAGACGAGGTCTTGTTGAATTTGGATGACTTTTCTCGACCTTCATCATCAGGAATTCCCACAGCGTAACAGATCGGGTTAGGTTCAGGAGCGCGTTTTCATTCAACTCCTCCTGCGACAACTGTTGTACAGTCTGTAAGGACAACGATATTCCAGATAAGAAACAAGAATGCAAGAAACTCTGGCAACAGGTCAACAACGAATAAACAGGAATCTTACAGTTGTACGCAAAAGATTGTCACGGGCCCAATGCACGTACCTCAAGAAATAAAAGAAATGAACAGCTAGAGAACGCTTTACAAATAACTTAATAAATTTATCAGAGAAGTGATAAGTAACTAAAACAGATATATACCTTTTCTTTCCGTTTCTTTAAAGGAACAGGATCCGCCACACCAGGCTCCTTCTTAACCCTAAACAAGGCACCAGGCGACGTCTTGGCGAGCGCTGCAGCCATTGTCTCGTCTAGATGAGCATTCTTTGGTAGGATGAGGGTTGTCTGCTGAAGTGGCATGGCTCCAAAGTTGAACGAAACTATGTTTGGGGTGTTGTCTAACACCGTCAGATCATCCTCCATTCGACCAAAGTTGGTGAGATCGACACCGTCGACAGACGATAAACTCTTGACACCTAACAACACAAAGCAAAGAAATCAATAATTTATTTCATCACCCAATGTTATTCCATCATTCATATATCATTAGTGCCCGGTAGCGCATTGGATAACACACTGGCATTGAGAATGAGAGGTACTGAGATCGAGCCCCGTAAGGCGGACGTGCTTTGTAGGCCGCCGTTATTAGCGCCATGTATTGCAAGCCGTCTGTTTAGTTAGTAGTTAAGATTGGTGTTAATTAAGATTGTTGCATAACTTGTAAATGTACAGCGCAGTGCGTTTTGCAGGTGTTTCATTAAAGAAAAAACACTATTAATTTATTATATATATATATACATGTTATATGAACTACTAAATTATCTGTGACTATCCAAACCAAAACATTTCTTAGTTAAAACCCAAGACAAAGCCAGATTTATTTTATGCGCTGTATAATTACAAATAAAAGTTTCATTATATTTTACTTGATTATATGAAAGTAAACAGAAGAAATTTCACTTAAATACAAACCAATAACCAAAAGAATTTCAAGCCAAAATATGGAAAATAAAATCAAAGTACCTTTAGATGAAAAAAATTATTATACATATTCAATTAAACATTCGTAATATTATATTAACTTCAAAATGGCATCATTCTATTGCAGCTTAGTTTTGAAATTTTCAATTTTAAACTCACCAGCTTTCTTCTTTCTGTTCATGACGGCCGGTTTTACTTGTGCACGAGAAACTGGAAAAACCGGATTATTAACCGGGAGGCATTCATCCGACTGTTGACCGTACGCTATGTTGTTCGCATGCTTTGTAGTTCGACTGTGACTTTTTAAATCGGCAACATGAGCACGCAGCAAAATACGGCAGTACTTGCATCTGGCTCGTGTATCATCACCTGGCACCGATGCTATCCATCCTACGAATAATAAGAGCAGATAATTATAGTGCAATACATTGATTTATTTTCAGCAAGTTATGCACCTGGCTTGTGATCCAGTAACTGCTGTTCATTAGTATTGGTCATTCTTGGGCAGAACACAGTACAATTTCGAATAAAGTAAACAATCCCAAGACATATCGTCTAGAACTTAGAAATTTTTTAATCTAAGCTTTCTGGCTCAACGATCTTGGAAAATAAAAATAGATCCTCCCTATATCTCAGTATGGGATAAGAGACACTTAAAGGCCAAGGTTTCGTCCTGACATTCTCTGGAGAGAATGTTAATTTATAGGCATGGCTATGAAGACCTGCCGGCCAATGGCCATGGGTTCGAAATCTGGTTGACGCATGTATAAGCCGTAAGACAGGTAAACTTGTAGTCGCTAATACAGCTGACCATCAAGACTTTCGACATTCTGCTGAGGAGGGGTGGAATTCTTTGTTCCTCTGAAAGTGCTTTATTTCTACTGGAGAAAAATTCATTTCGATTCACTAAAAACTCAAATAGTGCTTCACAAACCTCTAAACTGTGGATCAGACTCCCATTGCTTTCGATACCGTTTCCGGTAGCGAGACCAAGGACTTTTGCTCAACATGTAGCATGCAGACACCTTTGACTGCAAAAACAATGCAGTATTTCAGCCATATTAGAATAGTTTCAAACAATTATAAATTGGGCAAACTTGTACAGATACAGCATACAATACATGTTACAGAACTGCAAGGACAAGAAGTCTTAACAAGTGCCTGCAGCAAGCAAAACAAAATAAAATACAATTCAAACTATTCATCCAAACGGCAATTCTGTAAGCAATGGAACGAAATTACAATGATTAGCCAGAAAATAAGCTTTGGTGTTGTGTCAAAGCCTACATGTGTCACACAGAGATATTCGATTCTAAATTGTGAACATCAGACAAAACAGCAAAAACGAACAAAAAGGAGGACCCAAAATGTCAAGATCATAAATTAACCAGCTTAAGTTCACACTTAAGTTCACACAAAAATTCAGCTAGATTGATATTGGAACTTTAAAGATATCATTACTCATTCAGAAAAAACCAATAAAACATAAAAGCTCACATTATTTCTTTGTCTTTATATAACAAACAAACTCCTACCTCTTTTGACAACTTGTCAGCTGCCTCATTTGGTTTTGATGCTGAAAACAGAGGGCATTCTGTAAAACTAAGATACCAGAGGAGCATCTAAATTACGAGAAACCACTGCAGGCAAAAGTATCAAAAAAGAAAAAACTCAAAGCAAAAGTATCACAAATCAATAAACTGCATAAACTCCATTGCAGCATAAGTGTTAACAGCAACAGCATGACAAAAAGCATATAATTAGATAATTAGACAACAGATATGTTATAATTCTTATTACACAGGTTTCCTAGCATAAACATTGCACATGCAGAAAAAACCCGAGTGGTTAATTCTATTGGTTCTGCAAAGCTATGACTGCAATTCTGGACAATATTTGTGACAAATAATTCACATCCTGGTATTAATCAGACAATATTCTGAAGGTTCATGAAGCCTATGCTTATGACGAAGCATAGGCTATTATTAACGATTATTAACAATGAGATAAACAAATGAATTGATCAACATTCTCTGGAACAGAATAATATAGGGGAATAAATGATGACAATAGAAGATAAATAAAATGTCTATATTTTGGACAAGTCTCAATATCACTAGAAGGGTTAAGTATCTTTTAGTTAAAATTCTGATAATAGCCACATTATTACCTGAGTTATTTTCAATAAAAACTGGTGTTGTGCCTTCATTATGATGCCAGTAGGCATTTCTCGTATGCTTTGTCGTTTTCCTGTGTTGCCGTAAATCTGTATAATGTGCTCTGAGGATACATCCACACAATCTACACGCTGCCTTGAACCGGTCTCCATCAACCGGAGCCACCCAATCTGCAAACAAATGCACAAAACATTGAATGACTGCAATAAGACACATCTGCGTATTTTAAGATTTATTTACTTATTTCTCCATTTCTGTAGTACCCCCGGCCTTCAAGCTTACTACTCAGAGGCACTCCAGACTAAAGCACGAACACAGTATCGGAGTTTCACACCGAAACGCCCAAGCAATTGCGAGTGAAGGACTTGCTCAAGGTCTCTACGCAGTGGCTTGAGGTGGATTTGAACCTGCAACCAACCCCCGAATGCAAGGCAACAAACATACCCCTACACCACCGTGCCCCAAGATACACATTAAATGAGGTTAGATGATGATGCCTAGATGACATAATGCAACGGAGTCTATGCACATGTCCCAAACTGAACCCTGACGAACCACTCCTCCAAACCCATGTAGTTCACTGATCTCTAACTCTATCCTCCATCTTTACTTTATTACTCATAGCATCATGGCATTAATAGTTACATATATCTGAGAACTACAAACCACTCAAGGCAGAATCCAATTCCCACTCCCTGCGATACATTTTCTTGTAACGACTCCAGTCAATATTAGAATGTTCACCACGCTTCTGCAAAAATAAACACGTCATCCATTTTATGGAAGAAAAAAAATCAAACAATGTCTTACATAAAGTTCTACAGAAAGCCTTAATTAGAGTCAGCAGAAAATTGCATGTCAATAGTATTCTATCGTGCGACAGTCTACCTAAAAATCACATACTTTTTACCATATAAAAATCATTAGTGTTAATTTTAGAACATCCAAGATCAACTTGAATACCACTGCAATTAATTCATCTTAATTAGTTATTTTGGGTACACAATACACATGCAGGTGCAACTTACTGTCCAGATATCACAGGTATCTTCTTCATGTACTCTGCCCTGGGGAAGGTTATTATACATGTAGGTATATACAAAGACAATTCAACGCGTAATTCTTGAAGTATATCTTGTAAGCTGGACTATTATTTACAAGCCTTCACATATCAGTCTCTAAATAACCGATCTAAACAAGTGCAACCACTGGCAGAGTGAAACTTCTCTTGACTAATTTAAACAATTTAATGCAGAGGAAGTTGATTGCAAAAGCATAACTTAACGCATAAATCACAGCAAAATGAGTCAGCAGCAGATTGCAGCTACAACCATTCACTGGAGAACAGAACCTTCCTGATACAAACCAGGGTGGCACCAAAACGTTAGAACAATCCACAAGAGAGCATCACAGTTCTGTAATTCATTGCACAACAATAAGCCAGTGCAGCATGTCCCTCACGACTTCTATAGTTCTTTCTCAGGATTGCCACTTCTTTCAACTAAACACATACTTTTCTTTCAACTAAACACATACTCTTTGTGTCACAGAACAAAAGAAGATATTTTTAAAATATAATTACATGAAGTTGGCTTACTACCTGTCGACCGTTTGAAAACTTTTCAAAGTCTGAATCTATGTATAATTCGTCTTCGTCAGCAACTTCGTTCATCTCTTCACGTTTTATTCTGGTTCTTTTCTCCGTTTTACGATCCTATTTCGTAAACATAAAATTCTCTGCTAAATTCTCACAAAGCATAATTTAATATAGATAGAAAATGATGAGCAGTCATTTCATCAGACAAATTTACGAGGTTGCAAATTGTCGCAACCTTTACCAATTCCTACATCTACTACAAAAACGATATGCAACCAAATGTTCTTGTTTGCATTGAGACATTTACGCAGCAAATGTTGTTGCTTTTGAACCAGAAATGTGCTATAATAATAGACTTTTAATAAATACAACAATGGAGTGAAATGACCAATTAAGCCCAACCAAGAGCCAAACATAAGCAGAAATGGCGCACCACCAAGAGACCATTGGTAAATTCAATTCAGACAGGAAAAAATAATTTCAAAGCCATTATTTTATTTTACATTGAAACACGGCATAGTATACCTTACTCTTGCATTTTGTAATGTCTAAAAAATAAAAATAAATTATAGAAATGAGGAGCAAACCTCAGCCACTTTTCTTCGTTTCACTGCCGGTTGACGGTTCCCTGGCAAACATTTGGAAAGCTCAGCTTCTGAAGAAAGAAAGTCTAAACCATCACTGGCAGAAGATACAACAGGTTTCATCAATTCCATCCTGCTGCCCTCTTCTGGCTTCTGCAGATCAAAGCCATCTACAGTAGCCTCAGCAGCTGAATCAGTCATGGAAGTTGAACCAGCCATGGCAGCCGTATCTGACGTGGCAGCCACAATAGACATGGCAATAGCATCCGCCACAGCATATGGATCATCTGTTTCACACGAAGCAGCTGTGGCAGCAGATAGCTGATCGGCATTGCTGCCAGAAGGAAGAATCAAAGGATGATTCGGAATACTAGTCTCTTCTGAAGCCATCATACCCTCGCCCCTAGTTTGTGCAATGGATGTCGTCAATTTCTTTGTTGTAGACCTTTGCTTTAGTGACACTTTAAACAGGGAGGTGACCTTGGGCTCGTCAACAGTTTCACATTCCAGAAATAAAAGCTCAGTTGCATCATCAATTGAATCTGACTGTGAAGCTGGCTGCAGCTGCGATTTTCCATGCTTTCCGATCTTCGACTTTCGCTTTCGACCCTCTTTATTGTTTTCACTCGATGACGCCAAAGACATGCTACCATCAGCATTTTTAGTCTCAAAGTCATCAACTGACGTCGCAGCATCTAAATACGTGAAAAAAGCATTGCTAAGTAACCTAATGTACACAACTACTGAAATCTACAGCCCCAAAAGGAAAATTTCATTCAACACTCAGATGAAATAGCTAAAGACTGCCGCTATGATGTGTTGCCTGATGAATCATAATATTAAGGCATGAATGATATAGTCGTTAAGTATTAGAAATAATGCTCGTCTACTTGGACACCTGAATTCTGTGCCATTATTAACTCACTGGTCAGGAACAGATTTAATAGCAATTGCGGCAAAAAGACCAAGAAACACGTTGTTTGTACAACTACTAATTAGCAAGCACATTACAGTTAATCATCATTGGAACGGCCAAAATACTGTTCAACGTTTAACGTTTTTCTAGAAGCATCTGAAATGATCTTCCATAGACATTAATCCTTTACCCCTTTGCCCCGAGTATATCCGCTGGAAACGGGTTTAAAATTTAAAAATGAACCGGTAAAGGGTTAACTGAATAAAGATATTTCGCAAATATGTACGCACCCGTATCCACATTTTTCTCGGCTCGAAGGTCGGACCTAAACATGTGCTTCTTGGTCCTTGTGTGACGTTCAAGGTCTTTGAAGTGAGCTCTAAGTTCTACTTCACAGTACAAACATTTTGCCTTTGTTGTGTCACCATCTACTGGAGCCAACCAGTCTATACACAAATAAACACGATAAATAAGTTATTGGGTATTATAAACACAATATTACGTTATTGGGTATTCATAAATTTTATATTACACCCTTATCAACATTAGCTGTTACAGGCACACACTAGAGGTGAACAGATCTTTTTAATGATGCCCAAACATAACAACAGCAATACAAGACAATCATTACCTACAAGTTGAAGAATATTGTAACAATGGTTAACATCCCATGCAACAATCTTCAAAACCTGGACATTTTAAGAGTGCTCTAAAAATGACTGAAAAACGAATGCAGCTTGTCGTTAAATGCAAAATCAGATGACACCAGGTAATTCTGTTTATGCCCCTTTTGACTTTGTCTAACCTGCAATGTAATGGCATAAGTATGATGATGATGATGGTGGTGCTCTGCCCGAAGGCAGGTTCGTTGGCTTTATACCCCTGGGGATGAGATGAGTGAGGTGGTTTCCCGTTGCCTTCCCCACAGACAATGATGGGTAAGCAACTTGCCCAAGGTCGCTCCGCAGGAGCTTGCGCCCCTGACGTGCTAGCCCGAGATATCTAAATCTCTGAATGTCAACTTACAGCCCGGGGCTTGAACCGCAGTCCGTTGCAACCAACAGACGAATGCCGCTCTCGCTTACCGGTGTAGCTAACTAGGCCAGTGGCAACTAGGCATAAGTATATGTCACATTAATTAGCATCACTATGCATTGCCAGTATACCGGTAAGCATGGTCACTGGTCAGACGGACACTTTTAACATATGTGGAGACAGCTTTGAAATAATCTAGACCTGTATGTAAAACTGAATAGACAACAATTCATTAGCAATTTAGGAATAGACCATGACAAATAACCTGATCAATCACTAACATAAAAGGACAACATCAGTAAGAAATCAAAATACACTACCACAGAACCAGCGCTCAAATCAATGAGCATTTACCCTTATACCGACCAAGGCAGGGCTTTTTTTAACGTGCAGTTCTACACAAAATGTGCAGTTCTAAATGGATTCGTGCAGCTGTAGAAGCAATTTCCGTCACGTTCCGTGCAGTTAAAACTAGTCAAAATAGGTCATTTTCCTCAGATTGGTAGTAATTTACCATGGAGGATGAGAAGGGAGAGAAGAGGATGTGCAGTTCTAAAAATTCCTTAAAAACTGCCCTGGACCAAGGGGATATGATTCCCATACCATTTACTACACTTTAGTCAGAAAAGGGCTAAAAGCAGCATTTCTAACAGAAAGAAGAGCAATTTAAAAGCAGATCCAATTGCGTCAAAAAATCATATATATAAAATAAATCTGAGAGCTTTACCTGCAAACAGAGGGTTCATAAGCCAGCGTTTCTGGTACTTAATTCCAGTTTTCGCATCCTGATCATGCTCTGATTCAACCGCATTCTTCACGTTTTCTTTTGACAGCTCATGCCTTTCTAAGTAATCTATTGCCGCATCCAGCTCTACGACAAAAAAAAGTGCACATGTATGGCTAATATCACCATCTACTGACAACATCCAACCAATTAATAAATAAATCAATCAATCAGAATTTACATAGCACCACTTTCAAGATCCACACTCATAGACGCTCCTGGCAAATGACCAAGCACAAGAACGTATTCTTCAACAATTGGTGAAACTGAGAACAGGTTTACTTAGCTGTGTGGTTTAACTGGGAGTGCTTCTGAGTATAGATTATCTTGAAGAGTCGTTATATATAAAGGCCTTAATAATAATAATAATAATAATAATAATGGGACGCAATGGTGTAGTGGGTATGTTCGTCGCCTTGGAGCCAGAGGGCTGCAGGTTCGAATCCACCTCAAACCACCTCGTAGGGACCTTGGGCAAGCTCTTCACTTATAATTGCTCAGCGCCTCGGCATGAAATTCTGATTCAGTGGAGGGCTCCTGAGTAGATTCTTGAAGGGCACCATAACAAGTGCACATATATGCAATAATAATAATAATAATTTTGAACTCTATACCTCTACAGTGCTAATAAATGCTAAGTAATGGACACCAGTTGATTCTCATGCACTCAATTACAACTAAATCAGTTCCAAAAATGTGTGGTTCATTTTGGCTCCAGGATAGAAAGCCCTAAAGTACAGTGCACTTTTTCATTTGAAGCATTCCTTTGAAACTGTCAGTCAAAATGACATGAGGAAGAAGAAATTGGATAGAGGTATAGCGGCACAATTTATAACACACTAGTTGGTGGTACCCGGCGCTGCCCGGGAAATTTAGAATTCGCCTCGCACCCGGCCAATTCATTACTTCCCCACCCTCACTGCCAGTTTCCCAACCGCCTGCTCCCCAACCGCCTGCTCCCCGCCCCGCCACACCCAATCCCACACCCCATCCCACTCGACCCCACCCCAACCCACCACACCCCACCCCACCCCAGTAGTGGTTTGTAGTGAAAAGCTCAAAAACTATTGAAATGCATCCCGGTCAAACAGACAGACAGATTCTTCTCGTTATTTACATAGATGTGGAAATTATTATATTGTAAAAATAATGAATTTGAAAATTCAAATTTGGGATCTGAAAGCTGGCCAAAGTAATGGGACTGAAATTCCAATGACCATTTAATCTGTCTGGGGAGTGAATTCCTGAACACAGGCTTACTGCTATTCAGGCATGACAAACTACATGTTGAGATTTTGGTCAAAGTCCAAACTACTTCCCTGACTAGTTGTAGATGGCAACTATAACAGACAGTTTCAATCAATCAATCAATCACCTATGGTATTTCTATAGTAATCTTAACACATTCTAATGTTTTAGTTCTGATAACAGCCTTGCTTAGGACTTGAGTTGCAGTGTTTATATTGCAATCATAATTTCCCGAGCTATAGTTGCAATAAGCAATAAAATTAGTAATATTAAAGGGCCTTTCTTGAAGAAAATTTTATTTCTCTGTCAGCTGGTTGGATGTGGAAACTGAAATAAACTGGCCATGAGCATGGTAGCTGATTGGTTAAGGCACTCGGTCTGCAAAAGCTGAGAGCATAGGATCGAGTCTCCAGTGAGGAAAACCGTGTTGATAGAGATCATAAGCAGGTTCTTCAAGCACAGTTACTAAGCACCATCAGTGCTCAGTCATATGGTTTCGTAAGAAACAAAAATCAGTACTGGTATAGTAAGTAGAATAACCAAAAGCTTGATACTGCAATGCAACACAGACATACCATTAAGTTGGCAACTGCTCTGGCTTTGAGCTGCAGCGGAAGTAGTAAGGCAGTCTTCCTGAAAAACAGCAACCATAACTTGCATTTGAACAGCTGATGCAAATACTAGTTCTTATATTGTCAAGTGTAAACGTTACAATGGCAATCTAAATGGCAGTACTAAATTCCATATTAAATTAAGACGCTGCATATTCACTCATCTATCGAAAATAATTAAATCAGCAATTCTAGCTACAGGATTCCATATGTATAGCTGGAAGTTCATGTCTGCAGCAGCTTGCAAGTGAAGAGTTTTCAAGTAATCCGAACACTGTTCAGATGCTACCAAGTCCACTAACATTGCAGAATTCTTCTATGTGTAGCACAATATCAGCATTTAACACAAACATAATTGTTTTATTTGAACAATCCTCTTTGCTATGTGCTGTGGCTGGAAAGTTGAAATGTAATCACAGTGTCAGATATAAAATATATTAATTTATTATTGCTAAACATCTATTGTTTTTTCTGTTCATTACTAACAAGTTCCTCTTCACAAATCCACTGCTACAGAATCCCTAATATTGACAATGTTAGTTTAATACATTAACACATTAACGAAGAAAGTGTACTAAAAGTAACTGGGAAACCAATGCAGCTTGTGTTAAAGTGTTAAAAGAGCCAACATGGACCATGTGACCAGTTAAGGTAAAGCGTTAATCTTACTTACCTGCATCAACAGTTCATCAGTTTGACTCAGAAAACTACAGTCATCTAAAAATCAAATACACATCAAATTTTCAGCACATTTCTTCCTCAGCATATTTATCTTTTCAGAAAATAAATACAATCAAATAGATATGAATGCTTAAAAGTCAGCGCTAATAATTTATGTGCACTCCATGTAAATTTATGCTTTCCTGGTACAGAACACAAAATCAATCTTGAGCAAATGCTGGCAATTTTAATTCTTATAGTCTGTCGGTAAAGAACTAATCCAAAATGCTGAGAGCTAATAGTAATGAAAAATCTCAAAATTTCTAAACTTTTATTGAAAACCTGAGTAAACCATTAGATCAGAGAGCCGCAGGAAAATTAAAATTCTGTTACTTGGACATCAAAGATACGAGATTTTGCTAGATGTGCCGAGGGTTTGTAAGATTTGCTGAGGTTTATGCTTAAAAGGCTAAAGGAAATGTGAGCACAGCAGACTGGATGGATAATGGTAAGATTTCTTGAAAAGCAAGACTTTAGATCTGAAAAAATAAAAGGAGTAATAGATATGCGAGTTCAATGAACCTATTCAGGTGGTGAAAGCAGAGGGAATTTACAGATGTGAAGTGGACTTTATTCAAGAGGCAAGAATATAATTTATATAATTTATAATTTCACAGTAAAACATTTTCCTTACTTGAACCTCTTTCCAAATTGTTTACTAATGAATCAAGCTCCAGTGATGCAGTATATTCAGACATTTTCTTCACATGCTTTTTGTCCAAAGCATGGCCACAAAGTCCAACATGGTGCGCTGGTAGAAGCACTTCACATACCTTACACTTTGCCTTACGATCATCATCATGAACGGGTAGAATCCAATCTAGAATTAGCAGTAATGTTAATATCAACAACCATCAAATGCATTCATACTCAATATCATACTCAGCAGTTCTCGTGTGCCATCAACACTGTAGTATTTATGAGTGATTGGCATTTAAGATTAACGATTATTACAATATACTAGTACAAATTAATATTGACAATATGTACCAAGTTACTTATCTTCGCGCCTATATTCTAACTCTCTGCATCCCTCTCTTTATTTTAAGGCGTACCTCTGACTGATTGCATTCTGGTGTTTGTTGAAGCACCCTTGTAATGGCATGTGTTGTGTTACGTCACAATAAAAATTGTCGTCATTATTTTGTTTTACCCAAGGTATCAATGATCCTCAGCATTTATTATTATTATTATTCATCCCAAAACTAATTGTTTTCAGATAAACATCTTGAACGTCATCATAATGTATGCCATAAAATTTAGCAAATGTTTAACCTTGCTATATAAATAGCTAATCTCAATTACACTAATATGGTTATCGGCTATCCTGTAGTTAACGCTGCAAAATTATTTTAAAATCTGTTTTTAATGTCTGCCGCACTTGACGTTGGTAAGCAAGCAGTGTAACCATTTAAAAACTAGAAAACTCCGGTGTTCGGTGACATTGGTTATTTCCGAAAGTAGGTCTACCCTTGTTTACATTTTCTGCCGCTGCGTACCCTATTGTATAACGCGTGGCTAGACCAGGCTGTAAAAATAAATGCTAACCTTTGAAGTTCTCGTCAGTCTCCCATTCTTCCACGTATTTCATTCTGTACTGTGATCGTTTTGCCATTAGATGAACTTGGTTAGCGTCAAAATGTTTACATAAAACAACCTAAATGGCGCAAAAATCGCCCAAGGTAGCAACGCAAAATGGCGGTTCCACTCTATTCTTCCTCTATCCGATTGCTCGACAAGTGCGACACTCAGCGGCGGCCACACAGTGCACACTGATCGAGAATGCAAGTTCTTTTCCGGATTATGCTCAATTAATTTATATTATATTAGAAAAATAGAGTGTAGCGTTATGAAACCTTTATATATTATTCACAAATTATAGACGCATAAAGTGTAATTGTGTTGTGAGTGTTCATTTCAAAGTGAAACTGTTTAGGCTGTTCATTGGAAAGATAAGTAGGCCTATAGATGCCCTAGACTAGAGGCACAGTATAGTTATCTATACTGTGCTAGAGGCCTATAGACCTAGTCTAGCGTAGGTTAGGGCCGGTAGGCCCTGAAGTCGTAAAGTCACAAATGTCATGACCATTCAGACAGAAACGCGTAAATTATAGGCAATATAAGTTGTCTGTCATAGACTTGTTATATTTTAGATTAATTCATCCCCCCGGATAGCTTTCAGGGGGGATACTCCGTTTCGTGTCACCCCCACTGTGCGTAGGCCTACTTATAATACCTGCACGCTTATATAATTACTGCTTCTTTCAGCTGTTTTCATCCACTAGCTAGGCCTATAGCAAGATGACATCTTAAACCATTGCAATGGGAAATTCAAATGGAAATTGTTCTTAATGTTAGTATATTTATTGAAGTCTTGGACCACTCTTATCAGCACTGAAACAGTAGCGCAATATTTTCAAGATGACAGCTCTGATGGGGGATAGGGCACATCTCCTTCCCCAAACCACCCCTCTGCTCGGTCGGTGGTCCACGCCCTCAACGATTCTGCCGAACACTCGTTTGTCCCTCCGAAGTCCTGAATCCCAGAGGACGAGATTAAACACTGCTGCCCCCTGGCCAGCAGGTCTAATTGGATTATTTCTTACAAACGCCATTATCACTAAGACTTCATAATCTTCATTATACGACCGCACGATCTCTCAATATTGCCAGGCGATATTGTGATCTTATAGGTGTCTGCTTCCTAACAGCAATTTGTCACAACTAGAAAAATGAGGCTTTTTTACAATTGTTCTAACAATCTTTAGATGTTCAAACAACAGCTATGGTTATACACAGAGTGAGAGTTGCCATCGGGTTGAAGGCTAAGCCCCTGTCTTTCTTAGACTAGGCCTACATATATATTTAGTCTTTTTTGCACACACTATCTCCATGTGAATCAGTCTGACCCTCAATTAATTTTCTAGAATTCTCATACTTTCGATGTTAGGCAACAAGCCTAATATATCACTCTTGTATTGCCTGTTTCTTCTTTACTTTTGAGTTTTCTAATATATGTATACTGCATTCTTCACTGTTCCATATTTTTTATTAGACAGCTAAAGATAAAGTACTAATACCATAATACCACCAGACACTAGAATTTAGCAAGAGGAGTGATAACACAACAACACCGAACAGAACATCACCACCAAGGGTCGTTCGAGACTAGCAAAGCCAGTGAGTAATTAACACTAAAGATTTTTTTGTCCTCCCGGTCACCGTTAGAGGTGGCTCAAGTGAGAATGACACTGCTAGGCTCTCGAGACTGGCTGCCAGGAAGTGGTCAGTCACCCATAGAAATCACAAGGTTTCTCTTGTTACTCTGTGTGTTAAAACCTTCACTAAAGGGGCTAGATTTCAGATCGAAATGTACAAGCACATACATATATATGCATACACAAGAATACAGAAATAAGGTGTGAAGAAATTTTTAAGTAACATGCAAGAAATAAAAGTCGTGTGGTCAAGCATTCATTAGGCCTTTAATTAGATCGCCAATTAATCTTTGTTCAATTGCCAGCCATTCAGTCAATTGTTCCGATGAAAACGATAAGCCATCGTCATGGTGAATGTTTCTGTGTTCGACACGTCCGTATTATTCGGCGCAGTACAGTCGGAGAAAAATCTAGGCCTACAAATACACATTCATACGAAGTTACAGTTAAGCAATAAGCACATAATTATAATGAATGAGTAAACAATTCGCATCAGGACATTGTGAATGTGCAAAGTATTACATATATGATACAACACAGAAAACATTGACAACCAGCAACGTGGATTTATGAATCATATGCACGTTGGGTTATAGATGCGTTTGTCTGAAAATTTATCAAATATGCTTACAGTATTATTCACCAGTGGTGACCTGCCTTAATATCTTTGCTGTCATGATCACTATCATAAAATTTTGTTGTCTTTGTTGCAGCCATCGTAATCATTGTCATAAGCAATATCATTGTAAAATATTCTTAATTTTCTTAAAACAAACAATGATCTTAATTAGTCTACTCCAAGTTGGCGTATATGCCACGTTTTCAATAACAACTTCGCTTATGAATGTTTTTGACCCCTTTGCAGCTGATTTACATAGTTGAATGAACAGTTGAAAAAAGTGGTGCCTGTGCAACCAAACTTCACTCACAAACCTCTAAACTGCAGATCAGACTCTCATTGTTTCCATACCTTTTCCAGTAGTGTGACGGAGGGTTTTTCCTCAATGTGCAGCATTTTAACACCTTTGACTGCAAAAACAATGCGGAATGTCAGCTAAATAAAAATTAATTTTCAGCAATTATGGATCAGGAAAACTTGTACAGATACAACAAACATGTTTCGAAATTGTAAAGACAGGAAGTTTAAACAAGTGTCTGCCGCAAGTAAAACGGTTTTATGCCATTCAAAATAAACATCCAAACTGCAGTACTTAATGCAAAGGAAAGGAAATAACACCGATTAGTCACAAAATAACCTTTAGTAGAGCTCTGACTAAGAAACCGACACATCAGATATTCAAATCTTGATTGGAAACAGCAGCAAGGCATCATAACAAAACAGAGAATCTAACAAAAACTGCCACAAGGGAGGGCCCGAAATGTCAAGAACCCAGAAACAAGTATGCACATAAGAAATCAGTCGTAAAATTTGGGCTTCAGGGTCAAGTTGAGACCCGAGACTGGGACTTAAAAGATATCATCACTCCTTCAGAAACAGTTGAGAAACTATCGAAATGTACCACTTCCAGAAACTACTTAACTTGAAAACAACAAAGGATAAGGCAAGCAGGTCGCAAAAACAAACTTGTAAGACTGGGACTTAAAAGATATCATCACTCCTTCAGAAATAACCAAAATATGTCATAAAAGCTCACATGATTTCTTTGCCAGTAGGCAACAAATGAACTACCTCTTTTGATGACTCTTCAGCTGCCTCATTGGCTTTGATGCTGAAAACAAAGGACATTCTGTAAGAAAGTCATCCAAATTATGAGACCCAATTACTGGCAGTGCATTCATAGCCCAAAGCAAAAGTATCAGAAAGCAAAAAACCACATGTACTCTGTTGCAGCAAATGTAGTTGACAGCGACCGGATGACTGTTGTAATAGTGGAAAACAAGTTGACTATTGTTACTACTATTATTAATTATTAAACTGTTATTTACGATGAGCCTAAACAAAAATAGAACATTGCACAAAAGTGTGTAACAGTAAACTCTACTCAAAATACATCTTCAACAAACAAGTCTTATAACAAGCGATAATAATGAAGATTTGCGAATAAAGTCAGAACGTTTATTCCAGTCAGTTGGGCCATCTTGTGCAAATGCATGGTTTCCAAATTTCCTAAGTGCTCGTGTGACAACAAAGTCACCTTAGGATGAAGATCGTAGTTATCGTCTGGATTGGAGACATAAATGTGGCGTGACAAGTGACGACACATAACAAGACAAGTTTGTGTGGACTCGGTACATAAGAAGACAGATTTAAAATGCACGGGAAGCCAGTGTAATTCACAAGAATGGGGGGTAACATGATTACAAGGAGCTAAGTCACTAAGCATGATTAAAATGTCTCGGTTTAGAAGGGCTTGGCAAGCCTGAGGAACAGCCATTGGACAAGTCTCACTATCGCACGAAGGTTAAGTATTGTGTAGTTATAACTACGAGGTATATTATTATCTGAGTTATTTTCTATAGAAACTAGTTTCCTGCCTTCATTATGATGAGGGTGGGCGTTCCTCGTATGTTTTTTTGTTTTCCTGTGATGCCGTAAATCTGTATAATGTGCTCTAAGGATACATCCACACAATTTACAGGCTGCCTTTAATCTGTCTCCATCAACCGGAGCCACCCAATCTGCAAGAGCATATGCACAAAACATTTAATGACTGCAAATAACAACTGATATATATATATATATATATATATATATATCAGTTCCTTTCAAGATACATACATTTTAAATCTGCAAATAGCCACATTTCGCCACCTCTGATTTTAAAGAGTTTACAAATTTCGGTCTATACAATCTATACTATATTTCTGAAAGTTTGTCATTCTGTATGTCCGTCCCAAGAAAGGTTCTGAAACCGCATGCATTTGAATGACGAAGCATTCTCATTTTTAACGAGACTTGTTTTTCTAAAGTGAAAAGTTCTTGCCTCTTTTTCAGTATACTTAAAGTACTTAATTTTTCCTGTTACCTACTTCAAGATTTCCAACTGTGTTGGTATTTCTTCTAATAATCAATAGATAAAAGCATAGTAGCTACACACCACCCAAGACAGGATCCATTTCCCACTCCTTACGATACATTTTCTTGTAGCGACTCCAATCAATATTAGAATGTGAAGCACTCTTCTGAAAATAACAGATTATCATATTTACGAAACGCTCTGTTTCCATTTAAAAAAGCCATATAAGCAAAAAAAATATTAATGCACTTGCAACAGGTGTGGATTTGATATAATAGCAATCTTGCATATAGCAACATTGGCTACACAACCAGGATAAAGATACCATAATGGTGCCATGCAAAGTACCAAACAGTGTTTTACAAAAGCACTGCAAATCTTCAATTAGAGAGCACAAAAACTGCATGTTGACAGAATATAACTATGTGATACACTGATAGTCTGTCCACAAATTACATATATTATTGCCGTTACCAAATAAAGTTAGCCTATTAGTGTTAATGTTAGAATATCCAAGTCCAATTTGAATGCTGCTGCAACTAATTTACAGATTTTCTAACCTTTCCTTCCAACACTGTGCCTTAAATTAAGATACAACTTACAGTCAAAAAATAACTGGCAAAGACAAAGATATTTCATCAAGTAATTCTCAAATTCAGTCTCATTAACTTTGCTATTAAAAAAAAACATAATTTGCTAAGAAACACTTTAAAATGCCTTTACACATATCATTCTCTAAACCACTGAATTAAACAAGTGCAACCACTGGCATAGTGAAAATATCTCTTGACTTACCGTAAAACGGGGTGACTTTGGCCCGCGGGGTGACTTTGGCCCAAATTGAAAAATTAGTTTGCACACCTCCGGGCTTCCGTAGTTATCACGTGATTTTGAATTGCTTTACAGCTGATGATATGTCATTATATCGCGAATATTTAAAAAAAATTTGATTGATTTCATTGTAATATTTGTTGGAATTTTCCGGATTTGTTTGTAAGCCTTAAAAATGTGAAAATTTTAGGATGTGCAAAATTATTTCTGTAAAATATACTGTTAATAATACCGTGGGTAATCATTAAGCTTTTCAATGTACATTATGATGGCATGTGTATGGCGCACCGTTTGTTCCGCGATGACGCTAGTAAGTAAGTTAAAAATGCAAGAACATTTTTTGGGGTGACTTTGGCCCAAAGTTGGGGTGACTTTGGCCCATATTCTAAATTACTGTTGACGATGTATATATTATGTTTCTGTCAAAATTAATAAATGCATTTGCTTAAACTTCACTTTCTATGATATTTTGACTGGTTTTTGGTTGAGCATACCGTACCAATTTCTTGAAAGGTGACTTTATATAGGGCCTAGTCACATGTACGAAGATGAACAATTCCCTGGTATGGTCAAAGCACTAAATAAACGAAGAACTCAAATCAGCTGTTAGCTAGAAGTGATATGAACTGGAACTGACCTGCAGATGTGGATAAGATATTCTACCATACAGCAGCAGTTTTGAAAATTCCACAGCCAAAGAAAACATCTGCACGAGAATTGCTCCAAGTCCATTCATTGGAAAGTAAATGGAATTTGTGGACATTTCATTAGTCAGTTGACTTTTCTTTAATCTTTTACAAGTCTTTTATAAGTACCAGCAACATTGCCATAGATCATTTTTGTGTTAGTTTGAAGTGTGGATATTGTTCAAAGTGATTCACTGAGATTGAGAAGCAAATGGAGTTCACGAACATTTCAATTGTCGTATGACTTCGCAGTAGTCCTTTACACGTCTTTTACAAGTACCAGTACCAGTGTCATTTTTGTGTTAATTATAAGTTATATAGGGCCTATCTTTTAAAACACATTCCTTGGGCCAAAGTCACCCCAGCAATAGGTCCACTTTGTCCAATAACGGCAAAACCACTGTGGGCCAAAGTCACCCCACCTGATGGGGTGACTTTGGCCCACCCCAAAAGTTAAAAAATAAAGGTTCAACTTTTTCAAACAATTTTTTTTATTGTACACTTCTACTCTCTAACCCTATGCACTGCTAATGAAATTGCTAGATCAGCCATATTCAGTCACATTATCGTTTTATTACAAAAACAAGTTGAAAATGGGCCAAAGTGACCCCGTTTTACGGTATTTAAGCAATATAAATGCAAAGGAAGTTCGTTGCAAATTCATGTTTCACATAGGAAAATCACAACTTAATGTATGAAATCACAGAAACCGCATGACAGTGTCAGCAGCAGATTGCAAAAACATTTCAGCTGGCTAAAGACCGTAGAACACATCTTCCCGATACAAACCAGGGTGGCACCAACAGAATAATCCAAAAATAAGAATTATAAGTGTAATTTACTCCACAGCATTTATAGTTCTTTCTCAGGATTGCCGCCTTAGAACTTTAAACTCAATAAGCGCTCATTGTGTTGCAGAATAAAAGTGGATATTTAAAAGATTATAATGATGTGCAATTTGCTCAATACCTGTCGACTATTTGAAGGCTGTTCGAAGTCTGAATCCATGAATAATAAATCTTCGTCATCAAATACATCCATCTGTACATGCTGTATTCTGATTTTTTTCTTTGCTTTACGAGTCTATTTTGTAAACATGAAATATACAGAGAGCATCATTTAATTTCACTCAACTATATTAATCAGACAGGTGCAGCCTGTAATATTCTGCCAAAAGCACATCAAGAATCTTAAACCCTAAAAATGTGGAAAACATGAATCATTGATAATGCAAAAAAGATAGCTACCAGTCATTTGCTGATGATGAACTGAATATCACCAAAATAACTAATTGTCAGATGAAAAGAAAGCAGTTATTTCATAAGACAGTACTTATACAAAGCTGCAAAACTGCCACAACCATAATTGCTACCTCCACTACAAATATGATATGAAACCAAACGTTCTCGTTTGCTTCAAGACATTTATGCAGCAAGTTCATCCTTTGGACTAGAGGTGCTTTTACAGAAATAGACTTTTAATAAATACAACAATGGAGCAAAAAACAAATCAAAGCCCAACTACAAACCTAGCATAAGCAGAAGTGACCCACAATCAAAAGAGCAATGGTGAATTCATTCAGACATGATCACACATCTTTACAAAACCCTTAATTCATATTACATTAAAACAAGGCATAGTTTACTTTACTTTTGCATGCTGTAGCAATAAAACAATCGAATAACTTTTAGAAATGAGGAGCAAACCTTAACTAGTTTTCTTTGTTTCGCTGCTGGCTGAAGGCTCTCTGGCAGACATTTGGGAAGCTTAGCTTTTGTCTTGATATCCCCTTCTGGCTTCTGCAGATCATAGTCTTCTAAAACAGCTTCGGCAGCTGAATCAGTCATGGAAGTTGAACCGGCCATGGCAGCTGCATCTGCCGTGGCAGCCACAATAGACATGGCAATAGCATCCGCCACGGCATATGGATCATCTGTTTCACATGAAGCTGCTGTGGCAGAAGACAGCTGATCGGCATTGCTGCCAGAAGGAAGAATCAAAGGATGATTCGGAATACTAGTCTCTTTTGAAGCCATCATACCCTCGCCCCTAGTTTGTGCAATGGATGTCATCAATTTCTTTGTTGTAGACCTTTGCTTTATTGTCACTTTAAACAGGGAAGCTGCTGTGGCAGAAGACAGCTGATCGACATTACTGCCAGAAGGAAGAACCAAGGGATGATTCGGAATACGAGTTTCTTCTGAAGCTGTAACACCATCTAGAAGTCTAGACACTGAAACTCGATTCTGCACAATGGATGTCGTTAATTTCTTTGTTGGAGACCTTTGCTTTACCTTAAGCAGGACAGAATCCTTAGTATCGTCAACAGCTTCACATTCCAGAAACAGGAGATCAGTTTCGTTATCAGTAGAACTTGACTGTGAAGATTGCGGCACTTGCACCTTCCCTTGATCCTTAATTTTCGACTTTCGTTTTCGATCCTCTTGATTGCTCTCACTCGATAACACCACAGACATACTTTTGCCGCCATCAGCATTCTTAGCCTCAAACATACTGAACGCCGCCATTGCAGCATCTAAATATGTGAACACAGCATGCTTAAGTAATCTAATGAACACAACTACTGAAATATTTGACTGGAAAAGGAAAAATGTTTTTCAATACTCAGACCATGAGCTTATGCCTAGGTGTGTCAGACTGAACAGGCAATAAACAATTTATTAGTAATAGGAAGAGAACATGATAAACATCTATACCTAAAGACCGCTCCGTTTGATGCACTGGCTAATTAATGACTTGTGTATTAAGGCAAAAATGATAGGCAGTCACTGAAATAGTGATGTAGCTTTTCCGGAAAAGTATTTTGCCGGAAAGTTTCCGGAAAGTTTCCAGAAAGTTTCTGGAAAGTTTCCGGAAACTTTCCGAAGAACCAGAAAAATACATTTAACTCAGAAAGTGTCAGATTTCACTCTCAGAAATTTTTCTTGTAGTTTAAACTCTTTTTATTTACAGTACTTCTGTCGATGCAAACAATGTTGAACTTAAAAATAATTAATATGAGCAATAAACACTGTTCATTAGCATTTCAGACTAGAGTAGCTTATAGAAAACTAGTTGCTTGCATGTCTGCAGTCATCTCTGTTGCAGGAAATGTGTAAACAAAAATTATATAAACATGAAACAATACTGCATCAATTGCTGTTTCTGTCTTATATTTTCATAACTCACAAATGTGAAGGTGACTGAATGATAAAAAGTTTCTCTAAATGTACAGCGAAGTTTAATTGCATTTAATTCCTAAATGTATTTTTGGGTCGTGTCAACAATCTGAACAATTATCACTAGCACTAGCAGTACCATCTATTGAATAAACCATCAGTTATAACCACCTAAGACTGCTTATAGTATTGATGTATTTAATAACATTATATTGAAAGAAAATTTGGACTCCTAAGAATGGAGTACTTATTTAATACTATATTTGATTATTGGAAAAATACGTCGGAAAGTTTCCGGAAAATATGAAACCTTCCGGACAATTTTTCCACCTCACAACACTAACTGCTTATAGTGATTGATGTATTTAGTAACATTACATTGAAAGAAAATTTCGGACTCATTAGAATTGAGTATTTATTTAATAATATTTTATTGGTGAAAAAATATGTCGGAAAGTTTCCAGAAAGATACGTTGGAAAGTTTCCGAAACTTTCCGGAAAGATATGAAACTTTCCGGGGAAAGTTTCCGCCTCACAACACTACACTGAAACAATAAATGCTCGTCTACTTGGAAATTTTAATGCTGTGCCATTAATCCCTGGTCAAGACAGATTTAATAGCAATTGCGGCAAAAAGAACTAGACACAAGCTTGCTTGTACAGCTACAAATTAGCAAGTGCATAACAGTCAAATCACTATTGAAACTGTCAAAATACTTCTGAACATTTAATGTTTTCCTAGAAAGTATCTGAAATGATCTGCCATAAAAGGCAATTGAATAAAAACATTTCGCATATATGTACGTACTTGCATCCGCATTTTTCTCGGCCCAAAGTTTGGACTTAAAAATGTGCTTCTTTGTCCTTGTGTGACGTCCAAGGTCATTGGAGTGAGCTCTAAGTTCTACTTCACAGTACAAACATTTTGCCTTTGTTGATTCGCCATCAACTGGAGCCAACCAGCCTATACACAGACAAACGTAAAAAATTATTACGTTATTGGGTATTCATAAATTTATTACATCCTTCTACCAGCAATAGCTCCTTCAGGCAGAGACCTATGTAGGCAAATAGATCTTTCTGCTGATGCACCAATATAACAACAGCAATCCAGGTTGAAACAGGTTGAAGAACAATGAAACAAGGGTTAACATCCCTTGAAACAATCTTCAAAACACGGATACTTTAACACTTTGACAGCGTGACCTAAAAGCGAATGGAAAATGAATGCAGCTTGTCATTAACCCTCTTGCCCCGTATAGCCGCTATAGCGGCTTGGTGGTCTTTGACAAATACCCCTAAAGCCGCTATAGAGGCTTCAACATATAAACCGTATCCCCGTAAGGCCATTATAGTGGCTTTTGTTTTACTATGGCTTATTGGTTTACTTACTATTTAATTTTCAACCGGAAGTGACGTTGAAGTGACGTTGAAGTGACGTTGAACATGTAGTAAGGTCAGTGGCCATTGATGTTGGTAAGCAGTGTTTGTTTTGCCTATTTAATTTTTATTTGATAAACTTCATTGAATTTAGTGCATAATGCCAAAAAGAAAAGCAGCTTGCACCGCTAAGGCAAACGTACAGGCACCAAATAAAAAACAATTTACATTGGCACAAGCCAGGAAGCTGATTCTAGACAGCGAAAGTAATAGTGACAGCGCTGATAATTTGGAAACCGAAAGTGACAGCAACGTGGATGATTCTGATCACGAGTCTCACACCGATCGAGCGTCAACCTCAACCAGTAATGTTGCACCAGGTAGTTGGATACGCAATGTGACAGTAAATAATTCTACATTTAGACCGAGTGAGCCTACTGGTCCACGAGGTGCTGCAGCCAACTGTTCAGTGGACACTACTACACTCCAGTATTTCTCGCTATTTTGGGATGACGACATGTGGCAGCTGATTGTCGATATGACTAATTTGAACGCGTCTCGTGTCAAGGCAGCTAAACCTACCGACTACTATGCGAGAAAATGGACTATTTTGACAACACCAGAACTGAAGGCCTTTGTTGGAGTTCGGTTGGCAATGGAATTCTCTGTCCTCAAGCAGCGCTATGAACAGTATTTTAGTCCTAACGTTGGCTTCTTGTTCCGAACACCTGGATTCCGAAAGGTAATGACCAGAGACCGTTACCTCGCAATATGGAAATTCCTGCACGTTATTGACGAAAACGATGTCAATATCGACAAAGAAGACAAACTATACAAGATTCTTCCACTGCTAAACAACATTATCTCAAAGTCTCAGGAAAACTACAAGCCCGACCATGCAGGAACTATCACTAGATGAAGGAATGATACCGGCCAGGGCCATCGGGTGGGCGTTCCGCTTGCTGTGGGGCTATAGGGGTGAGAGGGTTAAATGCATAGGCAAAATATGCATGCGCAATCTGCTAATATGCTGCAAAGTTCCTATAACACCAGGCAATTTTATTTATGCCACTTCTGACTTTGCCTGACCTGCAATGCAATGGCATTTATAAGGAATTGTCATATTAGGATCACTCTGCCAGAACAACCATGGTTTTACCATCTTTGGAGAGAGCTTATGACTAGGTGTGTCAGACTGAACAGACTATAAACAATTCATTTAGTAATAGGAAGAGAACATGATAAGTAACTTGATCAATCACCGACATAGAAGGGCAACTTGTGTAAGGCCTCAAAATACACAACCTGTGCTAAAACCATTGCCTTAAAACCAGCCCCAAATTGCCTAAAAAAATCACATATAAAGTCACTTTGAATGCCTTACCTGCAAGTCGAGGGTTCTTATGCCAGCGTTTCTGGTACTTAATTCCAGCTTTCGGATCCTTATCACGCTCGGTTCTGTTCTTCACGTGTTCTTTTGACTTCCGATGATGTTGTTTTGTGGCACCCAGCTCTGTCCCACAGAAAAGTACATTTCACATGACTGACATCACTATTTCGGCGCCTGAGAATTATCTTGTCGTATCTCCATTTTTGTTCGAAATCGAGTTTAGAGTTTTTGTAGCAGACATTTGTTTATCTTTCTTCAGTTTTAGTCGCTAGAAGATACAAAGTGTCATCTTAAAGATATTTAACGAAAACTACCTGTCGTATGTCCATTTCCATAAATTTTTTGCCATATATCCAAGTTCTTTTGACATATCTCTAGTACCGCATTCACAATTTAGAAGTACCATGCTGCATGTCTAGAGAAAGATCGTAGCTGATTGGATGATACGGAGATACAGCAATCAATATACTGCTCTCTTCGTAGTATTATAGTGTTGCATGTCCAGGGAATATAAACGTTTTTTCTTTAAAAAAATTGGTATTATATCCGCAAATTTTGAAACGAATTCGCTCGCTAATAATTGTGCAGCACTTTGTTTTATCATTTCATGTCTTTGTTTTTGTTAGAATGACTTGCAATTGATTTAAATCCATTTTTTACCAAATTTTCACAAATCTCTCAAAAAACAAATTTAAAAGTTAATATTTTAAAATTAATTGCTTACGTCTCACAAGCCCAACTGTCCCTGATGTTGATATTTTAAAGTGATGTCTGTGCCTGATGTTTATTGGCCTAAATTTCTTTTCCGTGAAATTTTACCAAAACTTCTACCTCGATTATCTCGGAATTCTCAAAAATTAAGATATGCGAAGATAATTCTCAGACGATGATCTACTGACAACAGCACCAACATAACAACAGCTCCAACATAACAACAGCTCCAACATAACAACAGCTCCAACAATAGCAACGATGTTCAAATCATTTAAACAGGCTAAGTCATAGCAATTACACATATCACAGAAGTTATTATTATTCATAAATTTTACTTCTCGAGTCATAGTTTAAATCTTAATAACTGAACCATAATTACTTCTTGAGTTGAAGTCTAACTTTTAAAACCTTAAACTATTTAATTAATATATATCCAAGACTTAGTTATTTTAATTAGGTTTTTTAAGAAGCCCATTAGGGTTTCGTTGGGTCACTTTCTCATCCTTGGTGCAGGGCCTTGGTAGTATTCTGGAACAAGAGCTAACTTTTATCAGTATATAAGTCTGCTATGTCAAAACTATTATAACCAGTTGTGATAGCTCATGGTGGTGTCATGTTCTTTGACTATGAGAAACTGCAAATTACAATATTGTACATTTATTTCATAAATAGATAATTAACTATAAATGCTGAGATATTTATCAATTATGCAACTCAACAGCTGATGACATTTCATGTAATGCTTAATTTCTATCTTGAGCACATCCTGGTTTTGATGTTTTAATCAATCATTTAGATTCACCAAGAAATTTTATAGCCAGTGAATCATCCCAGCTTTAATCCCTTAAGAAGCTGCTGGTGCCATTCGCAGATCACACAAAGACAGTTTTGAAGCTGCCAAAACCATTTTGTCAGCTTTGCCTGCAATCCATGATCTGGAACATTCGCACAACTAAACTGTACAAGGAGACAATATTAATAGCAGCTGTGTCGCAAGAGTCAATTCAGCAACAAAATCAGTACTGTTGTGACCAACGGCATGGCATGGCACTGCATTGTAACATAGACCTACCATTGCGTTGGCGACTACTTTGGCTTTCGGCTGCGGTAGTAGTATGGCAGTCTTCCTGAAACACAGAAAACCATGTGTCATTTTGTATTTAAACAGTGAATTTAATAGTTCCTATCTTCAAGTGTAAACATCACAATAGCAATCCAGATAACATATCTTCACAGTTGCAAAAACCAATAATGACTAGGCAATTGTGACCCATCTGACCACACCAGGCTTAAGTTACATAATTTTGTGCAATTTGAGTGTCATACTTTTTTTGAAAGAATAAAGTCTCTTCTTTAAAATGAAACAAATCGTATTGTTCGACCATGTTCCTGTCCTAAGTTATGAGCGATAAATAATATTTTTCACAAATGTTATTTTAATGTGATTAAAACATATTTATTTATCATTTTCTGTCAAAGCAAAAAAAGTGAATTTTATCACATTTTGGTCATTATCTCAGAAACATGCATTGCAACATATGCCTTGTTTTGGTCAGATGGGTCAAAATAATTATTCTGAACCCTCTGCAAAGATAGCAAGTCTTTTTGCAGTCGGTATTAAAAGAATCTAAACTGGAATATGTGATCAGTTATGGCTAAAGGCTAATCCTACTTACGAGCAGTTCATCAGTTTGGCTCTGAAAACTGCAGTCATCTGAAAATTAAAACAACACATCAACATTTTTTCAGCACATTTTTCCTCAGCATCTTTACCTCTTTCTTACATTACATTCAAATGAGATACAAACTTATCAATGCAAATAATGCAAATGTATATTTTATGCAAATTTATGCCTTCCTGGAAAAATAAACAAATATCAAAAAGGTAATAATGAGCAGTTTTATGTTTGCCAGTAAGGAACTAATGTTGTTAATGCCAAAAACTAAGAAGAGTACCAGTAATAATATTTACTAAAAATCCCAAAAGCTGAGTGCAACACATTAGCCTGAGTACAGCTTCACGCCATTGAGTTTGCACACAGAATTACAGGAAGTTCAAAGTGTAGTTGTTGGAAAATCAGATGCTGGAAATAGCAACAGACCTACTGAGGCTGTGCTTAGACTACGAAAAAAATGTGATACAGCAGATTGGGAAAATCATGATAAGATTTCTTGAAGAGGCAAAACTTAAGTTCTAAATGGAAAAATTGAAGCAATTATAGATATGTGGGCTTGATGCAACTATGGTAATGAGGGATTTACATGAAGCGAAGGCATAGAGAAATTACATAAGTAAATGGATGCTATCTCAACAGCAAGGTGCAGTGGTGGATAAAGAAGTTCAAAATGTTTGATATCCCTTGAAATGTCACTGTAAAATATGTTTGCTTACTTGAACCACTTTCCAGATTGTTTACTAATGAATCAAGCTCCAGTGATGCAGTATATTCAGACATTTTCTTCATATGTTTTCTGTCCAAAGCATGGCCACAAAGTCCAACATGGTGCGCTGGTAGAAGCACTTCACAGAACTTACACTTCGCCTTACGATCATCACCGTCAACAGGTTGAATCCAATCTAGAATTAGCAGCAATAGTGCGCAACATTAAACATCAATTACAACAGTGCGCCATATTTAACAGGTCTCTTGTGTTATTAAAATTGCAATCGTTGCAAGAGTTTGACATTTAAGACGTAGTTTTGCAGAGACTCAATAGGTATAATTATTATAATAAATTAGAGCGCAGCGACCTATCGACTGCATCGCAACATGCATCCCAACATCCAAAGTGCTCAGTAAGTAAGTAACCGGCTCATTGACCACATGTATGCAAGATAAGTAAGTAAGTAAGTAATCAAATTAAAGGATACAGATAAGTAAGTAAGTAATTGAATTAAAGGTCGATATATGGTTAGATATGCAGTACATTACAGTTTGACAGTAAATAAACCAGCGCTTTGTCAAAAGAATTCGGCGCTTTCGAAACTAGAATTTAGCTGATGTTCCACATGGCGCTTATGAAGCTATCAGCTGGGCACAAACATTTTCGCAATTATTTTTAACACAGGTAGAGGTGTATTTCTATTAATTCAGTAGCTTTATTGTAGCTTTATCGTCAGAACATATTAAACGTGACAATTCGTGACGCCAATTTGCGTATGTAGCGTTATTGTTAGATCACATCAAACGTTTCTTATCCAAATCGCTTTAATTTTTACTGTTGCTGACTGACTTGGATTACTTACTTATCTTGCATGTGTGCAATGAGCCGGTTACTTACTTACTGAGCGCTTTGCATGTTGGGATGCATGCTGGGATGCAGTCGATAGGTGGCTGCCCTCTATTTTTTTGCAATCGGTGGCAACCATATTGTTTGGAGTACGGGCATGCAGTCTTCGGGATTACCCATGTAGGTCAATTTGAAATTTCTTCCGACGTAGATTACACCTGCAGTATTACCATTACCAATCAAACACAAGATAGCTCCGGTGCTACGCTGCCAATGGTTATTTCCGGAAATAGCCTAGGATTACCCTTGTTTACATTTTACTGCCGTTGGTCCCCTTTATTGTAAAGCGCGATAGACAAGGCTGTAAAATAAATGCTAACCTTTAAGGTTCTCGTCAGTTTCCCATTCTTCTGTGTATTTCATTCGGTATTGTGATCGCTTTGCCATTAGATGAATTTGGTTAATAAAGTCAAAATGTTTGACTAAACAGCTCAAGTGGCGTAAAATCGCCCAAGGTAGCAACGCAAAATGGCCGTTGCAGGCGCGCTATCTTCAGCGTTTAGTTGGCGGCAATCTCGTCAAAAAGTAGCCCAAACGTCGCGATATGAACATTAGGATGGGGACAATTTTTTTGCTAGGTGGGCCCAGGCTCTGGGTGGGCCTACATTAAAAATGCATACTTCTTTGTTTCGTTAGTAGTCATAGTCTTACACCATGGTCATGTCAAATAAAAGTATATTTGATCAAACCATCGACGAAAACTTTAGGTGGCGAAGGCTACTACCTAAATTCTTGCAGCAGACTATAGTCCGTATGCCCACAGTATAAATAAAAATTGTTATTAATTAATTATTATTAATTGTTATTTATAGGCTACTGCGATGTTTGTGTCTTACTTTTTACCTTTAGCTTCTCGTAGGTACATGCAATTAGGTCCACAAAAAGTAACTGCACAAAACTTCATTTTCAACTGCACAATTAAATGTCGTTCCCTTTGTGTCCAGCTGCACGTTTATTAGAATAAGCCATGATTTCAATCGGCCTAGAGATTACATATGCGCGCCAGGACTTAATAAAGTTTTGGGGGGCTGAATCCTCGCGGAGGAAATTTTCCATTTTCATCTGCCAAAATTTCTGACGACCTTTTTTTAGTCATCCGGCCGAAATCTGGAAATTTTCCATTTTCATCTGCTAAAATTTCTGACGACCTTATTTTTTAGTCATCCGGTCGGTTGATAATTGTGGAAATATTTCAGTTTTGCATGTAAAAAAACAGGATGGCTCTTTTTAGGGAGACTTTGCCCTCGGGTTGCCTTTTATGGGTCTTATAACCCCCGTAGACCCAAGCGCCGCCACTGCAGGAACCTTTAGGGGACTAGCTTCTAATTATCGTCCTGTTTCTAACCTTTCTTTCATCTCTAAACTAACAGAACGTGTCGTACTCTTTCGGATCAATGACTACTTGACTTCCAATTCACTCCTCAACCCAAACCAGTCCGGCTTTACTAAAAAGCACTCAACCGAAACACTTCTCACTTCCCTCTACAATAAACTTGTCTCTGCCATTTCTCATCAACAAGTCTCCTGCCTTTGCCTCCTTGATGTTTCTGCAGCCTTTGACACCATCGACCACAACATACTACTCCAAAGACTTTCTTCCTGGTTTGGCTTTACCGACACTGCTCTTCTTTGGATTCAGTCTTATCTCTCATCACGCACTTTCTCAGTCAAAACACTTGAAACATCATCTCAATCATGCCCTCTTACCTGTGGTGTTCCGCAAGGTTCTGTCCTCGGGCCCCTCTTGTTCATCCTCTACACCACTCCACTCAGTTCACTCATAAAAGCATCCACAGTCGACCATCATCTGTATGCTGACGACACCCAACTATTCATCTCTTTCTCTCCAAGCAGCTTCTCTGACTCCATAGATACTCTTCTCTCTGTGGTCACCCAAATCACCTCTTGGATGACCTCAAATCTCCTCTGCCTTAACCCCTCCAAGACAGAATTCATACTAATTGGCCTCAGAGAACAACTCAAGAAAATTCCTGATCCCTCTATTTCCTTCAACAATGACTCTTCTTCCAACCACACTTTCTCCGCAAATTCTCCTGTCCGAAACCTCGGTGTAATCTTTGACCAGCATCTCAACTTCTCCGACCACATAACCCAACTTTCCCGCACTTGTTTCATGCACATACGAGATCTCCGCAGAATCCGACCTATGCTCGACTTTAAAACTGCATCCACAATAGCCACATCCATAGTTCATGCGAAACTTGATTACTGCAACTCTCTCTTCCTAAACATTGATATAACCCAAATTAATCGCCTCCAAGCTATCCAGAATGCCCTTGCTCGTGCAGTGACGAAAACCCCCAAACGTCACCACATCACTCCTGTTCTGAAATCACTTCACTGGCTCAAAATACCTGAACGCATCGAATACAAAGTCCTCTCACTCACTTACAATACACTTCAATCATCCCAGCCGTTCTACCTTCGTCAGTTGTTCACCATCCAGCCACCTCGTTCAACACGCTCCTCATCCTCCATTACCCTGCTTCGCCCTTCCATCACTTCATCACTGAAATTCGCAAACCGCTCCATAGCCATTGCCGTTCCACCTCTCTGGAACAAACTTCCGCCAGCACTTCGGCAAACTTCCGACCCATCATACGAACTCACCAAAACTCCACCTCTCGCTATCTCCCCACAGGTCTTTCACTCAAAACTGAAAACATTGCTCTTTCAAAAATCCTATCCTGATTCTTCCTCTTCTACTCACATCCCCCGTCACTTCAACTCTAAACATCACCCACCTTAGCTGTCCATCTATCTGCCTGCCTGACTCTCTGGACTTGACCCGCTGCCTACCGATTTTGTTTTGATTGAGCGCCTGTGAATAAGCTGGTTCCCGCGACTTGGCTTTTGTGGGCGCTGTAGAAGTCCCGAGATTACGATTACGATTACGATAGCTGAATCATTGTCAATTGTAAGTAAGTAAGTAAGAATATTCTTTAATAGACCACCAGCAAACGCACGGTAGTTAACAGAGGAAATAAATACAATTTCAATTTAGAATTACAATCTACAATCAAAGACCTTGGCTACAATGGTAAATATAGGCTATAGCTATATTGACTCTTGGCCATTATATTTCGACCAACCACTTTAATACTGGCGTGTTTTTAATGCTTAACTATTTCCAATGTAAAATTCTCAGCAATTATTGAAAGTCGGTGACCAGCGTTTTCGTTTAATATTTTATTACACTCAGTTCTGCGAGCCTCTGAAGCTGTGTGAGAGTGCCGAACGCTAAAATGACGTCATTGGAATCGCAGTCTACTTCAGAAATCTTCGTTTTCCAATGATGTCTATTAATAGAACAAAACGAACAAGTTGCCGTCGCCATATTGAACATTGTTGAGATATCTCGGACTATTTGTAAATTTGTGAATTTGGTCATCTGAAAATTGTTTAATTGGCTTGTGCAGTTTAGTTTCGATGTTCGTCGGAGTGGATTATTCTGCAGTTGACGTTCGTGCGAAGTGTTGAATTGACGTTGTATATATTTGGGAGAGAAAGAGAAAGGTTCCTCGGCGCTCTGAATCACCCTTGCAGTCGTTGTTGTGAATGCCAAATCAATCTACAATGGTTATTTTTTTATATTCTTGCTTGCGACATTATGATTATAATTAATGCGTTAAATGCTTTATCTGAGTTATTTCGTAAATTTCGTAGCAGCCGACATGTTTATTTGCGTTTCTAAGAGATTCTGAATAGAGAATAGGCTTTTTGGCGACGCTGATGAGCCATTGGTGCGGCTGAAATCGTCGATTGGCGCCTGGATGGATCAATACGATAAGAGCTGAGAGATTTATCGAAGATTAAGGTTGCAAACAGCAGTCGCCGATTGTGAAGCACGTTATTACATGTGGACAGTGCTTGTACAATAGCATTGATGCACTTTTACCGAGTGATAGTAAAATTGCCATATGCTCAAGTGTTATTTGTTGAAGAGGCAGAGCTCTGGTACTGGAGTGTTTGAGCGTTTTTTGTCTTCGAAATTGAATAACTGATTGTAATTCTAGTGAGCACAAGTATGTATTTTTATATGTGATTGTGCCAGATATATTAAATAGTGTTCTAAACTTGGATTTAAAAGATAGTTAGAATAAACAGTCATTGATGTATTGATAGCATGTCCTGCACTGGATGTAATTTTCTGCTTTAAGAACTGTTTCACTTGTATGTTAACGAGGTAAGTTTGCTTCTCTTGTGCAGGAAACCATGTCTTCACCGATAAGCAGTCTTAACAGTTTGTTTTCCTTCACAAGTCCTGCAGTGAAGCGTCTTCTTGGTTGGAAGCAGGGAGATGAGGAAGAGAAGTGGGCTGAAAAGGCAGTCGATTCTTTAGTGAAGAAATTGAAAAAGAAGAAGGGTGCATTGGAAGACTTGGAGAAGGCCTTAAGCAATCCTGGTGTGCCAAGCAAGTGTGTAACATTGCCTCGATCGCTGGATGGGCGCCTGCAGGTATCTCATAGAAAAGGCCTCCCTCATGTTATCTACTGTCGTGTTTGGCGCTGGCCAGACTTACAGAGCCACCATGAGCTGAAGGCTTTAGACTGCTGTGAATACCCGTACTCGGCAAAACAAAAGGAGGTGTGCATCAACCCGTATCATTACCAAAGGGTTGAGAGTCCAGGTCAGTTGCTGAGATGTGTTATCTTTATCACATTTGAGTAATAAAATTTATTATTTGGTATTTATATGGTTGTTTGAATTGTTTGTGAGTTGCTTGGAATTTTATCTGAAAAGAGTAAGCAGTTGTTGAGTTTGTCTTAGGTATCAAGGCTTCTATAGCTGGTTACAAAATGTATAAATACAAATTTGCTTAATGTCTTTATATTTAATTAGTGAGCAATTTTCATGCAAACTTAAAGTTTGTTTTACCCAGTAAACAAATTAATGGACTGAACAAATATGCCCTGCTTCTGTGAGCTGTTGCATGTAAATATAGTCAAGGTTTTGAGTTGCAGACAAGTCCCTTCCTTCTGTTCTTCGAGACTTTCTACTTTTCCCCCTTCAAATCTATATATATATATATACTTGCTCTCTCTACCTTTGTGCACTTATTTAGCAATCTAAGTGATATCAATTATACATGGGCAAATAGGCTCCGTATTTTCCAGGCTATATGTCACTCTTTTGTATAAGACGCAGTGATGCAAAAATTGTTCGAAATCAACGCATATGTCACGCTTAGAGGCAGAGTTGGTGTCTCCATACACAGATAATGAGTTCATTGTGCTTAATTCACAGTTAATTAGGCAGTCACTGTACTGTACTCATGAGGCCTGATATCTTTCAGGTAACCATTACGACAGCTCAGTGCACTGATTTATTTGCACTTCTAAATTGGTTGTTCTTTTGCTTTGCTGTTTGATAAATGTGGAGTGAAAACCAGTTACAACTAGGCTTCAAGGGTATCAGACAGTTGTGCATTATTCAGGTGTAAGCCATGACTAATACAGCAGTCAGATTAAAATAATCGCTGTGCTTCTCTGGCCGTGTCTCTGGCATATGATCCGCAGCCCAGGTTCCTCCTATCTGATGAGCGTTTGAGCATCCAGGTGCTCGCTGAGTGCTTGTGTATCATCGTTATACTTTGCTGAAACATTATCACTGAGCATTTTTTGTTTAAAAAATGATCCAAATGCATTTAACATACGTAATTTGTAGAAGCAGGTTTTTTGCGGATTTGAAGGCTATTCTCAGTTCTTTTGTAACTTTATAACGCCTGCCCTATTAAGGCACACTGACATTTTTTGTGCTTCAGCCCAAGGAGCAATGTAATGCCGGTGTGTAAAAGAAGGTCTTAGCCTATCTAAGTACCAACAGGATTTTCTTAATAAGTAGTTGGCCATAAGCCAGAACATTTTATACCCTTGACAGATTGCAACAGAAGGTTGATGTGCGTAGGCTCAGTGACTATGGTGAATGGTGAAATAAAACCTAATAACTGACGTTCTTGATGCTGTATGCATCAACTCAGAACGGCTGCATTTGTTACTGTTCTCATGATTGTGAAAGAGGGGAGTGTGGCATGGAAAAAAATTGTGTATATCTATGACCGTCTTTGAAGCTTATCGTGTGAACGTCTGGTAATATTAGTAACTGCATACATAACTGCATCATGTGCATTGCTTTGTGCATATTGTATACTTATGCGATTTGTATTTATCTAAATCATTCGCAATGTGTGTGTGTGTTTGTATGCAGTGTTTAATTTAGACATCTCTGGGAGGAGGAAGTTCCTCACAGAAAAATTTGCGAGGTGTTGCACACATGTAAATACGTACCAATCCCCCCCCAAAACTGAAACGTGTAGCAAAAAATTTACCACAGAAAATATTCGACAGGTTCTGGTGACATGTATATATTAATGCAAAATCTGGAAATTTCAGTGAAAGACTAAAAAACACTTTTTAAAGTAGCGAAAATGGTAGATTTTCAGGAAATTTTTACCAAATGACTAAAAAAAGAACTTTTGTCAGAAAAGTAGACTGATCAATGAGAGGGTGTCGCTCAGCGGGGCGGTTGCATAGTGGGCGTAATATATTGTATTATTGTATACATTTGTAAATGTGTGTAAATGTTTAGTTGACAGAAGATGATAAATAAATATGTTTTAAACCCATTACAGCAACAATTTGTGAAAAAATCTAATTTTTAATGCTGTTTTGGATGATTTTGAAGTGATTAATATTGTGTAATTAATTCAATGACTTTTTCAGAAATTTCCACTTTCTCGCCATTAATCACCATGTATAAGACTTGCATAACAAAGGAGGCATGAGTAAAATGTCCAGATTTTCTTTTTGCCTATTATGCAACCTGTTTATTTTTTCAGATTTAATTCAACTCTGAACATGGTTGCTAAAGCATCTTGCATTTCAAAGTTATAGGAAACTTTAAATGGTTTTTCTTCTCAGAATTGCAATTCGAATGGTTGAACCAAGTTTTTTCTTATAACGTTGGATAGGAACATGCTAGAACAATAAGATTTTTGTAATTTTAAAGAAGAGACTTCATTCTTTAAAAGATGTATAGCACTAAATTTTTAAAAATCCGACATGCATCTGGTTTTGGTCAGATGGGTCACATGTATGAATTATTTGCGTGGTTTAAAATTATATTTATTTGATTCATGTCACTATAAACTCAGTCACTTTATATGTAATTTATATTCACGTAGTTATAATTTGTATATACCGGTAATTGTATATGCATGCTATATTTTACACATGTATGTGCTTAGTATACCCCATCTAAAGTAATTGATTCCGTTGGAAATCCTTTTTTTTCTTTTGTGAGCTCGGTTCAGAATAACATTTGATTGTTTGTTGACTCGTACTCAGAAATGGCGGTCTGTTGCATCAAAGGCATTACTGATTGGCTTATCAGTGTGTACACACTGTACATGTATACTGGCTTTGGTTGCTAGCATGGTGTTTCACTTGTTTTTATTTTATTGTAGTTCTGCCACCTGTTTTGGTGCCACGTTACAGTGAATATCCAAGCGGGTTGGCTCCGTTCCAGCAGATAAGTGAACCACCACTTCCTTATAATGTGAGTTTTCCGCATGGATTCCACCAGTCAAGTGGTAGTTCTGGTCCAGCCAGTCCGTTTGGCCTTCCAGGTGTGTTGATGTCAGTCATATACAACGGCTATCTATAAGTGCAGATTAGTGTTCTTAATCAGACCATTTGCGTTGAAGTGGCCTGTATTGCGTCCTCAAGCAGAATAAACAAGTTGTCAAGCTGAGCTTGTCCAGTCATCTGAAGGACAGTCATTCAGTTGTTTTAAATTCTCTTTTCATGATTTATGGGCTTAACTAGTGGGATAAATTAGGATACAGTATGTGACATGCTGTATGAGTATCAGTATGTGTATTTGAATGTATTCATATACTGTTCTGGCATTTGACCTTATGCTCCAACATTTATAACTGAGGTCTTGAAGTGGGCTATCTGAGTGAGTATTTGTATAAATGTACGATTGTGCGTGTCTCAACATTTATGTAGTGTATTTTAAGCACTCATTCATCTGTAGCATTTATATTAGGTGTAGCATAAGATTGGCTAAAAAGATGATAAAAGTAATGTTGCCAAATTTAAGCAAGAGTTTCTTGGTCTAATTGTTGGAGCTTGTAAATAAACTGGAGCCTGCTTGTAACACCATCATGACATGAAATTTGATGTTTCATGGCCAGAAACATAGATCCATAATTTGGTTCAGCTTTATACATCAGTGGCTACTCTTGTCCAATGTTCATAGGTAGAACAATATATGTTGGGGTGCGGTTCTCCCAGAGAGGATGGTGGGAAGTCCATTCAATAGAGAGGTACCCAATCTACCCATGCAGGCAAAGAATCTGAATTGAGCCATGGTGGTTCTGAGTGATGCAGGGAACAAAGAGGGCAACCCATGAAGTGGCAAAGAGGGGCGAATTATGAGTTCGCAGAGATACTTTGGAACAAGACCCAAATGTGATATGAAGACCAAAATACGAACTTCGAATTGTATGCAGTCAGAAAGAGGAGCCAGTGAAGTTGCTCAGACTTCATGAATGTAGAGATGTTGGTAAATCAAGTAAGAAATGTCATTCTAGTTGCTAATGAAATTTTTACGTTCATAATAAACTATAGCAGAGAGCGCATGTGGTTGGTTTGCTGTTTTAGTGAGGCTATATTAAATGTTCAATCTACTTAAAGCGTGTGTTAAATTAAACTTTGTTATGGTATTAAGTAGGGTGATCTCATTGTAAGTTTGACCTTAATATGATATTTTCAGAGACTGTTACAAAAAGTTTTCAGTGTACAAAGATTCTTGTTGTCCAGATTGTTTTCAGCTTCTTTAGCGAAAGTACCTTTTTATAAACTTGTTACACTCAAGAAGATATGAGCATAGTCTTACTCTTACAATGTTTTTATCACTGAATGTATTAATTATCACTGAAATTGCATAATATGCTTGTTAATTTTTTCATTAGCGGATAGTCCACCTCCACCTTATCGGGTGCATAATCCGATCAGCCCCCATCTGTCGGGTGGAGGAGCGGATGGCATGCAGCAGCACACTGCTATGGATACCAGTATGCCCCAGGCACCAACTCCATCAATGTCATCCAGATATCAGGGCATGCCAAAAGTTCAATCTTCTTCTGGCAAGTACCACAGCGGAGGTAAGCTATGAACATTAGATGTTTTTATAATGGTCATGACAGATTTCAGTAGTGCATGAAGTACAGTGATAATAATAGTGTGGTGCTGTGTATCGGTATATATATATAAATACCTGTGAAACTAAGTCATGCAAGTACAAATTCTCAATGCAAAGTTTAATGAATTCAGCTTGCAGTGTCATTGAGATTAAGTGGTATCAATTGGTATATTTGACCGTTGGGCTAATTGGTTTCTTTTGCATTTGAGTGGACTAAATATAAATTGCTCAAACTTGACACGGTTTGGTTACAGTTGCTTACATTGATGCCATAATTATTTTATTCAAGGTTCTGTAGCTTGCTGTTGACACTGAAAATTTGATAAAAACCAGTCTTCACATGAGAAAACTGAGATGAACAAATTTGTATTCAGTAGCTAATGATATATAGTTTTCAGTTTTTCTTGATGTAAAAGAGAGAGAAATGAGAGATTTTCTGCAAAGCTTAGGTAAGAAGTCTTGTTATTTTGGTCTAAAATTCAAAATAAATGTAAAATTATGTAGTGAGTGCCACCATTTCATGGAATTGTTTTAACCTAAGTAGTGGTCTGTAGTTTTTCTACCGGCATTTCGGTTTAACATATTCTATAATATGTTGTGCTTGTGGTCATAGAAAAAAGTAATTTTCAAATTTTGTCTTTGTATCATTGTATAATCAAATAATTTTCTAATTTATGTAAAATTGTGAAAGACCAGTACAACATGATGTGATATGAATCACAACATAAATACTTGGATACAAGTGATTAAAATTCTAAGTTAAGGCACGGCTTATATTTGGATCAAGGTAACATTTTCTTGTGTCCACCAACAAGGTGATAGACAGATCTATATGTCTGTTAACAAATATTACTGTACATCGTCACCTTGGCAGTAGATAATTTCTTACCAGGCACTACTTTCATTGCTGTTTCTATGATATGCAGATTAAAATCATCTATGCGATAAAAAATTATTTCTTGAGGAAATTGAAGGTTATTAAAAAAATTGAGCACTGGATTAAGTTTTCTATTTAATACAATTGCAACCTTGAAACTTACCTATTTTCTACTTCTTTATTGGCGTCTTTACAAGGTGCACTTTCCACTTTTGAATTTTGCTACATTGATTTATAGAGCAGGATATGCAATACAATAAAATGAGATTGAAATTTGGATGTCTACTTGCAAAATTTCGAAAGTGTGCATTGAAACCAAACTTTTTTAGGTTAAATTTTACTCTAAGAGTAATACTTATCTTGAGTATATATTATATAATTATATATATGGTAGATTTTAGTCTGAACAAGTTCTTAATAGAATGTTCCGATGTATGACATCAATTGACATGTTTAGAACATAATCGTTTTGAAAAGTCATTAATTCGATTTGTATTTCGTGTGATTTGTTTCTTATAGATGTCCAGCCAGTTACATATCAAGAGCCCGAATATTGGTGTTCCATTGCCTATTATGAACTGAACAATCGTGTTGGGGAAATATTTCATGCGTCTACACCAAGCATTGTTGTGGATGGCTACACTGACCCGTCAAACAATGCAGAGCGTTTCTGCCTGGGTCTGTTGTCGAACGTCAATAGGAATTCAACCATAGAAAACACCAGGCGTCATATTGGTAAAGGTGAGAAAAATCAATATTTTTTCTGTAGTATGCCAAGAACCAGAGGTGTGAAGTTACACAAAGATGTCTGTGTGAGTGATGACTGTGCGAGATTGGCATATATCGGTTAACTTTATTGTTGTGAACATTGATTATTCACTCAAGGTTTGACAACAATGAGAATCGAAGGTGTGAGCTAGTTGACTGCACAGTGTTAACGCTTGCAGGCAGGATATTTTTTTAAACTTGTGTTTTAAAATCAATAAGCAGTATTAGCTTGCTTGCAGATATTTCCTGAGGGAAGAAAAGGAGCTTGGATAGTTTAACTTGTAAAGATACTACAGTGACTACACCTTTAGGCAAGGACAGGACTTGGATTGCCCATGAATCTGACTTCTGTGGTCTGAAATTTTCCCAGCAGATGGTACTGAAGATGGGCAAGAGAGTTGTGGTGTAGTCAGTGGCTGATGCTAAGGAAGTGTAATTGTGTTTACATTGAAGAACTTCTCTGGAAGACTTGATTTGCATTAAGTGGTTTTATCTGTGTTTTTGGTATATTTATGTACTTGTGAGTGATGGGTTCATGAAAGTCTATGTTGTGGTGCCAATGTTAGCATGCTCTTGTGGCTGATCAGGAAATGTTTCAGATTTTTAAGCTGGATTTTGATGATATGTGTGCATTAGACACAGGAACACAAACATGGCTAGTTAACAAAACACATATGGTGTGCATTTGTTGCAACGATTGTCTATAACATAGAATGGTTTTTTTGTAGGATTGCATCTCTACTATGTTGGTGGCGAGGTGTTTGCTGAATGTCTTAGCGAGAGCAGCGTGTTTGTTCAGAGTCGTAACTGCAACTGCCACCATGGATTTCATCCGACAACCGTGTGCAAGATCCCACCTGGATGCAGTCTGAAGATCTTCAACAACCAGGAATTTGCACAGCTGCTTAGCCAGTCAGTGAGTCATGGATATGAAGCTGTCTTTGAACTGACCAAGATGTGCACAATTCGTCTCAGCTTTGTGAAAGGCTGGGGAGCTGAATATCACCGTCAGGATGTCACCAGTACTCCATGCTGGATTGAAATCCACCTTAATGGTCCACTGCAATGGTTGGATAAGGTACTGATTCAGATGGGCTCCCCACACAACCCAATTTCTTCCGTCTCATAGACGATATGCTGCCAGTTGAGTGGATGACTTTCCTATTTTGTATTATAACAACTTTGCACTCATCTACCCGCTGTATTAACAGATTATCTGAAAGGTTAATCTGCAAGGCAAAGCTATATTCACTCGTGAATCTAATCACATCCATGTGTGATGAAATGTTAAACGAACAAGTTATGTGTATAGTAATTTGTTTGCAACTTTGGATAAATGATCTGCAGTTTACATTTCGCGAATTACCGACCATACCAGTCGATAAGTTGATGCAGTGGAGCCATATGTGGCAAATGTGGAAATGTAGTGTAAAAAGCATGAGGACTGTGTAATATTTTTGACAGGCTATGTAATAAGGAAGATTGTCTCAAATGGCTGAAAAGTGGTTACTTTTGCCACTTTTCTGAGAGTACAGATGTTTGTTCCTTGGATTTTCATTACGTTGAGACGAAAATTATGAAAACATTTTTATTGCTGAACAAGTAGTTTAATGTAGTTTATGGAATTTCAAGACCGTCAATTCATCATGTAATGAAATTTGAGTATGAGAGTGCTGGCTATGACTATCAGAGGTGAAGCAATTTGTCATTTATAAGACGTTTTATTTTAACATAGTCGTGCCCCAATATTGAAGATTGTTGTTACCACCTGTTGTCTTGGTTATTGACAATGTTGTTTAATGCTGTCTATTGAATACTGACTGAAACTATTCAGTGGTTGAATTTCTCTGCAGTTGTAATACTCATTTCTGATCGTCGTTGTGTGAAGCGACTGTAGGTAGCTCGCTCCATGTGTCTTTGTTTTTTGCTGAAGTTGCCTTAACTGTGTTGCAGTTTGTCTTCCGCAACTCTGCCTTTGCAGGGTCAGGCATGTCCGATCCAACTGGTCATATTCTGTTTGTGTTTGGTTTTGTCAGAGAATTTAAGTTGTGGAATGACAGTTTTTTTAGCCAAATGCTTTTAATTTTAATGCTAATTGCATTTGGGACAGAATGCAATATGTCAAAGCAAAGATAGTATGACCATTTTTTGTAGCGTATTCCTATGTGAACCAGGCTTTATGTTTATACATAGGGTTGCTGATTTTGACAATTAATCATAAAATATTTTAATTGATTAATTTCGGCTTGTTTAGATAATCTTTGGCTTTTCAGTGATTTTGAGAGGCCTATTTCAAGTGTAAACAATATGGCAAGCATTGGTAATGCAAAACGATTGAGCGATCATTTTGCATTCTGAGAAGTCGACGTAATTGAAACTGTCTTCATTGCAATAAACAGTTGGCTTGCCATAGTTCAAACATGTCGCTGATGTATACCTTCAGCATGCGAAATTATTTAAGTCTTTTATAGACGGAATGAAGCTGTGGGGCGCGGTGGTGTAGTGGGTATGTTCGTTGCCTTGCAGCCAACGGGTTGCAGGTTTGAATCCACCTCAGGCTGAGGCACAGGGACCTTGAGCAAGTTCTTCACGCGTAATTGCTCTAGCGCTTTGGCGTGAAACTCCGATGGTGTCTGTGCTGTAGTCGGGAGCGCTTCTGAGTAGTAACCTTGTAGATATGCTATAACAAGTGCACATACAATTTTTCATATTGTATGTAACAGATACCAAATTAATTGAGTTTAATTAATTAATAAAGGTTAAAGTTTGAAGGTTAATTTTTTTTATCAGTACCAACTCTATTTATGTATATGTTTACATGTATGTACAAATGCATAAAGAAAACTATTATATGTCTATCTATAAGACTCTTTGGAAAAACTGCTGGTAACGCTGCTCCTGCCCCTCCCCCAAGTTATATCTGACACAGCCTAGAGCATAGACCAATTTGCAGTGCTTAACCCCGCTCTGACATATGTTAAAGATTTGAGTTTACATTACTGTCTTCTCTTTGATATTTTGAACACTTGAGAGTGCATAATACCAGGAGACAATGCATGCAATGTGTGGTATGTTACATGTTTTCTAAATGTACATAGTTGTTTTGATGTGTGTATAATTGTATATGTATTATGTATGCATGCATGTGTGTTATGTATATCCAAATATCTGCTTCTGTAGCATTGATAGTGTCAGAATATTACCGTACCTTGTATAAGTAATTTTAATTGCCAAGCAGTTGAAAGACATTGTGTATCATGACTAGATTGGAAGTCATTAAGTAATTCATGTTTATATCATGTGTAGTTAATTATGTCCGGGCTTCCCACTTGGGTTATAGATACGCGTATTCATAAGGCTGACGTCTGCCAGTACATACCATATTGCTCCTTTGTCAATTTTTAAAAATTCTTGACATCTGTATGGAGGGATAGAATTCTATGCAGCAATAATGAGTTCCATGTGCATGTTTGGAAGTTTAGTGGTATGCCAACAGGCAGCTTGTATATAAGTTGTGAACATAACCAGGTTGTCATCAATTATATTAGGCATTATTTGTGTCCGATGTACTTTGCAGATGAATGTGTTTATTATTCATTGTGTCATGACCTTTCTTCTTCACTGTTAACTATATTTCTGCCTGTGGTTTTTATTCCAGTTCTTTCCAATTTCAACTGTTAATTTTTAATCAGACCTGAACTCTTATGCTAGGCAAATATCCTTTGGTGAATATTTAAATCCTATTTTAATATACAAACCTTAAGGTTTTATTCCAGTGACTTCTTTATAATAAAACAGTGTCACTTGGCATATATTTGTGTTGGAAGTAGATTTCTGCAATGTGTTGGCAAGCGATAACTATGTTTCTCTATCTATATAATTATAAGCTTAGGAATTTGTGAGACCAGCATGTTGGTAAGAAATACTTCTGAGATGGACTAGGTGGAATTTTATGTGAACTATTTTTTACTGTTGTGTGTTAGATCCTTATGATAGATGGGGAATTGGGGATAGATATATATAGATATATCAACTTTCATCTTAGCAGAGGTACCAGTACTATCCACCAGTTGCTGCATTTTCTCTGAAGGTTTGGTTGCATTTTCGCACTCCAGTCTATTTGTCCAGTGTATTTGTCTCAAGATTGATATTCTTAACAATGATATAATAAAGTAGCTTTTTTTTACTGTTGTTGACAGATATTACTGACTTATAATTATAACTGTTATCAGTCACCGTTATTGTTCATGTTAGTATTTGTTTCATTTTTCAATTTGTTTGCTGTTAACAAATAATCATTTTTTGTTTTAGATTATTTAAATCGTTGGAAACTGAATATAATCTTGACTTGTCATAGTACTGCATATTGGTATACACATTTTTGTAATGAAACAGGTTTGTCAAATATGTATACCTGAGCATCACTTAATATTAGTCATCATTACTCATACTATAAACTGACATACTACAAACATTCAAGATTTCCCTTGTTGCAGCCAGAGTATGCTAAAATGGCTTGGATCTTTTGAATTATTTCTTTTACTAATTCATCTTCCTTGATTCATGTGACAGCATATCACTGATTTGTGGCTATTATTGGATTTACGCTGCACGTGCTAGCTTACGATCAATGACTGATCAATCTTTTTATTGATTTAATGAATGTGAGTTTTAAAGCAAACTTTGTACTTGTAGTTGTGCGTATGTAACTGTCTGTAGAAATTTCAACTGATGCAAATCAACAATGTAATATTAGGTATGGCTGCAAAAGGTAAAAATTGATTTGTTTAAAAGTAAAGATTGATTTGTTTAATTTTGTAATAGGCGTGGCCCTATGTGGTGTCTTTGAATACTTGTGTGGATTTGTATAGTAATTGTCTGCAAATAAACTATAGTATACTTACATAAAACTCACATTTTCCTTTTAGCATTAATTTTCTTTTGACATACATGTGGTACATCAAAAATTATGCTGCTATTATGCCAGTGTGTAATTTGATTCTTATTGTCCAAAACAAAGGTTAAGTGTATGTTATGTAGGAAATAATGATATTAAATTACACACATAGTTGAGAGCAGTACAGAATTTGCCATTGTTTAAAGGTATAAATCAATTTTGTCTAAAGTGTTGCTGCTAACATGTATATGCAGATTTGCTGTTTAGGAAAAAGACAATTTTCTAGACTGGAGAGTCATTAGTGCTGTAAAGCTGTGTACCCATATGTTCTGTATACATCTTCGTGTAGTTGTGAAATAAATGTGATCAGTGTGCTTAATATTGTTGAGTTTAAATTTGTTTCTGATCGACTTGTTGACCAGCATACAAAGAGTTAATGCATTGGCTAAAACAACACATCCAGAAGCTGACTGGCACAATTCATCAATTCCACGCAAATGCTAGAATTGACGGTGTGAATGTATTTGATTGAAAATCAGGTTGCAATAACAGCCTTGGCTTTGCATCCCAGGGCAGATGCTGTAGTTGCTAGACAGGACTTTTAGAACTGATTCAGAATGGTGGGGTTGTTTCTGGAGGATAAATAAAAAGACGGATAAATAAAATCTTTTGTTAATCTTAACTTACAATTTGCTAAATCTAATGCAATGCAATGCAAAATATGCATGTAAAATCGGGTGAAAAGTGCTTAAGTTTTTAATTTTTTTACTGTGTAAATCCAGTAGTATTGCTTTCTGTGTGTTCAATTAGGCATTTAGATAGTATGTGTTAGACATTGTACTCTTAGTAAACTTGTTTATGCAATTTTGTTTTAATATATTTTGTTATTAGTACACGTAATTCTTTATTTTAATGCAATGTTGATTCAGTCGATTGACTGTTGATGTGGTAAAAGCTATGGAATGTTCTGTAAAAAAATTACCTTGAGTTTTTACTGAAATGGTAGACATTAGTCAATGGTAGTAAATAATGTCCTTGAACACGTCTATAATTCTATAATAACTATGCATAAAGGTTTGCAGATTTAAGCTGAATCATACTGTTTGAAGGGGCAGCATTTTAGCAAACTGTGGGTAGGCTTTATAGACTAAGATCTATGCATTGTGGTATTTATTGTGCAGCTGCCTGCAATAAATTCAAGGATTACCATTAGCCTTAGTTCTGTCTTATTTCTAGCTTCATCTTCAATCTGTTAATGCAGTATAATTAAAAATTTTATGTGTGTTAACAGTTTGGTGTACAGACTTGGAATGTCAAAGTTTAATGGGCCATCATCTGCAGTTTTCATTCATTCGTTCAAGTATTTATATAGCGCCTCTTCAAGGAAACTGCTCAGAGGCACGCCTGACTTCAGCACGGCCAAACAGACGGTTTTTTAAGTGAAGGGCAGCATTTTAGCAAACTGTGGGTATGCTTTATAGCCTTTAAGTTATGTATCGGAGTTTTAAAATACCCCGTTAAGCGATATATTCACAATTTCACATCAATCTATTCGTTGCCACATGAACTGATGTCGCCATACACTAATAGTACTGTACATAGTTGATGTACAATTGTACATGGTGCAGATGAAATAATGTAGGAACCAGATATGAAAGATCAACAAAGCACTTTAATATACTTTAAAAGCTTCTTGATATTTTTTTTAAGTGAAGTGATTGGATCATTGGAGTTTTAGTTGAGTGGCAGCTTAAAACCTTAAATATGACTGCAAAGCAGTTTAGCATGAAATAATGATGAATTGTATATGGTTCAGTAAACATGCATTCAGTGTAAGTGACTTGGGCGGTTATGCAATCTTATGGAATTAATGACAAACTGATAGGTATCCTACGGGACATAAATGAGAATGCTATGGCAGCAGTACGGCTTAAGAATGAGCTGGGAGAATGGTTTAGGACCAATAAGGGAACAAGGCAGGGAGATCCAATATCACCGGAGGTGTTTATCACGGACTTGGAGAGGGCCATGGACAATGTCAAGGAAAACTGCAGAGGAATATCTGTGCAAGGCCTGGCAATCAACAATTTAAGATTTGCAGACGATATAGATGTCATCGAGGAGAATGTTGACGAACTGGAAAGAACTGTAGGAACACTGGCGACAGATAGCAAACCTTATGGGCTGATTGTGAACACGGCAAAGACAAAAACAATGGTATTCGGGAGTGAAACCATTGAACGACAGATAATCCTGGATGGAGAAACGCTAGAAAACGTCAAAGAGTTCGTATACCTAGGAAGCACGTTTACATACGATCTAAACTGCAAAAGAGAAGTAACTCTGAGATTTGCCAAGGCCAAAGCAGCACTTGCTGCTTTAGACAAGATTTGGAAAAGTAAAGAAATAGCACTAAAGACTAAGCTGGCAGTCCTGGATACCTGTGTGTTCAGCGGAGCATTATACGCATGTGAAACATGGGTAATTACCAAGGAAATTGAAAGACGAATACTGGCTTTTGAAAGAATATGTTATCGAAGAGTATTAAGAGTCGGATGGAGAGAAAAGATGAAGAATGAACAACTATACAATCGAATTGGACTTAGAGACACTCTGCTGCAAAAAGTAATCTGCAGGAAATTACAACTGTTTGGGCACATATGCAGAATGGACGACTCCAGGAAACTCAAGACGTTGGTGTTTGGCATTATGGAAGGGACGAACAAAAGGGGACATCCCTTCAGAGAATGGAAGGATGACATCGCGGAATGGTGTGGAAACATATCACTGCAGCAATTGAGCCACACAACAAGAGAAAGGGACAAATGGAAGGAGGTGATCAAAAGAGCATCAAGCACCTACGGGCGATGAACCCATGGACATTGATGATGATGATGAGATAAATTTGATGTGCCCATAATCAATAATTTAATTTTAACATAATTTTAGCTGTGTAAAACACGTCTGCAATTGTGTCTAATGACGTCGTACTATTATCCAAACGATTCCACATTCTTATAGGCCTACTGAAGAATTTTCTGTCCTTATGTTCCTTTAGTTTGTTAAATAATTTTTTCTGTGACTTTCAGTTGCCTTATTTATTTTCTTCATATAAAACCCACAGTGTACTAATTGTAGATTGAGAGAATGGAATCTAGGTGTATTTTGGTCCAGAGGCGGATCCAGTGGGCATTCCGGCCATGAATATCCTCCATTCTGAAATTTGCACATAACATGGCTCTTCCCCATCATCTAATGCCATCATCTGACTGAAGTCCTTCAATAAAATTCCAAATGTTTGTTTACAAACATTCAAGATTTTCCCTTGTTGCAGCTAGAGTTTCAAGGTTTCAATTAATATATATATGTGACCGCCTATACCAAAACTAGGCTTTTGTCGGTAACGCTAATTTACGAGCAACAAGCCAAAAACTTCAAATTTTGACCCCTACATGCAAATTTTGTTTCAATCAAAATCACGCGTTAAAATATCTCTACAACGTCATAAGTATAAAATATACCCGTTAAATTAATTGTTTTTCATAGAAAATCGTGAGTTTTAACGAGCATCGTGTAAAACAATATTTGCGTAAACACGATTTTGACCAGTTTTCAATGGGTAGCATTTAGAGTTGCCTCGTGGGAATCCATAAATGTTATATATGTTTAGAAACGCCAAGATCTGCTCTACGTAACGAAACAATCTTCGGGATTGGAAGCAAAAAAAATAAACCTAGAACGGATGAATAATTGGGGACCATAAAACAGCCTTGAGAGAGAGGCATATAACTAAAAAAGGTCAGCTTTCAAATAACTGAAAGTTTCCATGGTTTTCTTAGAAATTTTTGGAAGAGTGACTAGATAAAAGGTCACCAGAATTGGGCGAAAGACCAAAGAATTTTTTAACCCAAGACCAAAATTTTTGGCCCCCCCTCTTCCAAAATTTCTGTGTCTACCTCTGTTTGGGTCAACACCCAACTACATGGCAGCCAGCTAGGTTGCATGCTTGGCCCTAGCCTAAAGTTGTGCCCACTAGCATTTAAGAAGTACTACGCATAGCTAGGATAGTGGACTCTACAGTATCAAAGCAAAGCACCACTCCCCTGCTCTTTTGTTCACTGGTCTGGTCACTGGTGGACTCCACAAAGGGGCGGGGATACCGGTGTCACGAAATAGAGTATACCCCGTATTAATTGTATCCCCCAAATTAAAAAAAGTCGAAAAAACGGGAAGCGTGAATTTTTTTGGCAAATTAATTTTCATCTGCTTTGTTTTGAACAATGACGCTAACAGGTATGTTTATTCCTACTATATAATTTGTCTTTGCCCTGTTTTTAGAGCACTTAAAATATTTAAAACATTTAAGAACACTCAGAGTCACTAAATAAATTTGAGTTGCCTTTATCTGAGCAATGCTTATGACACTTAAAACAATTAGAGTCACTTTGAATTTTGATTACAGCATAATTTTTTTTATTATGCGCATTTTTAAAAAAGGGAATAGAATGGTTTATCCCCCCCGGATAGTATAGACCGGTTAATTCCATCCGGGGGGATAGATTAATTCATCCCCCCGGATAGCTTTCAGAGGGGATACTCCGTTTCGTGTCACCGGAGTGGTGCTGCTAAATAGGGGCAAACAGGGCTGTACACGAGGGTATACGCTGGTATACAGCGTGTAGGCCCTACGCCAGCGGTTCCCAACCCGTGGCCCGCGGGCCAAAAGTGGCCCGCCTGGCCTACAAAAATGGCCCGCAGCATCTCAATGAACTAAGAAAAATAATATGTAAAAATTGACAATTTGGACATGATAGAATATATAATTCTTTTTTATTACAAAATATTTTATTTGGAAGCTAATAAATCACATCAAACATTCTATTTTGATTCAATTATAACAATTTTATACGCCTTTAGTTAATTAAATTTTAGCCTTGTGGCCCCTTAATGTCCTTCAACTAAGAAAAGTGGCCCTTGTGTCCTCCACCTTATACTTGCTCCTTTGACCATTCTCCCGGGTGCAAGCGCAAGAACAGGAACTCTGCTTTTGTACAGAGACATACACCCAGAGGTGGATCCAGGGTGGGCGCTTTACACAGAGCGTGGCCCCCAATTACTGAATATGACTTAGAAAAGGTTATCAGATTTGAAAGTAACGCATTTGGTAATTTTTCATAAATTTCGAAAGAAAGACTAAAAAAGGTCGTCAGAAAAATGTCAGGTCAAAGCCATATACGTTAGCTTTATTCCCCTCCAATTTGCCACTCCTCCAAACTTTCTTGATCCGTCACTGCAATATCAGTGCGCGGCGTCATTTATTCCGGATTTATTTTCGGGCAGAAATAAAATCTTGGTCTCCACTGCTGAAATCTCTCCTACGAAGCTACGCCTATGCTGTAGCCTACGCAAGCATACAATTATATCCTATGCTTTGTATTTTCCCTACTGGGTTTTGATTTATAGCACAGTATACAGATTTATACTGTGATTATAGGCAGACTAGTTGTGGTAAACAAATACGAATCAGCTGTTAACGCGCTTGAATAATTAGGCAATTATATATTTATGCGCATTGGCTCAGTACTACAAAATAATGCAGTAAATTATGCATGTGCCTCACAGGCTTTGGAGCCTACTCCTCATAACACTCTGATTCTGGCTGATTTTGGTATGCATTGGCTCATACTGTATATTTGAATTGAACGCATAAGTTTTCAACTAAAAAAATGTGGAGTAAGCTTAGTACGAATAATAAAGGAGGTCAACAGCAACGCAAAAGCGCATCAGTTAGAGTGTGTGGAGAAAACGGGCCCTGGTTTTGCACCAATAGATCGAGGCACAAGGCAGGGCGACCTACATTTTCCAGTTTGTTTCCATCTATTTCCATTCTTGAAGATTCTTCTGGGCAGATCTTTTGCTCCAAACACCATTGTCTTACACTTCTCAAAATTCATCTTGAGCCCATATCTTTTCCCTTCATCGTTTAACTCCTGCACTGTGTGTTCTAGTCTCTGTTCGTCGTCATCTATCAAATCATCGGACATCTTTATCACACTCTTGGAGAGAGTGCTGGACAAGATCAGGGAAAATGAGAATGAAGGTGGAGTAACAGTCAGTGGAACAAAAATAAACAACCTTTGCTTTGCGGACGACATCGATTTGATAGATGACGACGAACAGAGACTACAACACACAGTGCAGGAGTTAAACGATGAAGGGAAAAGATATGGGCTCAAGATGAATTTTGAGAAGTGTAAGACAATGGTGTTTGGAGCAAAAGATCTGCCCAGAAGAATGGAAATAGATGGAAACAAACTGGAAAATGTAGAAAATTTCACCTACTTAGGGTGCGTCAACACATACGACCTGGATAGCAAGGCAGAACTACGGGTAAGGATTGGGAAAGCATCAGCAGCATTGAGTGCAATGGACAAAGTCTGGAAGAGCAAATCTATACAACTGAAATTAAAACTGGAAGTGCTAAGAACCTGCGTATTCAGCAGCATGCTTTACGGATGTGAAGCGTGGACAATAACAAAGGAGTCAGAAGGAAGAATACTCGCTTTCGAGAGAAGGTGCTACAGAAAGATCTTGCGAATTGCATGGATGGATGCAGAAAGTAACAAACGCAGAACTGTATAGGCGAATAGACCACACAGAGAACCTTATGCAGAAAATAATAACCAGAAAGCTAGATCTCTTCGGTCACATATGCAGGATGGACAGCAGCAGAAAGATCAAGACAGTTGTGCTTGGAAGAATGGAGGGATCCAACAGGAAAGGACGACCACACAAGGAATGGCTGGATAACATATCAGAATGGTGTGGAGCACCATTACAGGACCTAACACACGCTGCCTTGGACAGACAAACCTGGCGTGGAATAACGAGAACGGCATCGAGCACCTACGGGCATTGGTCCCTCGGTTGTTGATGATGATGATGAGTAAGCTTATGTTCTATTAGGATTCGGCTTATGCGTGCTCGCCAAGACCATAAGTAAAAAAACACTATTAGGATTACCGCATACGAACGATAGAATAATAGAACAATAGAATATTATATTTTACATACCCACTATCTCCTTTGACAGGTGCGCATCAAGGACTCTGCGCAGCCTTCCGAGCATCTGCGTCGATTTGAACTTCCGGTGAAAATAAATATTATAAAATAAATATTCGTTCTGTGATTATTAACGGATCCGATCTCTGTAATGGCATAGGTGTGAATTCTGTTGTGCTATGATTATTCCTGATAATTTAAAATCTGGTTCATGTAGATAATTAAAATCGTAGGCAGAATGAACACAACAGTAAACGATCCTGAGCGTTTAGGCATTGACCCCGAGGGCGAAATTAAGAAGCTGCAGGAATTGGTGAAGAAGTTGGAATTACAAAACCAGTTGCTTCTGCGCCAGAATTCGCAGGATGAGAAAGTTGAAGGCTGTCTTAAACTTATGCCCGAACAGTTTCTGGAATCAGAAAATAGTGGCATCGCGCAGTTTGGTCTTCAGCATCAACAAACGACCGGCAAGTTGGACCAGTCAAGTCAGGTCTTACGACAACTTAACGGCGTTAAGACAGCACTCGCAAATACGCCAGAGAAAAACAATATAGATAAGCCTGAGCGACCGAAAATCGAAATAAGCAAGCTTTCGTTAGAATCTGTTGGGCTTGTTGATATCGACAGGTTATCACTTGATGTAGAGGACAGCTGGTGAGTTATAGAACCTTTATTGCTTCGTATTTGCTTCTAGATTTAATTTGTCAAATTAAACATTGAACACACAGTGGGCCAATGTTTCAACTGAAAGGTGTCTGCTTTGTTAATGGTCATTGCATGGTTTGATTGCCATAGAGCTGTTTGCAAAGTCTCATTTAATGTCATACTAAGTTAATGAAAAGTAAAAGGAAACATCTTGTGTATAGAAATAATAAATCATTGCATACATGGTCTACCTATGTAGTGCTTCATGCTTCTTGAAATTTGAATGACTTTATCCATGGCTGTTCATATAAATTTGACTTGTCTAACCTTGCCCGAAAACTTTAAAAAAATCTTGCCATGTGTGTTTTAATTTGACTGAGCACATGTAAACACAGGTGCCTGCACTTTACAATGTATGGTTGAGCACTGAAAACATATTTAGATTATGATGGCACAATAGCAACAACTTTACCGGCTCGCTTTCAACTTTCCTCTGATAGCTTCTAGTCCTGATTGGTTTGTGAAGCTGGGTGCAATTCTTCATTTAGTTCAGCCATCATGTTGTCGACTCTGAATATCAGATGCATTATCATGTTGTTCTGCATTGAGCTTTCTGAGATCTATTCAACACAGCAACGATGTTGCTTGCCTCACTTACTGGCTAAAATTGCTTGTATTTTAATAACTCTTTAATACAGTCTTTGTCTAAGTATTCAGCATTGATATCAGCAATTTTATAAAACCTATGAATACCCTTCTACCTTGGGTTTCCCAAGGTCACTACTGAACTACTCCTATCAGAATGCTGTTTACATTTCAATTGTCTTGTACCTTGATTTCTGGAGACCACTACTGAATGTTTACAGCAGAACTTTCTCTGATTGATAATCACTGCCAGTTGCTGAAACTGTCCAAGTATCCATCTTAGGCTGGATTTCCTTCAGCTTGGATTACTTTAGGAGTTTTCTTCTTGCTGTAGAGTAGAGTCTCATATGATTCATCCTATTTCGTAAATTGATATTCAGATATATGGTCAAGATGTATGATTGTCAAAACTAAGGGCAAAGCATTGTGAAATAACATTAGTCTATATGTGATTTATTTTCATAGTCTGACAGGGAAAATTACTGAGTCATGCTAATAATTTCATAGCAAAAATGTACAAGTTTCAAACACAGTGCATTAATGCTCAGATGGAAACAATGCCCAGGGCTCAAAAGGGTGGGGATTAATTTGAAGTGTTTTCCTTAATAGCAAAACCACTTAAATGGAAATGCTCAGTTCAACCCTACTTATCAATGTTTTAAGTGTGACAAAGTCTGAAGAGTTTAAAACCAAACAACCTTCTTGATAAATTTGTTTCTGAGGTCGGCTAGTAACTTTAACTTATGATTTATCATATTGTTGCTTTAAGGTGCTACAGAACTGCTGTTGTTTAGAACAGTGGTTCTCAAACTTCTGCAGGCCACGGACCGGCCAAAAAATTTGTTGAAGCTCACGGACCGCTAACTTAATTGGCAAGCGCAAACAAAAGCGAACTATCGCCTGTTATAAAAAGACTATTATGAGGCTATTTGTATTTATGGATTTTTTATTATTTAAAACACATCCCTAATAGCATTTATTTTATTTCTCATTTAATTACATTTTTCAAAAGTGAAACTCAAAGTTTCAGACAAGATTAGATGTTTGTTATTGTAGGATGAAGTGGCTATGCAAAAATTTAGCTAAAGACACGTTACAAAGATTGTGCGCTAATAATATAACCATCTGCTTGAATTAAAACACAGAAATAAGAATATCTCCATATTTTTAATCTTGTGGATTATATTTTCGTGTGGACGTTCATTTTGAGATTGTACGTTTTTGTTCGAATGATTCGCTCAGAGTGCCTGAACGATCACGCTCTTTCGTTATTCATTCATTTAAAACACTTTTCAGACAGGCTTGTTTACGTTTTGCAAATGCTTAAGTGTTTCAAACACATTTGTTTAGCCTATATTTTAAAATGTTATATTATGTTAGAAAATTAAAAGAACCACATCCAGTAATTTATGATCGCTCATCATAGATCAGCTAAAATAAACACGAATCTGAATGCAGTCACAGGCGTAGAAATTCAGAATAAATAAACAAAAATTGAATGGCCATTGTCAAGTTGTAATGCAGTGGTAATTATTTATTCTAAATTTTGAGATTGAATTTTGGATACATTTTGAACAGCAATTAGAATAATTTCACAATTTTAAACCTATAAATTATTAATTAAAATTTATTTTTAATTCTAAGACTTCTTCACGGACCGGTGATCAGGGCTCCGCGGACCGGTGCCGGTCCGCGGACCACCACTTTGAGAACCACTGGTTTAGAAAACAATTGCATATAAAATGATGATATCAGTGACAGCATTATAAGTAAACCTTACCTCACTTTTACTTCAACTTTTGTTGCTCTCTGAGTGTTGTTATCAGTAATCAGTTGCAGCTAAGGTGAGTTTAAACTCTTTCAAGTCACAGTTGATTGTTCATTAGCAGCTGTTTTGATATGGCAGAGTAGTGCAGTTGCTGTTAGCCTTTGGTCTCCTTTGGACTATTTTTAGAATCTGTTAAATGAAAATTCTTTTGCTTCTTGAGGAATTCATTTGAGTAAATTATCCAGACGATTTTTTGATTGAAACTGATATGTAACTGCAACCAGTAGGGTCATCTGCAGCTGGTGAGAGCTAATTCAGGCAGTGGTGGGTTGCTGTGGATTTTTCAGGCTGTACAAATCACCAAGACATACGCCAGGAACTGAAACCGCCAAAAGTCCATTCCTGTGGGTGAGGGAAGAATTTGATCACCAATCTGATGATCTGATTGCTTCGTTTCATAAGTCACTCTATTACAAGCTTGACGAAGTCACGAAAAGTGAGTGAATACTATCTAGATTGTTAGTCTGTACTGTTTACCAAATGTTGAGTTAATGTATACTTCGACTCTTTATTTGATTTCCTATAGCCAGCCTTCATCTGTTACATACATGTAGTGGTACATCACATCTTTAGAGAATTGATAGCCATGTTTCAGTGCTTTGAGAGGTTCTTAGTAACACTGTATAAATGTTCAAATGTTTTCCACTCTGGATCAGAATGGTTGAGCTCTGCATGTGTGCTGGAGCCGTAACTTTTGATAATCATTAGTTATCCGAGATTGACTGATCTGTTCTTAGCATTGTATTCAGCTAGCATAGACTGCTCTTCTGATCTGTTTCTCTTTAACCCTTTGAACCCGACAGGCCGGTTTTCCGGCCCGTTATCCATAGAGTTGCGGGAGCTCCGGGTTCAAAGGGTTAAACAGCGTTAGGTTAGTTTCCAACTATCGTACAATTATGATTACGCAAAAAATGTATTTGCCAAGAGTTGAAAGTGTGATTTCTTTGTTAGCTGCTGAACCGGGGAGCGCCTGGCAGCTGAAGAAACCAGATGTCAAGACCAGTGGGAACACTGAGGCTGAACATGACCCTGCTATCATTCCCGACAATGGCGATGTCACCGAAATCATCGGTGTTTCGCCACGTGGCAAACCAGTCGAAGTCAGACCTTTGCCAAGTCAAGCAGAAGCACTCTTCTCAAAGGAACCCGCTGACTCTGACATCTTTTCAAAGGGAGCGGAGACGCTTATCCGACCTAGTACGCTCGTTAGCAAGGATCGACGCGTCTCTGAGAGTAGCATTACCGACACCGGTTATCCGAAAGTGAGCAGCGCAAGCGAAGAGAATCTTCTTGGTGTTAGGTACAGACTTACCGATGTCACCGATGTCAAGCTGTTGGCTAAAATGCAGGAAGAAAGTAAGATGTACTTCTTTATTGAAGGGTTTCTACTAAATATCCATTAGAGTGCATAAAATATTCAAATATTTTGCTTTGTGCGAAGTGTTGGATACAAAAATGAGACAATAAACATGCAGCACGTTCTATTTGCCCTGTTGATAGGCCTCTATCTTAGCATGGGCTACTGTTATTGGGTTGAGTGCTGTTTTGCATTAAGTTTGTATTATGTTCAGTGCTAATAATGTGCCTCTTCAGACATACGAAGACTTCTTGTTGGAAATTATTTAATGGGAATGCCTTCCACCTCTGTGAAAATGCCTTTTTTGAAAATGTTTAATTGTGTTGTTGAATGTCTTCCTCTTGTATGGAAATAACCTTTCTTCTATCCATGTCTTTTTCTTGTGAAGCAGTGCTTTCTTTCTGTATAAGAAATTCTCACCTTCTCTATGTGTATTATGGATATTATGGGTATCTGTCTTCCTCATCTCATGCAATGTCTTCCTCACGGTTAGAAGTGTCTATCTCTTTTAATGGACTTATCCTCATGTCATTACATTCATCTGATTGCTTGTCCATCATTTCGGTTCACTATGAGCACGTGTGACAGGCTTTGTGGATATTTGAAGCACTGACATGATTGACAGACGAGGCCTAACATGATTAGTTACTTTTATTTCATTGTTCTGTTTGCATTTATAAAATTGCTGTGCCTTGTGTTTTATTTTGCATTTTTTATCATGTTTTTAGGTCTTAGAATGAGTTATAACTCGCCTCTTGCATCTAAAAAAGGTAAGGAATTTTTGTTATGTGTGCAGCTGTTAGGATCATGTTGCGGTCATTAGATGATTCTAAGGATGGCATACATTTTACAAAAGCATTTTAAAAATCAGGCACCTTTCTAATTAGAAGATTGCTAATAAAATGTAAACAACCTTGTCTAACCAAAACTTTTGTCTTTTAAGTGTATTGTACTCCTAATTAACGTGTTAGGCATTTTTTCTCTTTTTAATAAATCATTTATTGACTCAACAGTGTTTAGTGCCTCCATTTCCTTTATTCTTGTTTCATGTTCTCGTTTTATCTTACTTCCTTTTGTTTTGTCACCTTTTTTCTTTAATCACTGTATGCTAAAATGGTAAACTTTAGTTTAAAAGACCACCACATATTTAGTAAATCAATCGATAATTTGGTGTCCATAGCCAGCGGGATTTTTTTAACCTAGTTGCATGTTGTGTGTATACTTGACTTACAAGTTTGATTTGATTGCAAAACAAACCATTTTGATTGATTGATTCTTTAAAAATTTTCTGTTATTGTGTTGATCACCTTTAAGTCGACTGTCAGCTGCAATCATCAGATATAATTTGTTTTTGACAGCGTTGTCGAAAAGTTTGAATCGTTCGTCTGGACGATTGGTTGATTCGTGTGATTCGTTGCTGTCTGACGGAGGTGAGTTCTTATCTGTTTGTTCACAACTGTCAAGTACTAGACTTTAACCAGCACCATCTTTTTATCACACCGTTCAAGTACTGTATGTCATTGCAAAGGTTTTATCAGGTTCAGCTAAACACCAGCTGAAGTGCAAACTTCCACATCCTTTCACAAGTGCGACTGGCTCTGAATTTGTACGGAATTGGCTTCCAGTAACTGGTTGTCTAGTTATTTGGAATTTAATGTGCTACGTAGTGCCATTTTTCTAGGTTGAACATCTACCTTGAATAACTTTCTGAATTGTTAAGGTTAAAGACCTGCTTTTGTAACATAACACTGCAGGAATTCTGAACCATGTTTCATAGCATTGCATTGTCCTCCCTATTGAATGGACTCAGTTCGCACCATCATCCTCTCTGGCAATCTTCCTTTATCTTTATCTCACCTCAGTGGTGGCGTCATTGCCTTGAAGCCGGAAGCTTCGGGGTTCGAATCCACCTCACCGCGTAAGGACCTTGGGCAAGTCCTTCACTCGCAATTGCTCAGCGCTTCGGCGTGAAACTCCGATGCAGTGTCCGCTCTGCATTCGGGAGCACCTCTGAGTAGAGAGCTTGAAGGGGCGCTATAACAAGTGCACATACATACATACATACCTCAAATCATGTCTCTTAGGGTTGCATGCACTGCATAGACGTGCTTCTGAAAAGCTCTTTCTGAGACAAGCGCTTTATAAATGGTCAATTGCAGTACAATAGATTGTATTGTGAAGTGTAAGTCTAGTTTATTTAAATTTTATAGAATTGTTATAAAATTTCAAGGTTGATTATTTAAAAAGCTGATAGCAGTGCTGTAATTATTGATAGGATTTTCAAAAGGATTGAACCAGTCAACTGGAGCTCTCATAGAAACCGTCGACTATGCTGCGGACGCCAAAACGAAAAGATCTAGTCCACAAAAACTTCTGAGTGAGTTTGCATAAATCATTCACGATTTTCTCTGTTTAACGCTGGACAAGGACAGTTGGATTGACGCTAGGTCTAGATGAAACGGTAGATGTGCAACTGAGTCACCATAACACAACATTTTTATTTTTTGATGATGTTCTTTTTTGAAGGCCTGAAGTAGGTTCTTCAGTTGCTTCTCTATAACTCTATTCCAGATGGTTCTAGGTTGAGCTTAGCAACGAGAGTGTACTAAAATCTACTGGAAAATTAATCCTTTCTTCTGATCATTGATAGTGATCTTCTGATCATTCAAGTGAAATTATAGATGAGAATAATTATTTAATGGAGTAGTAGGGTTGAAATTCACTTGAATCCACTCAGTACCGTTTGAGTTTCAAAGGGCGTGAATGCATCTCAGGCTCAGCGTATCAATTGCGGCCATTGAAAGTATCAGGCTAGAGCAGCACAGTCCGTCACCGCCTGCTTTAGTTTCAGGTGATTTCAAGGCTTTGGCCTTTTATCCACAACTGTGTATCTCAAAAGTTCAATGGCAGCAACCTCATGTAAACTTCTAAATTTCTAGGCTTCGGCCTCACTGTCCAAGGCTGCGCAAAGTTCAACTGCAGCAAAGTGTCATGTAAACTGTAATTCTGTAATCAGTTCATATAACGTAACAAATAGAATAGAGTGATGGTAAGATTTATTCATGAAATTTACTTTTGTGAGTGAATTTTTGCAGATGAGAATCGGAGTGCAAGTAAATCAGCGACTAGTTTAGCCAATCCGGCTTCACGTACTGCTGCACGCTCGGGTTTACCTAAATCCCAAGTGGCATCAAACAGCTTACCTGGTACGCCCTACAGCAGTAACCAAGAACTAAGCAAGCCGACACTGTGTAAGTCTAAGTTCTAGTTTTCACTTTTTTCACTCTTTACATGAATGTCAAAATATGTGGAAAGATTTTGTCAGTTTCCATTGTGTGTGTTTCTTCAATGCCTAATATAATGCCCGGTAGCGCATTGGTTAACATGCTGGCATGGAGAGCGAGAGGTAACGAGGTTGAACCCCTGTTGGGCGGACGTGCTTTGTAGGCTTGCTATTAGGTGCCATGTATTGCAGGCTGTCTGTTCAGTTAGTTAGGGCCCCCAGAAATTTGCGCCAAAAAACGGAAAAAATTGCGCACCAAAAACGAAAAATTTGCGCGAATTTTGCGCAAGTTAAAAAATCAAAATGTTCGTTATTTTTTTCATTGAATCAGTGTACCAAAGTATCTAACAGTGTTGCTTTGCATTCTAGAAATTAGACAATCAAGCCAAAAAGGCAGTTATAAAGTTCCTATAACCATAAGATTAATGTATTCAGACGATCGCAAATAATTTGAATTTTGCAAAATTTACGTCCACCGAAATCTACGCTCATTACAAATGTAACTTCAAAATAGCATAATATAGCCTATATTATAATGAATCACCAAGTTACACAACGTTCTGAGCAGGCCTACTAGCTTTCCGTCTTTGTGTGCACGCCTGACGCCTATAGATTAAATGCGTTCGTTCTGTCATAAGCCCAGACAACAAGCGACGCTGCTGTGTGACCGCTTTGAGAAACTTCGTCTAGCACATTTTTTTGTGTGGCCATGAAGTTCTGGAATTTTTTATACTATAAGTTTGTGCGTTACTACCAAAAATATCGATCTTTAACTAAAAATTCATCTATGATTTCATCCCATTCGGCGGTCGCCATTTTGATTATCGCACATCGGTCGTCGTTGTTCTGTTGAACTGTCATGGGCCGCAGTGATTTTAAGTCAATCAAAGCCCAATTTAGATAAATTAGCAAGATTTTGTCAAAATTTGCGCTAAAATCGCGCGGATTGCCAATTTTTGCGCTGTTGCGCTAAACCTGGAAATTTGCGCAAAAATTGCGCCGCGCAAGATCACGAATTTCTGGGGGCCCTTATTATTATTAGTTCATTAGTGCTTCTAAATTAGTATTTTAAATAAAATATGGATATGAATGTAGTGTGTATGACTGTGTATGGTAATTTAGAATGGGTTTTATTTCAGCAACGATATCAAACGTGGTTCCATACAGACAGAGCATGCCAAATCTTAATCGGAGTTTGAAATTCAGCGTCCTGAAGTCACATCCAAGCGATTCGCGTTTAGCGGCAACAGGAAAAAAGCCTCTATCCCTGCTTAAACAGTCATCACCCTCGTCTGCTGCCTCTCGAGCGACACCGGGGCGTGGCATGCGACCCACAGCACCTGTCAGAGCTACTGCAAATGCCATGCAGAGGCCTGGTGCTGCTGCTGCAAATGCCATGCAGAGGCCTGGTGCTGCTACTGCAAATGCCATGCAGAGGCCTGGTGCTGCGAGAAGCATGAATGCTCTCAACAACAGTTCTGTGGCGCCAGGTTCTTTATCCATGAAAAACCGACCAACGACGTTGGCAGGTACTGACCTGAGAGCAACACGTATGACAACAACATGTGGGAGTGGCAGAACAACGCCTGGTGCAACAACTCCGACATCAAAGGCAAAGCCTTTGGTCTTAAGTGCAAAGAAGACAAATGTCACGACCCCTCCAGGGCCTCCACGGAATAGTGGCATACCTAAGCCTGGCTCGCTGACAAAATTGTCTATACCTCAGAAGTAAGTATTGCCGCCTTCTGCTTTCATATTCATGCACTTTTTATCCCCACATTTTTGGAACTTAGAAATCTAATGACTATAGAGAAGTAGTTATTATAAATGCATTAAATTATGAGTTATAGGTCTAAAAAAGTAACTTGGCTTTCCACTGATCAGTTCAATTGTCATTTCAAAACTGCACAAAAATAATGAATCGTCTGAGCCCTATTGTGACTTGTTCACAGATAATATTTCTAGTCACCTCTTACATATACAAACTGTAATAATCTGTTACAACATACTTGCAATTGACAGAATTCATACAAGGGGCTAGTTAACACTTTAACAATGACTGTGTACTAAAATGCATGGAAAAGTAATCCCTATTATCGTTTAATGATTAAGGCAATAAGATTTTCTTACAATCCATAAACTGTTGCTACATTTCAATTTTCTCATTGGTCTCAAACTGTTTTTCTGTCTTCACTATGCTATCGATCTTGATGGCATGTGTTTGTCTAGCATATAAATCATCTTTAAATTAATAATTTTGCTTGAGCTTAGTTTACCACCTGGAATTTTCAACATTACTATTATCTATTGATGTATGACTAACCATTAAAACTAATTTATTTATATTTATGAATGGTTTTCAATTTTATAGGACAAATGTGCAAACTGGTCATTCGACATCGGCCCATACCAATGACGACGATGACTGGAAAGAAGGATGCTTCTAAGTTTCTTATGGGCAGAAATTTTCTGCTGGTTATTTATAATAAAAGTCATAGTCTAAAGTAACAAAATATGATAAATATTTGGTTATTTTACATGGCAAACGGTATGGCCCTGATTAAGGTATTAAGAATAGATTAATATCAAGATCAAGTTAAATTACTTTTATCAGTTATGCTTAAAATGTTGTTGCTGGTTTCCACTTTTGTGTACATGGTTCAGCGGTTATATAGGCACAGCATACAGAAGATATTACATGCACAACATGACAATAATGTTATGATCTTCGCAATTGTGTTTATAATCATAGTTGGCCTATCTGCTGCTTAGTGCATATCTCAAACTGCTAGGCATTGTTGGTTTTAATTTGATTAATTCATATCATGTTTTTGTTTGCCCGTTGTTTCTTTCGGTCAACTATGCTACCTTGGGACTGTTGGTGTAAGTTAGGCATTTTTAAAGCTTAGTTTTGTTATTCTCCATCCATTGTATGATTCATGATCACATGTTCTCAGGACTAACCTACTAAATCCACCTTTCTAATTCTTTCACTAACCTTAAGTCGCCTCTTAGTTAACCACTTGCGAAGTGATGTGTAAATGGAGATACAGGCATGGGTGTCCTCTATTCGACTCTGGCTCAGCCCAGTCAAAATGTAATTTCTGTGACTTTCTGGTACTTACAAGTGTGTGCTAAAACCATCCTGAAGGACCTCCTGTTGTCATTTCCAGACTGGTCTCCCAATATCTTGTCCATGATCTGACAGTGCTTATTGACTGTGAATTGTCCGCATGAACTTCTTGTGCAGGTCATGCTGCTTCAAATTCAATCGCTATAGCTTCAATATAATTATTGCTTTGCACAGCAAAACCTTTCTGCATTCTCTTGTTGTGATGAATCTGGATTACTGTAATTCCATCCTCCCAGGATTAGGAGCTCCTGTTCATTCTGAACCATGCCACCAATCACACACTGTCCTACCCTTTGGAAGTTTTCTTGCGAATTTTTGCACAATACTTGTTAACTCGACCCACATAACGACTTTTTTAAGGTGCACCTCATTAGATCTCTTAGACAGCCAGGCACACATTTCTTTTGAGCAGTTCTTTAGTGTAATTGTATAAAATATCAGTTACATACCGTACTCTTCCTGCCTTGACAATGCTGTAGTATATTCATTTTAATTGCAATTACGGTTTCAGTGACAGACTGAAAAACGGTCAATGCTTAACTGAAATTTATCTTTCAGGTGTTCGTGAAAGTCAGGCTGGTAAAGATATTTATGCTAATATTAACAGTTGATATTCTTGGCACAGCTTTATCGTTGGCAGTTTTTAATAGGATTACACTGTATTTTTCATATCGCAAAAGCTTATAGGATTATGGATATTAAAGCATTTTCAGATGTTTCCTTTTATATTCTTTACACATATCTTGCTGCTCTAAATGAGCAAATGATGTTAAACCTGGAAAAGGACAATGAAATCATGATCACTGCAACTGGTCCATGATTCTATGGTATTATATAAAATAATTATAGACCCAGTTTGGTGATTGGAGTACAATATTACGGTAAATTTAATGTCTGGTTTGTAACCATGTGATCACAGTTTGTCTTGACGTTTACCCTGATGCATTTTATTCATTGGTTACAAACTTACAATGAATCAGTTTTCAATGTACGTAAATCATTTTGCAAAGCCATATCAGAATATCTCTATTAATGAAAGATTTTTAAAATTATTTTATCAGGAGTTTAGAAATAAGGTTATTGTCTGCTAAATTTCATTACTGGTACTTAGATGCTGAACTAACTTATATTGGAATATATTATTGTTAACTACTGATGTATTCAAACGTTAGTATGCAGTTGCCAACTTGCCAAACTGAATGAGATGCTAGTGGCCAAAGATACCAGAGTTGTCCCTGGACATATTGATAATGCAGTTGTAAGTCAACGTTACAACTTAAACACATGCTCTGATGCAACCAGATTGGTTTCATTCAGACGGATCCATGCATGACACAAGCAAGTGTTTCTGGAGACTAAAAGTACCTCCCGCAAGAAGGCTTACGCTCTGAAACATAGAAATACTTTTTTCTTGAAGCCAAGAATTAGAAATTTGCTTGTAAGGGGTATGAACTGACTGTTGCATTTATGGTAATAATTTTTGAGGAAGCTTTTGAAAAAATGATGTACGTGAGATTAGTAGGTGGTTAGAGACGAACACATTTGCCCGGCAAGGTGTACTGATTTTAGCGCCTCTTAGTAGAGATCTTGAAGGAGCGCTATATAAATTTATGTGATTGATTGATTGATTGATTTTATCTCCATAATTCTTTTATCAAAGCACACAAGACTACCTACCATTTGTGTACGACAGGGAACTCACTCATACTGTGACTTCTCCTCAAAGGATCAGTGAATGCAGGGTTGGATCAACAGAGGAAATGAGGGATTTAGTTGGTTTAATAATTTAGACACAAGCTCCATGAAGTCATGCAAATATGTTATCAGTTATGCAAGGTCAAACGACTTGGGCAGACAGGGCCTTTTCTAGTTTTAGCGTATACCATTGCAGCATCCCACATGTTGACGGAATGTGCACGCACATATAATTTTGTCACCACTCCAATTCCTGCATGCATAAGCAGCTTTTCATATTCAGCATTGTTGTTTGCCTGTTCTGTGACCACATAAATTATCGCCATGGGTTTTTATCATTAAAATGCAGTTGGTCCGTCTGCATGCAAAACTTACACTTAACTTTCTACTGTTCCATGTATTTTTAATATTGTGGTTATATGGAACTGTATTGGTCTTTCATTAAGCTAAGCGTATATACCCGGTAGGTACTTGTGTTATGTATGAAAGCCAATTATGCAAACAATGAGGAAAGACGTTCTGGTGTATGGAAAACTGTTTTCTTGTTTCCACGTGAACAAAGGTTTCACCAGCACCTCTGCAAGTTACTAAAATTCGCTATATTAAGTGTCTTCATATGTATATGTTGTACATGTAAGCCAGTGTAGCACAGAATAGAAGCGCACAGTGATGGTTGGTGGAACTGTGGTAAATATTACATATCTGTAAACTTGTATCCTGGTTGGCATGTACATTTCATTTTCTGTATTCTCATGTTATTGCTACCTTATGCCTGGTTGGGGCATTTACACCTGGCTCTGCCAGTCAATGGTTATGCATGGCAATTGAGCAATTACTTTACCTCATGTTATCTATTTTGCAATGTTGTGGGTTAGTTTTTATGCCTGTCGCAGACCATTTAACCATGTGGTAACCTTTGTTTTAAAATCGGTTTTGTAACATTGCAGCAAGCATGCACATCAACACTTGAGACATGTACAGGTCCTATGTGACCAGTTTGGTAGGATTGCCAGCCATGATAATTCTTACATTTATTATTTTTGATGACGCAGGTCTATAGATGGGCTTTCTGAATTCCCTTGTTAAGCATTTCAGTAGTGAGAAAACTGTTGTATTAAGATTTGTTGTTCATTAAGATCTCCTTACTTTACTGAGGGCATTTGTAAAGGCACATCAGAATAAAAAAATTCTTTACAGCCACAGATCACTGGAACACTACTTATGTCTGATATTATAAGAACTAGAATTTTAAGTCTGGTTGTATTGTGAAACTCAAATGAGATGGCATTCTATGACCCTGCTTTTAAACTTTTAGTTTTATTGAACAAGATTTTATGCTAATTGCAACGTGTATTTACCTTTAAGTTATGAACATGTTTTCATTTGGTGTGTTGACCATGATGTGAATTTTTGTATATATATGAAACACTTTCAGCCTGTTTTGCTCTATTGAAATAACTTAATTCTGGAAGCAAGTTTTTGAGATTATTTGACATTCCAGAGTGCAGTATGTGATTCAACTTACTGATGTTTCTATACATGTAGACAGACAGCTGAAATCATCTTATTCATAAGAGACAGTTTAGGGTTTAGTATGTATATATATGAAGAGCGAAAGGGGTTTAGCCCAAATGCATATACTTGCTTATGTATGGGGGGATCTACCAATAATAGTGTATGCATAGAAAATGAACATGCAAGTACTAACCGGGTGATGTAGGACTCCTGGAAAGGTGAAACTTGTATGTCATGGACAAAGGTGGTGGACGATCTTTCCTATTAAACATGTTAATGCTGTTAATCCTTGATTTTTATTGTTTGCACGAGTAAAAAATAGACATTCTCTCAGATTCAAGCATACATGCACAGGTTGGTTGGTTTAAAAAGGTGTGCATAAACACAGTGGGGGAAATTTTCAGGATTTCTGCTTACTTATTAAATGAATGGCTCTTAGTTTATACATTGTGATTGATGGTCTTTCCTGTGTTAGAGCACCTACTAAGGCAGATGCATAGAGTGGCTTTTGTTATGTAGTTTAGGGAATAACTGGGTAGACATTTTCATGTGAATCCGAGTATTTGGATGTGCTATTTTTCGCATCAAGGTACGAACCCAGTACCATTTTATCTTCACAAATTTCATGTATCGGTAATAAAGAATTATCAATTTACCAATTTTTGTACTTCTAATGCTAATACAATTCTCAATTATATGAACTTGACATCCATTGTGGACTTTTTAAATTGTCATTTGTGGCGAATTATGAGTGAAACACAGTTAAGTTTGTTGAATCATTGTAACAATTTTATTTGCAAGCATTTGTTTTTAGTATTTACTGAGGCAAATAGTGCTGAAAATGGGCTGTTCAGCCAAAGCAAATGCCTGAGGCTGTTTCCGGTTATTCCTTAAAATATAGCTAGGTTGCAGATGTACTTGTTTAATTTTAGCTCACACTGAACAACATCAGTGCAACCAAGATTACGTTTTGACTTTTTCTGTCTGGAAGACTGTATATTGCTCTGGTGTAAATCTTTTATGTCAAGTGGTTGGTCTTTTTTGCCCAATAAAATAGCCTATATGTGACCTGAATCCGTGCAATTGAAATTATGTTCAATATATGTATAAAACCTAACCACTGCTATGCATGGGTGGAGTTTATCAGGAGCTAGGGGTCTAAGCCCCCCAAGAAGTCCCAGTCATATTTTTTACCACGTAAATGGTATCTTTACTTGGGCGTGGCCCCCCAAGAAGGCGCAGACTCGGACTTTTTTCAAAGGTCATCAACTTTTTTGGCCGGAAAATTAGTTTTTTTCGGCGAGATTAAAAAAGGTCAACTTTTTGGGGCCAAGAAAATATTTTCCGGCGCCTCTCAAGTCTCAGTCCCGACAAATTTAGCCCCTCCAATAATGGAAACCAAACTCCGCCCATGCTGCTATGTGACAGCAACAATGATATCAAGGATGTTTTGTGAAACTGTTAAAATAATTAAACAATGAAATTAAAGTAAAGTGGCATCTTCCATGAGCACGTACAAAATTTGGAAGAAGACTATCAAGACTGTTAACAACAGACTAATCCCTTTCTCATAACTGAGTTGCAGTTTTGTCAACCTGTTTTTCTAAATAAACAAACATATACACAAGAACAGATAGTAGGCAGAAATGCACCTACACTTAATCAACTAATGAAGAAATTTGGTGCTTCTTTAAGCTTTAAACTAAACAAAGGACACTGTTGTCAAACAAATAGCCTGTAGTTACGCTCTTTGTCATTTTGTTTAAAGGGATTTACTGATTTATAGTCTGCATTAAATGAGCATCTTTTACAATGTGAATGTCGTATAGGACTTTCAACTTTCTAGTACCAATTGTGGAAAAACATAGTTTGGTTACTCGAGCAGTTTTGTTCAATCTGGTCATGAATGTAGGCTTTGCTGAAATATATGGACTGTGCATAATTTCTAAAGACTCCTGTTAAAAAATTTAATGTCTGTTGTGCTTTACAGTTTACCTTTTCTCATCCTCTCAAGAATCTCCTAACCGAATATCAATTATCTCAAAAAAATTTCTTCTTCTTTCCCTTCAGACTAGAATTATTCCCTTTGGCGAGGGGTCAGCCACTCGGAGCCTTCTCCTCCACTTGTCTCTTTTCCAGTGTCTTCTTTCTTCATTTTGAGCAACTTCAGGTATTGTTGTGTCACGTCCTCCCATCTTTTCTTCTTTCGTCCCCGGCTGTGTCAACCATATACCTTTGCTTGCATGATTCGTTTGACACAGCTATCCTCCTCTTTTTCTCATTACATGTCCCTTCCACCGCAGCCTAGTCTCTCGTGCCTTGTCATTTATACATGCCACTCCGTCTTCCTGATGTCCTCACTTCATTTCGTGTCTTTCAGTGATATCCTGAGCATTGCAGCATTCGCATCTCTGTTCTTTCCTGCAAACCCTCGTCACTTTTCGTTAACACCCAGGCCTCTGCTCCACATAGCATTACCAATCTCGAAAAATCTAGCAACTTATTTACTAGGACTCAAAATTTTAACTCATATGCACTCACATAATATCAGTATATCGTGGCTCAACACTGCACCTTTGCTATTGTGGGCCTTTCTATATGAATAACCTCCCTCTCTCTAACAATATAGTAAGATCTTATTGTGGTGTCATCCTCATCACTTTCTGATTTCAATGGGCTGTCCCATATTCCAAATTTTATGAATGCATTGACCCACTCAAGATAATTGTATAAAATCTATTCATTTATATAGCACAATAACTTCAGAGACACTCTCAACACAGAAACCGCAGGGACAAAGAAATGAGAGACTGATGAGAAAACAAACAAGTCATTAGTTTAACCCTTAGTGAGGGAGGAAGGTCATTCCTCATGGAGAGACCCACCACAGCAAAGACCCGATGATGGGCCAGAGCAGTTCTAGTCCTAGGAACAAAAAGTTCAAGCACAAGGAGTGGGACAAGGATGCAGATAACAGCTTTCACACATTGAGAGGTATTTATGGCACCTGCCCTTTTCAACACACAAGACATCAATTATTGAATACTTATCCAAGAAAAACATTCCACGATCACAACCCTTTGAACCAGTCGTTCCCTATCTTAACTGACCTACTCTCCATTAAACGATACAAGTGAATTTGTGGATCGTCTGTGCTCAACTAACCAGCTATGCAAGCCAAACATTCTTGATAGCTGTGGAAGTTCCAAGAAGCACAAGATTACAATAACACCAGCTACCCATGTAACAACTTGATTCTTAGCATAAAGAAATATTTGGAATAACACATTGGAATCATGGGTTGAATGTCACAGAGGTGGTTGCTTTCTCTGACATAGCACAACCACATTCAAAGCATTTTAGACACCAGACAAATCAGAATATTGATAAAGCCGTTTCCTCCTGGCATCTGAAAAGGTTTAAGCAGCAGCATCTTCAAAAACTCGCATAGCACACAATAAAACACAACTTCAGACACTCCACAATCTCATGTTCAAACGATGTCCTGGTGCACCTCTTAATTGTCGCTTACTTCTGCCTCAAGAGTTCTGCATTTAAGAATTAGACTTAAATTTGGAGTTCGCAACATTTCCGTCTGTTCTTGCTTTGAAGCAAGATGTAGTTACACGAGATGATCACCCTGGGTTTGCTAGGTCCTTTTCACATCAGGCTGTCATTGGTACCTAGCAGGAATAACAATAACAACAGTTCTGTATCATTCCGAGCTCATACAATCTTACACGACCCAGAGTTGAGTTTTTATTTCTGCAGACCTATTGTTCTCCACAGAATAACTTTTGTCATCACAGACAGGGACCAATACACTCGTCAAATACATCGAGTACAAGGGATCCTGACAAAACAATTTACATTAACAGGTCAGTCTGATCATGCTTTGAATTACAATACGTTAAGCCAATGTAATCATACAGAAACACAGCTTCATTAGTATGTAATTGGAAATCATTACATAAAAACAATCCACTGTATATTCAAAATGCATTTCTTATTAACCCTTTGAACCCGGCAGGCCGGAATAGAGTTACGGGAGCTCCGAGTTAAAAGAGCTAAAGGATTAAAAATGATCAGCTGTGGTTCTACCTAAAAATTAAAACACACTGATCTGATCTACTTTGTTTTTAAAAATATCAACAGATGGCCATTGTACAAAGGAATTGTAAAAAGAAATTTTGTAAGTGCATCACTGCATTTTCTTGCGGTGGCCAACTGTCCATGCCTCTGATTTACATTTCGTGGTGATCTTGAACATGTCACAAATTTAATTAATAATAATAATGATGATGTGTCATCACATTAAAATAATCAGAACTGCAAAAGTTTTAATAATATTCTGGATGTTAAAATTCTGTTGATCACAACTGCAATTAAGCACACAGTCCAGAATGTGATTAATAAGTTGAATTAAAGCAAGAGAGGTTGTTGGTTAGTAGTCCCACTTTTTGAACTCCATGCCGTCAGGTGGCTTTATTTCAACTGGCTTTTCACCGATTTCCTTCCAGTTTGTACTCAAAACTGTTCCACCAGATTCTGACTGAAAACAGAAGAAAGCAATTGATCTTTTATAAAAAAAAGACACTAAATATATTCAGAGTGTAAAATAACGAGCTGTGATGCTCATACAGCTGTATGCTCAAGTCATGATTTATTTCATGATAAAACATGCAAATGATTGAATTTAATTTAGGAATTTGATTCTCTCAAACTGAATTTAATGTAGGAATTCATTGCTCTCAAATTTTTATTACAAGCTATGATCTCCCTTCAAAGTTGTGCTTATTACATCCGAACAATCAAACTTCATTTCATGAATTTCTCAAGTCTTTCTTCCTTTGCTGTGGCTGGACTGGGAATGCTCCTGAGTAGATTTCTTGAAGGGGTGCTAAATAAATACATAGAATGAATAAATCATGAATGAATGAATGAACACTTTAATAATCGAACAATCTTTTAGATATATGTTTGTTTGTTTGTATGTGCACTTGTTATAGCGCCCCTTCAAGATCTCTCTACTCAGAGGCGCTCCCGAATGCAGAGCGGACACTGTATCGGAGTCTCACGCCGAAGCGCTGAGCAATTGTGAGTGAAGAACTTGCCCAAGGTCCTTACGCGGCGAGGTGGATTCGAACCTCGAACCTTCTGGCTTCAAGGCAACGACGCCACCACTACACCACCGCGCCCCATGGTTTATATGGTTGAAATACAAAGAAGATGAAGTAAAAGTTCTGACTTCAAATAAGTTACAATCACAGATTCTGTTTACACACCCAATCCTACTGAAAAATCACAATGTTAAAGAAACTGCAGCACATTAAGATTTGCGTACAAATGATTTGTTCATCGCTCGTTGAACTTCCTCCGAACCGTCGGAATAGATCTGCTGGAAGAGTTTGTTCAGAGCAGCGTCGCCTTCCAACTTCTCGTCCTTCTCTTCCTCTTTGATCTCGGCAACCATCTTGTCCCAGTTTCGATTGTGATGACTTGACGACGGATAAACGTGGGAATTTTTAGTATCTGAAACTAAATGAATTCACAGGAACGTTAAGTCGTGCCTGCAACCCAACCTGATTCGACAGTTACAAGCGTTGCTTGCGAGATTACACATTTTGCACCTAAGGTGAACATTGGAAAGCTAAGACAAACTATAAAAGATTCCTGCTTTTTACTCACTATTTTTTTACATTTGATGACCTTCACCTTAAACTAAATACTCTAACAAAAGTACAACTCCAATAAGTTTAACAACTTGTTGACAGTGAAGAAGAGCAGTCTCTTAAGCAGCAGTCTCATATGTTGGAAGAGACAGCAACTTCATTTTTTAGTGTCGGGACCGACAGTACTTAGTCAATATGCTTATTATAGCTGTTTTGGCTAGAGGTATAGTAGAAATCTCAAAAATAAATATCTGCCATGGTAGGAATTTAAATCCTTCATCTCTCAGTTGGCACAGTCCAGCACGCTAACCACTAACTTCATTTTTTAGTGTCGGGACCGACAGTACTTAGTCAATATGCTTATTATAGCTGTTTTGGCTAGAGGTATAGTAGAAATCTCAAAAATAAATATCTGCCATGGTAGGAATTTAAATCCTTCATCTCTCAGTTGGCACAGTCCAGCACGCTAACCACTAACATGCAATGTGAATAGTGAACTGAACATAAAAAAAAGAAAATGCCATTTCGATTACCAGGAGTGAAGTGTTTAATCTTTGGCTGCTTTCCATCAGATTCCAATTTCTCCCAACGAATTCCCTCTGCTTTCTTAAGCTTTATTTCAACCTGCCAATAGTTTCATATAATTATGAAATATGAGTGTTCACTAAGTAGCTATAAATAGTAACACTGCACAAGTTACAAAAACAAAATTCCAGAAACAATAACGATCAGTAAATTATATAAATCTACGACTGAGGCTGCTTTTATTTACACCAATTTTGCTGATCCTTATTGGCCATAAATCACTATGTAGCAGATGAAATAAACATATTAAAACGCAGGAATAGAATATAAACCAACAAAGCAAAATACCAGTTTTGCAATCTAACTTGTGTAAAGTACTGACTAAGCTTTAGCACTGCAGTTAAAGCCAAAACTTACCCGAGAAGAAAGGATTTTAATCTGACTGTGGGCAGGAGACACAGCATTCGCCAGTTCCAGTTCTAGACTATAGTCACTTCCAGATGGTAGAACGACAGTACAACTCAGCTACAACAGAAATAATTGGTTTATTAACTTTTCTCAATAAGAATCTTTGATGTATTGTATACACTGAAAAATGAATGGTGAATCCCAACACCTCAGAGCTTCTCCAGATGATACAGAAATACCATTTTCTTTTAGATAGTATACGCCATGTATGCCCATCCAGTTCCATGCATTTCCAACAGCATCCCTGAAATGAATTTGGAAGCAGACATCTGACAGTAGGCGCCATAGGCTGCATTGAACCATCATCACTGGCAACTCCTTAATTGAGTCTATGCTCTCATTTCATTCTCACCTTAATGCACAACAGTCTCAAACTGTTTATCCACCATAGGTTGCATCTGTCATAGCAGACTAATCTACTGGAATATGAAAAGATGACAGCTAGCTTGTGACACATGATGCCATGAACATTCGACACTGACACAATAGAAGCTAATAAATAATACGCCACACACTTATCATTTCCAGTGTTTCACTGATCTCTACATTCTCAAGTGCTCAAAACTGATTTATTTACATGCCTCTAGAGATTAAACATACATACCGAGTGTTCTTGAATGTCACATTTTACATCTTCTTTTTTGACATTTTTCAAAAGCAGTGATACTACCACTTGTGACTCGGTCTGATACCATTCATATCTGAAATAAAAATAACGCAACTGATACACAACTGCAGACATTAATCATTATACATGTGCACGAAAAAATATTATGCGAAATATACACACGATTAAAATATCTGATTATCCTTGAACTTGCAGCTATTGTAACTGTAATGTGAACAAATACCCAGGTTATCCAATATCCATATACAACTCATTTAATGCAGACTATTAAGCAGTATCCAGAAATTGAGCAGTGCTAAAAGTAAAAGATTTATGATAGAATGGATACAGTATTTTAAAAACTTGCCTTGTTTTAGGGCCAGAAGGCATTGGAACAGCATCTGTTTTCGGCAAATTTTCTTTACCATCTTCCTCTGAATTCAACTAATAGACACAAAAACATTTTACTTAATATTTAGCTCTGAATTCAGATAACAGATCCACAATGCATATGCAGTTAGTCAAGTTCTCAATTTCTTGACCATTTACATTTTAAACAGCATTTAACTAAGTTACAAACAATGCCTTGCTAATTGCAAATGTTCAGTAATTAGATGCGCAATCTGATTCATAATTTTGCCCACTAATTGCTTATATATTTCTTTGCAAATTCAGCACAGTTTTGTTTTGTTCTTATTCTTAAAAACCAAGCTATGAAATATATAATTCAATACAATTTAATATGAGACAGGATCCATTAAAGCTGAACAGGTCAATGACCATAGATTGTCCATGGGAAGATGAGACGGTGAGGGAGAGGACTGGCCACCAACAAGTAGCTAACACTTCATATCAACGACCATAAAATGTCAGTGCTTTAAACTATACTGACAACAAGACTGTACCACACACCAGAATTTTGCTCTGACAGCACTAAATTAGTTGCTTCCCTGTGCATTATTACAGGAACCCAAGACGTGTTCACAGATTGGATAATGTCAGCAATGGTACCTCAGAGCCCTGATGATCTTCGACAGATAAATGACTCCCACATTTGTTGATCCATTCATCGAACGTTTTGTCCTCTGCTATAATCAGTTGAGAACAAAATCAATAACCATATAATATCAAATATACCAAGTTTTCACCCTTGCAGCATGACTTACAGGATAATAAGTTAGGATACCTATTGTTACATGTGTCATCTTCTAATTAAAAAATGGAATCTACCCAGCAGCAGCATCGTGTGCTGCAAGTGCTGTCACTCTGCACATAATGCTGTCAACTGGAATCCGTTGTTTGGCTCCAGATGTTCATACAAGGCCCCACCGCACAAGCCTCTACCTTATAGTACAGCATTCTGCTAACTGTCCAGTTCTTAAGGACATTAAACATCATACAAGCGCAGAGCAACACTCAAGACATATCTTTTCCAAGGCACACTCTGACTGATTGCGTTTGTGTCTGTAGAGGCACCCTTGTAACGGTATGTGCTGTGCTACGGTGCCATAGAAATTGTTATCATTATTATTATTATTACTCGTCTAGTGTTCTACTAATGTCTACTGTTCAATCACAGTGACATTGATTCACTCAAAACCATGGTTACAGCAAAACAAACCTACATTCTCCAAGAAAGAGATTATCAGATCTGAACTGTTAATAAAAGAAACTATTTCCTCAAATGGCCTTCTAAATCACACGGACTTTTAATTTTGCACAAACCTCTCTTCTTTTATGGAATTACCAAGTTTTGGGCGAGAAAGTAGACCTAATCAAAATTTAAAAATCCATGAGTCTAATTACAGTCAAAAATGAATACAGAAATTTATACGAATTTAAATAAACTGATGAGAAGCATTCAAAACTTACAGTTAAGATCTTTTCCAACAAGTAGCATTTGATTAGCAGTCACAAAGTCATTGAGCCGAAAACAGGCAACTCTGTAAACCAATATCAAAACACAATTAATAAAAACAGAAAACGGAATTGTATAAAGCCACCAACTAACCTTTGTTAACTATATCAGATCAGATCAAACTACATTTTTACTAGGGAAACATAAGTTCCTGCAGAAATTATTCTGATAATTTCTTATGAATGCATACGTTTAAGCTATACAACTGTGACAGGCGCTTTATAAATCCCAAAATCTCCTCACTCACTCAATGTAGTACTCATTTGGGGGGGGGCCGGTAGAGTAATGGTTAACACGCTGGCCAAGAGTGAGAGAGGTAGTGAGTGCGAGCCCCCGTTGGGCAGATTTGAATTTGTAGGCTGCCATCGGCGCCGTGTAATTACAAAGCTGTCTGTTCAGTTAGTAGTTAAGTTTAATTAAGATTACTGCATAACTTGTAAATGTAAAGCGCAGTGCGTCTTGCAGGCGTTTAATTAAAGCAAAGATTATTATTATTAATAACCTCAGATCAAATGTTACTAATTAGTACCTCAAACATTTTAAAAGGCGATAATAACTATCAAGAAACACTAAAACCTCGTGCCCTGAAGCACAGAAATAATTTTTAAAAGTCTTTTTCTCTATTAATGAACTGTAGTAGTAAAAAGACAGGCCTACCCTTTCCGCAAATACGCCTTTGAATTCTTTGGATTGATTTCTAAGGCCTTCTCAGCATCAGCAAGGGCCTCTGTTAAAAGAGAAGAACAACAATTTAAAAAACAAAGAACAAGTCATGCATAAAATTGATTCTATTCAATCAAACAAAATAACAAACAACCAAATCACCTAAATTTGTTTCATCTAAGCAAATTAAATAACGAGTTTGGGAGCACCAATTAAGTTAATGGGTCATTCCGTGACAAATCAACCAAGGCCTCCCACACTCCGACTCAGATTTTCCTGATTTTTTCACCAAAAATCAATTATCATCTGGTATGAAGAACTGGAAAGTTTCAAGTGTCCAGAGTGAAAACTGACCGAGTTATGGGGTCCTGAAGTTGGTGGGGGTAGGCCGAAAAGTGAACGCGAATTTGCGTCTGCGAAATTTTTGTCATTTTCAGACGCCAATAACTTTGGATCTAGACCAGCTAAACACATTTGGTTTTCAGTTTTCAATTCTGTGCATAGCATGGATTGGCAAGGTCAAGTAACATTTGCTCTCTCTAATATGAGGAATTCATAAGAATTTTTGAAAAGTGTCACAATATTTCTTGCCGAGCCAGTTTTTGTCATGTTTGCAGACACACCATACTGTCAAGACATGCCAGAAAGGAATAATTTTTGTGTGGTTTTATTCACCTACTGGTGTAGTTGCAAATGTGTAATTTATTTGTGTTTTGGTGTACAGGGACTGCTGTAACACCCTGCCAAAAACCCTTCATCTCCGTGACAGTGGTCACTTTCAACTGACCAAATGGGCATGTGGGACACCTGATAAACAAGTCAAACACACATCATTGGAAAGCTTGAAGAAAATCCTTTTATTGATACTAATTTCCTGATGGTAATCTTCATCTAACTCATTAAATTATTTTTTTTAAATGCGTGATTTTTGAACGCGAATTTGCGTCTGCAAATTTTTTTACATTTTCAGACGCCAATAACTTTCGATCTAGACCAGCTAAACACATTTGGTTTTCAGTTTTCATTCTGTGCATAGCATGGATTGGCAAGGTCAAGTAACATTTGCTCTCTCTAATATGAGGAATTAATAAGAATTTTTGAAAAGTGCCAAAATATTTGTTGCCGAGCCAGTTTTTGTCATGTTTGCAAACACGCTATACTGTCAAGACATGCCAGAAAGGAATAATTTTGTGTGGTTTTATTCACCTACTGGTGTAGTTGCAAATGTGTAATTTATTTGTGTTTTGGTGTACATGGACTGCTGTAGCTCCTTGCCAAAAACCCTTCATCTCCGTGACAGTGGTCACTTTCAACTGACCAAATGGGCATGTGGGACATCTGCCAAACAAGTCAAACATACATCATATGAAAGCTAGAAGATTAACCTTTCTTATGATACCAATCTCTTGTTGGAAATCTCAGGATAATTTAATCAAATAACTTGTTAAAAATTTGTGATAATGCTGTTCGCATTGGTGTAAAAGCAATTAAACGACCGATTTAATATGACATTGAAATGGAGGTTGAAAGTTTAAATCATACAACCAGTTGAAGATGTTTCGAATCTCATCGGATGTCTGCTGGACATTAGCCACTCAGCACAGTGAAATTCAAGATGTGACTGAACTCTATGTTCCAGGAAAGTACGTTGCTGCTGTGTATAACCAAGCATGGTATGTTGGGAATATAGTGGAGCAAGAACAAGACAAGGAGGATGTACTAGTAAATTTCATGAGGGCCACAGCGACCAAGGGTTCATTCCAATGGCCCAGAAGAAACGATGACTGTTGGGTGCCAACAGAACATTTGCTGTGTCTTCTGCCTGTGCCATCAATAAGCACAACAGGACGGCACTATCGATTGGACGATGAAATTGTACATAAAATAGAATCGCTGTTCAAGAAATTTGCAGACAGACACTTCTAAAAGTTCTGAGAATAACTGCATAGGAGGAACAGCGAATGTACTCTTTGAGGTGAAAATATAGATGGTATGATTTAAACTTTAAACCTCCATTTCAATGTCATATTAAATTGGTCGTTTCAATTCAATTCATTTATTGTAACCAACCATCAACATACACAATAGACATAGTATAACATGCTTCACATTATCGGATGGTAACAAGGAAGGCCCTAAGGGATGAATATCCCGCTAACAGGGACACCTAATTACATATGCAATTTTAACAGATGGCTAGACGGTTGACATAATGAATTGAACAATAGGCTAAAAGAACAGCATGAGATGACAATTAATGTAGTAAACTTAACTAAAGAACGCAAAACAAACACAACAAATAATAATAAAATAAAATAAAATCAGTGCCTACAAGGTTAAATATCTTTGCAGTCATTAACCAAGTAGTTGCGCAGTAATGTTTTTGCTCTTTGTAAACTGGAAGCTTGTTGAACATGACTAGGAAACGAGTTCCATATACCTGGTCCAGTATATTTAATATGGAATCTTCTTGAGTTTAAACGAGCGGATATGGCTCGATAATGAGAGGAGTTCCTGGTGGAATAGCAGTAAATTTCAGATCCTTTTTGGAAATACCCTGCAAAGTTAAGGGGAAGAAGATCATGGGTGAACCGATACATAAAGACTCCTATCTGGAAAGTCATTATTTGGTGAAACTTTAATAAATTAAATGATTGAAATAAAGGACTTGAGTGAATAAAAGGCTTAACTCCAGCTATGATACGTATTGCACGTTTTTGGAGAAGTACTAATTTATTGACCCTGGATTTATATGTAGATGCCCAAACTAAATTACAGTATGAGAGATAAGGATATATTAATGAGTAGTACAATTTAACACGGATAGTGGGGGGGAGTATATGGGAAGTTCGACGAAGGATACCAACACTTTTTGCAACCTTGGCAGAGATATATTTAATATGATCATTCCATGTGAGGTGTTGATCTATGTACACACCAAGAAATTTAGTGGAGCTAACCTGCGTTATGGAGGTATCATTGATAGACAGTTGCAATTCATTCTGGGGGCACATCTTTTTATTAGTTCGAAAGAGCATAAAGTTAGTTTTATCAATGTTTAAGGAGAGTCTATTAGCAGAGAACCATTCGGCTATGAAGATAAGTTCATTGTTTACTGTTTGCATTAGACTCTGGTAGGATTTATGAGAGTAGAAGACATTTGTATCATCAGCAAACAAGATGAATGAAAGAGTAGGAGATATATTAGGCAAGTCATTAATGTATAGAAGAAAAAGCAAGGGTCCGAGATTAGAACCTTGGGGCACACCATATCTAACAACTCTAAAGTCTGAGAGAGCTCCATTGCAGGAAACACACTGGAGACGCCTTTCGAGATAACTGGTAAACCAAGCTAATTGGATGCCTCTGATGCCATAATTAGCTAATTTTTTTAATAGGATCTCATGATTCACAGTATCGAAGGCCTTTGCTAAATCGAAGAAAATACCAATAGAATATTCATTGTTTTCAAAGGCCTTAGAAATTTTATCATACATATCAATTAAAGGCATAAAAGTAGATCGACCAGATTGAAAGCCATATTGGTATGGAAAAATAATGAGATTTTTCTACATATTTATTGAGCCTATCATGCATTATTTTTTCAAAATACTTGGCAAAAAAAGGAAGAATGGATATGGGCCTATAGTTAGAAGGGTTCTCCCTGTCACCCTTTTTAAAAATAGGGACTATTTTTGCAATTTTTATAGCATCAGGTACAACTCCAGTTTAATTGCTTTTACACCAATGCGAACAGCATTATCACAAATTTTTAACAAGTTATTTGATTAAATTATCCTGAGATTACCAACAAGAGATTGGTATCATAAGAAAGGTTAATCTTCTAGCTTTCATATGATGTATGTTTGACTTGTTTGGCAGATGTCCCACATGCCCATTTGGTCAGTTGAAAGTGACCACTGTCACGGAGATGAAGGGTTTTTGGCAAGGTGCTACAGCAGTCCATGTACACCAAAACACAAATAAATTACACATTTGCAACTACACCAGTAGGTGAATAAAACCACACAAAATTATTCCTTTCTGGCATGTCTTGACAGTATAGCGTGTTTGCAAACATGACAAAAACTGGCTCGGCAACAAATATTTTGGCACTTTTCAAAAATTCTTATTAATTCCTCATATTAGAGAGAGCAAATGTTACTTGACCTTGCCAATCCATGCTATGCACAGAATTGAAAACTGAAAACCAAATGTGTTTAGCTGGTCTAGATCGAAAGTTATTGGCGTCTGAAAATGTAAAAAAATTTGCAGACGCAAATTCGCGTTCAAAAATCACGCATTTAAAAAAAATAATTTAATGAGTTAGATGAAGATTACCATCAGGAAATTAGTATCAATAAAAGGATTTTCTTCAAGCTTTCCAATGATGTGTGTTTGACTTGTTTATCAGGTGTCCCACATGCCCATTTGGTCAGTTGAAAGTGACCACTGTCACGGAGATGAAGGGTTTTTGGCAGGGTGTTACAGCAGTCCCTGTACACCAAAACACAAATAAATTACACATTTGCAACTACACCAGTAGGTGAATAAAACCACACAAAAATTATTCCTTTCTGGCATGTCTTGACAGTATGGTGTGTCTGCAAACATGACAAAAACTGGCTCGGCAAGAAATATTGTGACACTTTTCAAAAATTCTTATGAATTCCTCATATTAGAGAGAGCAAATGTTACTTGACCTTGCCAATCCATGCTATGCACAGAATTGAAAACTGAAAGCCAAATGTGTTTAGCTGGTCTAGATCCAAAGTTATTGGCATCTGAAAATGACAAAAATTTCGCAGACGCAAATTCGCGTTCACTTTTCGGCCTACCCCCACCAACTTCAGGACCCCATAACTCGGTCAGTTTTCACTCTGGACACTTGAAACTTTCCAGTTCTTCATACCAGATGATAATTGATTTTTGGTAAAAAAATCAGGAAAATCTGAGTCGGAGTGTGGGGAAAAGTTGAAAATTTGGTTGATTTGGCACGGAATGACTCTAATGCAGAAGACATGGCTGTTCCACTTAAAGTAAATAGTCGCAAACTATCCTAAACTCAAAACAGCAACTTTAAAAACAGATGATTTAATAGACTAACAGCAAATCCTAATACTGAATGACACACACAAATTAGTTTACAGTGTACAAAACAGGGGTCTAAGTAATTAATTTGAACAATTACTGGCCTGTGAAGCACTAATACAGGGACCTAAGTAATTAATTTGAACAATTACTGGCCTGTGAAACACTAATATAGGGACCTACGTAATTAATTTGAACAATTACTGGTCTGTGAAAAAGAAAATTTAACCAAATTTTACTGACCTGTGATTCGGTCAAGTTTCAGATTAACTTGCGATCGGCCAACATAATACTGATCCTTTGTAGCATCCACAGCAATAGCATCTGAGTAAAGCTGTTCAGATAAATCAAAACTGTCACATCACAGAGTCATGAATTCTAAATTAACACTAAACACAATAAAATGAAACTCCACCCTCTTACACTGCACCATTTATCATGTCACTGGTATTACCTGTAGAACAGATTTCTAGCATCTCCTCTTTAATTTGATGCTTCCTTAAAAACATGCAAACCTGTAACTACTGCTCTATCTGCCAAGAATTTTTTTGAAGTATCTCGGGACTTGCGGTGCAATAAAATCATTTTCCAAATAGTCATTCAGTAAGACCATAGTATTACTAACTAGTCAGGGTACTCTAACCATATTGACTTTCAGCTGTTAATTACCTAATACTGTCTCAGTTGTTGACCAAAACACAATTCAAAATTCATAAGTTGTGGAATTTTACATCTCAATGGCATGACAATCATAGCAAAATCTTGTGCTGTCATTTTCCATATGAAAACCCGAAATAAGAATTTGGTCAACTTCAGGCTCTCATTACCAAAGTAAACATTTACAATCTCATTCAGCAAATTCAGTAACTTCTAACATCACGTGTGTATTGCTGTACAGCAATCACTCACAAAACACGAGTAGTCTAAATGTTAATTAAGTACTAGACGACGTCACAGCACATTTCTTAAACACTGCATAATTGTAAAATAAACAAAGGTTTCTGAAACTCAGAGTTTTCTTTAACAATGAAGGCTCAACCATCTTACTCACACACACACATTTTATGTTTACTAACCTTTAAAGATCCTTCAAAATCTTCTTCAACAAACGCTTCATTTGCTTTTCTGTTCAAAAATTAAAACCATGTATCAATCATTAGGTTTCATAACTTTACAAACTTTGATTCATCCATTCTCGAGGTCACCAACCTCTTTCAAGCAAGGACCACCTTACAAAGGCAGGCAGCGGCCACTATAATCCTTGCAGCAAAACTTGTGCTTTATTGTCATTAGGTCTATAGATGAGAAGCCATGGATGAAACAAGGAACAGAGACAATTTGGAGACGTCTTGATAAAGTCCCATCGTCAGTACGTGCCAGAGGAGAAAAAAGAAAGATAATGTCTAGACAAGCAAATGATCATTAAGGGCATTAAAAAACCTGCAAAAAAATTCAGAAGCAAAGTTGTCAATAATTATTACTAGCCAGCAGATTTAATTGTAACTGGACAAGCATTGTTTCACAATTTTAAACACTGAGGTTAGCAATTACAGGGCATATTCATCAAAGCAGAGACATCGGAAACATGTCTTATGATGCATCATATACACTAGGCCAAACATATACTGAACAATCGAAATTTAGTGCAACACTGCAATTCATGCATGGTGCATAAACCAGTATGTAATTAATAGGGAAGATGACACCACTGTATGTTAAGCAGAATAGAGCACATAAACTGGCAGCACATAAACTACGATGTAAATATTCAAGCTCTTAGGTGACTAAAGGAAACTTTGGAGTTTAGTCTTTTTCTTAATTTTGATTTGACTGAAAAAGGTTGTTCTTAACCCATAACATGGGTCATACACCTGACTTATTTATAACTCGTCTAACTGTTCTGACGCTAACACAATTCTCTCCTTCAGAACGTAGTTGCCAAGCACCTGAGCTCTCACCTATCCTCCCGCAAACTATACTTTCCTTTCTGCTTCACACACTGCAAATTATGCAATTCCATTGAAACAACACTAATTATCACTCATGATCACAGTCAGCTTCATGGCAAAGCAAAAGCAGGAGTTATATATCGGACGCTCGAGTGCGAAGAATGTCGGACCGTAAAATCACACAGAAAACAATTTAGTTCTTAAATCACTTTAAAGCTCTTTTTATAGAAACTAAAATATAGCCCAATGTTGCGCGCTTGCAGACATAACAGTCGATACGGTGTTTCCAGGTTAGCTGGTATAGCAACAGCAGGAACATTAGTTTTAAAGTTCTGAAAATGTAAATGTCAATTAACAAAGCCGCTTGCTTTGTACAAATAAGCAATTATTTACCCGTATAAATCGGCACCATCCATTACTTAACGTGAGTAAAATTACCAGCAGCGAATTCTTTTTTACATACACTAGAAACTTCTAGATTCTGCTAATATTCTATTCTAGCTGTCGACAAGGTCTGTGCGCCTCAACCAAACACGACCCAGCGCCAGCGCTTGTAAGCAAGTCAGTGCGCGCTCCCTACCTGCGGGATTTGTGTCTATACGCTGAGTATGTGATATAAATTTAGTCTATTGGATGAAAATACGAACACGCATGAGGAACAAGAAGTAGAAGAATGTAGAATCCCTAGCTACGATTGCCACAATAGACGTGAAGATGTTTAATTCTTAGCCTCGGCCATAGGCGGAGACCTGCGCCGAGAATTGGGGGGGACGGAAAGACGCGAGATTTTCGGAAAAATTTCTGTCCAAATCTCCCAAAAAAATTCTATTTTCGCCGCCCAAAAAGTTGATGACCTTTTTTTTATAGTCATTCGGACAAATCTCGACCAAATTTTCTATTTTCGCCGCCAAAAAAAGTCTTGACACTCAAACATTGGGGGGGACAAATGCATGGGCCGTCCCCCCAACACTTTTATTGGGGGGGACCGTCCCCCCTGTCCCCCCTAGGTCTCCGCCCATGGCCTCGGCATATAAGTTATATAACTCATTTGGGTGGGTCAACCTCTTCCTCACCGTCTGTTTAGTTCTTCCCACCGACAGAATACGGTCAGTAGGCTATATAATTATCACATTCGAGTTCGGCAGTGAGGCAATACAAGTGGCTGGTCTTGAAACAATTCGATTCCGAGTCACGAGTCCCACGACCTTAGTCAAGTCTAGCAGCCTAGCCATAAATATAGTCACTATAATTATAGACTCTCGCAAACGAGCTAGATTGAAACTAAGTTTATAACTCGTCTAACTGAAACTAAGAAAATACCAGTTAAAATCAAATCATGTGTCTTTCGTGCAATTTTTCTGTCTCCTATTAATCATGCGATCTTGTACCTGCCAGTCACAAAGTCATAATTATAAGCCTATATCGATTGGAATAACAGCAAAGATATTAGAGTTCTAAGTTCTTTGCTGTAAGGTCTCTGATTATACTCTCCCAAACGTTTTAATCAGTTATCTCATGGCCGATCCCATGTTCTAGATATAGATAGGCCTATTTTTCGGATTAGCCCAGGCCTGGGAAATCGCTTCTAATCACGTGATGATATCTAAGACTTGAATAGGACTGCTCTGAGGATAAAGTCCTTTTGATACGGTACACTAAAGATTTCAATGCATAAGATAGGCTAAAGTAGTGTTAGTCTGGTTTAGACTTACTGGACTAAGTCCTATGATAATGTGACTTTATTTTTTGCAAAATACGCCCATCAGCACGGCAATCAAGTCTCGATCGGACGCCAAGCCGAGTTGTAGCCTACAATAACCGTTCAACATCTTTGGTTACAGGTCTACAGCTGTAGGGTACCAATTTGTTAGATTCGTTCAATTTCAATTTTGTCATGGCGGCGCCGCCGTGCAAGGAGTTTCCTGCGATTAAATCGGTGAAGGCCTACACGCAGAAGTCATCGAGTGGAGAAGGGGCAACCCACGGAGCGGACTGTCACGACGTCGACGACCTGCACTGGATAAATGGATTTCACCCGCGACCAATTGCCAACCCTATGAGTGGGTATAGGCAGTATGCCAACAGCAGGAAATCGTGGGGAATCAATGCGCTTGGCACCATGATTGTCAAGGTTGAAGCCGAAGACGGAACCATTGGAGTTGGTGTCAGCATTGGAGGGGAACCAGGTATGCATAGGATCAGGTAGTGAGTGATCAGTGGTTCATTGCTCACACATATTCCCATTGTTCAATTATGTGTAATTTTTTATATAAAGTTATATACAAGTATTGCATACACACATTTTCAGTCAAGCTAAACACACCAGTATGCAGGGCCAGATTAAGGCATGCTCAACGTGTTCGGCCGAACAGAGGCCACCACACTTAAGGGGGCCCACACATGCAACAAAAAATGTTTTGAGGAAAACTGGTATATTCTGAACGACTAAAAAGGGTTGTCAGCTATTTTTGGCAATCTGTATATTCTAAAGAAATTTTGACAAAACAATTAAAAAGTTTCGGCCGAGGGTCCCCCAAACATTTTCCGAACAGGGCCCCTACATTTCTTAATCCGGCTCTGTCAGATATGCATACTACTTTCCAGCACTTCTGAGGAAATTATATAGGTTAGGCTAGGTTACAAATGTTTAGATGTATACTGTATATACACATGGGAATCATAAATGGCTTGGCATTCATTCAGTTGGGTGGTCGTGTATGTGTGACACTGTGCATGCGCGTGTGTGACTGTATAGGCCTACATATAATATATGTCTTTAGCTTAGAGTGTACCAATTCTTGGGTTTCTGAAAAATTATGCATCGATGCTTAAATTCTGGACGTCATTAGCACAAATATGACAAAATTGAAATCAATATTATGACTAAAATCAAAGTAAGTGTTCAAAGTTCAAACATGACCATCTAAAACACAGCAGACAATAACAGTAATAATAATAATAAATAGTAAAATTCAATGCTCGAGGGCTTAAAAGCAAAAGTGCATATCTCTCTTAGCATTGTAGTGCTTGTCAGCCCTCGCAGCACTGTCGAAAAAGTTATAAACACATTAGCTACATCTTTATAATGTCATCATCATCATAACTGCCGTCTCCACAGAATCCACAGATATACTCTGGACATCAAGATTGTCATTAGTGTCCAGTTCAAGGTGTTGAGTTTTTTGCAATTATAATGGTCTAGACATGATTTCAGAATCTTAAACAGTTTACAAAACAGTGGTAGCTTCACTCAAGTGACTTTTTCAACCTCTACTGGTTCCAAATTAAGTGTAAACAAATTAATTCCAGACACTTTCAGATTAGGTTCCCAGAGGCTGCACACTGGTTTAAGAACCTCTTCTCCAGCAGGTCACATATATAACATTTACATGTATATATACATTTAATTACATTATACTAAAAACCTGAACACTGTCATCTGTTGCCAATTCTGTTTAGAAGCCCAACTTGTAAAGCATTACCATACGAAGTGCTTACTAAAGCATGTGATACATTTTGCAGGGTGTTTTATTGTCGAACGCCACCTAAGTCGTTTCGTCGAGGGCGAAGATCCACGCAACATCGAATTGATGTGGGACAAGATGTTTCGGTCGACACTGAACTACGGACGTAAAGGATTGCCAATACAGGCGATCAGCGCAGTCGATCTCGCCCTTTGGGATCTGCTGGGCAAGCTTCGAAATGAACCAGTCTATGCGCTCTTGGGAGGCAAAACAAAACAACAGCTTCCGGTTTACAGCACCACAGCCAGACCTGACCTGGCCAAGCAATTTGGATTCACTGGAGCCAAGGTACCTTGTCCCCACGGCCCATCAGATGGCGACAAAGGGCTGATAAAAAACAAAGAGTTCATCAAACATTGGAGGGATACAGTGGGCGAAGACTACCCACTGATGTTGGATTGCTATATGGCACTATCTGTGCCGTATACCATACGACTTGCCAGGGAACTGGAACCTTTGAAAGTGAAGTGGATAGAAGAATACCTTCCACCAGACAATTACGATGGATATCAAGATGTCCGAGACGCTCTCAGAGGATCGCCAATTCTTCTTACGACCGGGGAACACGAGTACACGCGCTACGGCTTCCAGAGGCTCCTTAAAAACCGCTGTGTAGATATTTTGCAACCGGATGTCACATGGATGGGTGGTATAACAGAAGCCAGGAAGGTCATTGCAATGGCAGCTGCAGATGATGTCATAGTTATACCACATGGATCCAGTATATATTCATACCATCTCCAATACGCCTTTGTTAACTGTCCATTAGCCGAGTATATAAATCTCAGCCCAGGTGCTGATAAAGTGGTTCCATACTTTGGCGACATATTCGTCAATGAACCTCTTCCGAAAGATGGCTACATACAGCTTCCAGACAGACCAGGGTTTGGAGTAACACTGAACGAGAGCAAACTGCATCGGCCGTATGAAAGGTCCGCAGAAGAATCACAAGAACAGGCGAACAAGAATAAAATGACGGAGCTTGAAACAACTGCAACTTTTCCATTCTGAAGTTTTCAAAAACAAAACCTCAGCAATTTCAATTAGCCTTCTAGTACTGTAAGGAAACACAAACGCAAGTGTGCACACAGGCACTTTCTGCACAAGTGACAAAGCAATTCCCTATCATTTCCATAAATTAAAGTCGATCAGACTCATAAAATTAATTTTATTTATCAAGCTATTTCAAAATGACTGATATTTGTGAGATGCCAAAAAATCTCCACATGAAAATGATATCGTACAAGCGATTACCATCGTCAGAATTACCTACGAAGAGACAATTTCTTGTCGCTCAACTACAACACACCAATTTCCTTGGTCATAGTAGCTGTTTAAAACTTTTAAAGATGGCACGAGACTGCACAGATGTTCCAATTCACCATTTTGAAAAACATGATAGTAACGATGGAAGGTTTCCGGCTGTTCACAAGTTGTCTTCACCGTTTTGTCTCCATTCATCTTACCGCCTGGTGAAGCACTGTCCAAATCCTCTTTCTGAGGGAAGGTTGTAGACTGCAAGCAATGTTCTTCGGAATTGCTGTAATTGGTTTCCGTAGAGCCATCTGATGGTTTGTTTTGGTGCAAATTATGATTTTGCTTACCAGTTTTTACATGCCATGGCACCAGAAGGTCCTGAGATTTGAAGGCGGTTCTGTTCGTATGTACAGGTATCTCAACTTCCAAAGAGCTATTCACGTTATTTAATGCAGCATTCCCTTGTTTATTCGCCACTGTTCCTTGGTGTTCCATAGTATTTGATGCAGGATTCTCCTGATGGCTTAGAACTGTTCCCTGTTTCTCGCTTTCTTTTAAGTACTTGGATTTAACTCCATCTTTTTCCTGCTCCAGTGCCCAAACGTAGACCAGCGCCCGACCATTTAAGCAGAGAATCCGTGCTATTTCAACAAGCGCCCGAATTCTTCTCTCCTAAAACATCCAGACAAGTGTAAAGAAGTATAATTTTAGTATTATTTAATATGATCATACATGTAGATTTATTTATTTAATAGTTGCCAGGAGTCGCCGTATTAGTATACAAAATCAATTTCACTCAAATACCACCCTTCGTATGATTATAAGTCATGAATTATTTTAAAAGTTGAAGGTATTTTCAGGGAAACAATTCTAAAACCTTGACAACCTCTCCTTGACCATTTTGAATTTACAATGCTCAGAATTGCATTGTGTGGACAGCTCCCTCTCCACAGACAAAAGAAATTAGAGCTGCAACAGAAGTTTTGACAAAACAGATACATCCTGAAAATATGGTAGAAACATTTGCATTTTACCTGAGTAGAGAGATGATGTATGACAGCTATGCAGATGACAGCATCAAAGACACCATCCCGAAATGGAAGCGACAGACCGTCACATGCAATAACGGAATGACCCCTTGTACGACATATGTCACACAAGCTCATACTCCTATCACAACCAATCTGGAAAAGAAAATTGACTGAGTTGTTAAAACGTGGCATTCTACATTTAAAAACCAAATTACACCCTTTAAGATTTTAAAGTAACTTACGATATTAACCCTGATAAATGCCATTTTAAAAATGCAATATATCAATATAAACAAATATGTTCAAAACTGACATAAGTAACAATATATATCTAAATATATCTTTGTAAAAATGTGTTTCTAATAAAGCTCTACATAGCACCTGCAGGGCTTAGCACCTAAATACTTCTGTGACTTGATGTGCAAGCCGCTCTCTGCATGGTCTTCACGCCCTCTTCGTTTTGCCGACCACCTTTATCTCTATTTGCACCTCGGTCATGAAAATAATTAACCCAGCAACTGACTTTCGCTACTATGGTTTCCTCAATGTGGAATAACCTTCCATGTGTAATTCATAACAGGATTTTGATGGGGAATTCACCTGCATCTCTTCGCTGCTTGAAGGACCTTTCTCTTTTCATACGCCTGTCACACTGAGAGCGTTTCTTAAGAGCTCTGCTGTGAGAAATGCTCTACAAATTAAATTAGATTAGACAACCAAGAGATACTAACAGACTAGAAAAGTACATACAACAGACAATGTCTATTGCCTAATTGAATATTACCAGGTAATAATGACTGTACCGTAAATACTTTCGGCACAACACCCAGATATTTCCCATTTCCACATCCAACATCAGCCACAAGAGCATTGCTTGACAACTGCTCCAGAAACTTTACCACTTGAGGCCACGGTGTGTGCCTTGTTCTGCTGAAATGATGTGCGATTTCCTCATACACCTGTAAAAGTTCCAAATATGACAACATTAGGCACAGCAACACAATTACTCTTTCACATTAAATATTACCGCAGCATACTTTTTTGAAACCTTAATCATAGTCTAAAACCAGACCCAGCTTGTCTTTACAATTCAACTTCTCAAAAATCAACATTTCCCATCTGGCACGACTTAGGCAAATTTGCGCTTGGCAGAAAAGTTCCTCCTGTGACTCTACTCACAACAAAATATACAACCTGCAAAAAAATGTCACTTTATATATTTCTTTCACATTCCTCACCCAACATATTCAATTCGTTTGATCAATCACGATATCTTGGACTGCCCTCACACTCTCAGTATACTTCAACGTAAACTAAACATCGTGAAACTCGGAATTGCATTTTGGTCAAAATAATACCCATAACATTATTTCCACCAGTGGCGGTTCTACCGGGGGGGCTGGGGGGGCTACAGCCCCCCCAGATGGAAAGTTAGCCCCCCTAGATTTTCCTAGCCCCCCCATGCACATTTTAGCCCCCCCAGTTTAACGTTTAGTTAGTTAACAACACATTGACTTCAATGTTTGTTGGCAACAGAGGTACTTTCCATAGAATAGATCAATAATATTGACATGAATGAATTTCATCTGCTGCAATGTTTCGTAGATGCTGCTCTGTAAAGCGTGGGTCCTGTTATATATATATATATATATATATATATATATATATATATATATATATATATATATATATATATATATATATATTGGCATTATCACTATTATCACATAATTAATTATTCCATGTACTCCTGAGCTGTTGCTCCAATGAGAATGCTTGCTCAGATACTAGCACATGTCTGCCTATACTAATAGCTGTCCTGTGACTACGATGACCCATGGGATGTTTAAGAAGCAAATGAAGAACCGATTGCAGCTTGAGCGGCCGAGATTAGGCCATTCCCCAGCACTTGATGACCCTGTGTGCTCTGGTGATACTAGCTTCATTAGCAAAGACGAAGACAGCGAGGGTGGGCAGCAGGCCACCACCATCAGATGCACGGATGACCAGACAAGGGCAGGCTAGGTCTCAGTCTCGTGTACACTGTACACTGTGTACTAGAGTGTATACTGTATATGTGGAATTGTGTACGCCGAACAGTGTGTACTAGAATCCGTTTGGATCACGCACAGTCATACGTTCATTATTGTAAAGAAAAGTTGAAGAGTTAAAGATGAAGTTTTCGACGGCATTGATAATCCTACGGCAGGTATGTAAACTGGCATGAAGAGACCACATGTGATGGGATGAGTCATGAGAGAATTTAGGCCTATCCCTGTTTGGCAGCAATATATTTAGGCCTACCCGAAGCTCATGCCTCAGATATTTTTACGGGAGGGGCAAACATAATGAGTGGTTAGGCCTACTGTTAGATTTCTGGTAAGAGCTTGAACAATGCAAAACAAGAAATTAAGAATATGAGCATTTTTCAGAAAGGTTTAATTCTAGGCCTAACTCATTGTCAATTTCTCAGTTTCACTGTGTATTATTGATGCTATTAAACGCTTTATTGTTAAGAAGTTGCTAAAAAACCAAAAAAATTAATGTAATGACCACAAAAGTAGGAGTTGAAAAGGTGAAAAATTTTGAGGGTCAATTAGATGCCCTGGCTCTTGCTCCTATACATGTATGGGCGATTGTGAGGGTTCCCATGGGCCCATGGCTCAAAAGTCCTGAGGGCGGTTATAACCTGCGAATGGCATACATGGCATGCTATAGTACCGGTAGCGAATGACCTCTGGGCATCTGTTGAGGAGCAAGTTTGGCAGTATAATCTTCACTGCACTCTAAAGTTTATTTTAATTTTGACAGTCAAGATGGTGCATTTTAAGACAATCATGAGATATATATATATAATATATTTCAAATATATATTTCATTATTCTTCTAAAATGCACTATATTAATTCATTTTGGAGATTTATATAGCGCCCGTCAAGTTTACTACTCAGGAGCGCTTCCTACACAAGCCCGGCTGAAAAGAAGAGTTTTGAGACTACGATGGAATGCATCTCCATGCATGCATGAATGCATCTGAGCAAAGCCCAGCCACAGACAACTACAGTAATCCATTCCATAATCAAATAAAATGTTTGAAATTCGTGTCCACTTAGGAAATATAATGACACTTTAAAGCACAGCTGTAGGCTACAACCGTTTTGGTTTTACTATTGTTTTTTCTGGAAAGCTACGTTTATTCTTCAGTTTTATCGTGTTTTCCAATTTTCTTTATATTTTGCATGCATCTTTTATTTTTAGCTTAGACCTATGCCTACTATCTGGCAGACAATTGCTATAAATTTATTCTTTATTTTCAAAAATTCATTTGTAATTTATAAATTAATTATTATTCGTATTTAGACCTATGAAATGTCAGCCAGATATATCAATTTTCATGTTTATAGAATGCTCAAACGGGCGAACGGGGGGGGGGGGGGTAAAAAGACTCAGTAGTATTAACATATACACCTTTGTGGAGGGAGGGGCTAAGGCAACATTTAGCCCCCCCAGTTAAAAAATCCTAGAACCGCCACTGATTTCCACTTTAACAGTTTACAACAAAAGAGAACATGGCTAACCTGGTGTACATGACGAGATTCAAGTCTCAAAGCTTCTTCATCAGATATCGGTATAGCAGGATCATTAGACTGTTTCATGTCCGCATCTCTACATTCCAGAGAATTGCAATTAAACATTAATATGAAAGAGCAAACTACAATTATAAACTAGATATGCATGTGCGGACATGCAGACGCAGGCGCACACACACTGTATAATCAAGAGATTCCATCAACGGCTAAAGGATGGCATCATGCGCGCATCTGTCCAGCACACTTTTGACGGGACACCACATGATTGCATATGCTGAATACTATTTTTTAATGCTATCCACAAAGAACATAGATAAAACGAAATAAATCTCACTGCTAAAAACAAATGTTGAAAATCTGTAATTTTATTTATATTGACAGGCAAGATTTTTTTTTGAAAAGATTTATGGTAATATTAAACATCATTGGTTATATATTTATCGTCATTACCAAGGGTAGTTGCTGTATGCCTTCTGATTAGAATCTGTATGGGTGAACTATAATGTATGCCAACGCCATATATATGGGCTTTTAAGAAATTTTGCTGTTTTCACGTCACTCCAACATATGGTCCAGAAATTACAGTACTTACCTAAATTTCATAATGAGAACTTCAAGAATGCATAAAGTTATAGAACTTACATTTTTGTTTGATTTCCTGACTGAGAGTCACACTGTTGGACATAACCTGAAAATCATTTCATAACAGTATTTTTAAACACTTGACAAATTAGGTTTTAAAAATATATGCAGTACATGTGCACTTTAAAACTTAAACACAACCTAGTAAAGCAAGCCAAAAAACACCTGCATAACTGAACTGACATAACACTGCTGTATTTCAGTGTGATAATAAGATCATATCTGCAGTAGCCTGTATCACTAAGCATGTCTCAATTTTGATCAGCATCCACAATTTTCTGTGCATTTTACTTCCTAAGAAAATGCACAAAAAGCAGGAACAAAGAGCACACTTATTCATTCATTCGAGGGATTTATACCACCTCTTAAAGATACAACTCAGAGATATTCCCAGCTTCAGGATGCCCAAAAAGAACAGTTCTTAGTTTAGCGTAGAAAGCGTCAGAAAGGACGGGGAAACAGGCGCAATTCCAAAGGGAAGCCAAGCCCACAGCTACCCAGGGTATTTACGGTCCAATTATACATTTTCATAAAGACAAAATATGATACATATCAAGTTTTAGCTATACTTATATCTAAATCTCATCAGATAGTCAACTACAGAACTCTTACTGCAATTGCAAGGCGTGTAACGAACGGCTCTAAAAGTGAACGATGTTCTTGTTCCACGTTTCAACAGCGTAAGCCTCTGTTGCGCTGATTCCGCCTCCACAGAACCACCAGCAGCCACAACATCTGATCTACGAGGAGTTATGCCATGTGTCCACAAATAACGAGACTCTCCGGATAAAACAGTGACAGAACGACGTGGCAGAAGCACCGGTACATGATGGTCATCCGGATGTGAAAATTCCATGACAATCTAAAGAATATAGAAATACCTCTCAACATCTAGCAGCATTTTTAATGTCAATCAAACCAATGTAAGTGTATGAACAAGTTTGAGCAGCAGGTCATAGTTTCAAAATATAAAGTAAATCATAAAGTTGTTGGCTCATCACACCAAAAAAGCCTGAAATTCAGAAGCTCAAGTTCTAGTTTCAACTAAAATACTGTGGTCACAGCCTCACAAGCCAGGTAATCCAATATATACCGGTATATGTAACATTATTTTATTCATTTAGTTACACATAAGAAATTCTTGAAATGTGATTGCTTTATTTTTGATTCTTAATTTAACAACAAAAGAATTTACCTGTGACCCCAAGCTTAAAATAACAAGTTCGTCTTCAAAAGCTGAGTGAGTGTCAACATGAGGTGGAATGCCTACAAGACAAATCCTCAATTAACATTAAGCAAATTAACCTTAAACAAATGGCGCATTTAACACTTTATCGAGGAATAAATATCGTATACTGAACTTGTGAAACCAATGAAGCTTGCTTTAAAGTGTTAAACTAAACATTGTTGTTCAAGCATAATTTATTAGTATTAGTAACATTAGGACTTTAAATCTCGCTACTGGACTGGATGATGGCAAAGGATGGTTACAGAAGACTAAAGGAGGATGCACAGAACAGATACGCGTGGCGTCATTGGACATATGAACCTGCCTAACGGCAGAGAACTAAAGAAGAAGTAGGACTTTCATTCATTCATTCATTTCGAGAATTTATATAGCGCATCTTCAAGAAACCTACTCAGAGGCGCTCCCAGCCCAGCCACAGCTAAAAAAATAGGATTAACTTGTGTTATAATGATTATTAATATTAATATAATTAACATTGGTACAGCAACTGTGGAACTGTGCAATTATAAAAAATTACTCAAAGTAGTCTAGCAAACTTTTCATTCATTCTGTGCTGAAATGTAGTGAAATAAATTTGACTTCTAGAGACACTTAATAAATCTTTGCTACTGCAACCAAGAAATTCAACTGGAAGCATATATCCTATAATTAATCAATGAATCTGATAAGTTAGAACAGTTTGTCGGTCATCATTGCCACACAAGAACAGCGGCAACTCACCTGAAAGCACTGGACTTTGAACTGCACTCAACGAAGAGAATAACCAAGAACAAAGCTGACTGGCTGCACATCGTGGAAATGACAACACTACAGGGGAAGCATGATGATGATGATCAATGATGATGATGAATGCATCATATAATCAAAACTAATATTCTTGAAATCCAGGCGCATTTACCTTGTCCAGGACTGTATTGGTTAACTGTGAGTTGGTCCGGCATTCTGGATATGAGATTCGTGCGAAGCAGATCATCAAGAAGAGCATTGCATTCTTCGGGAATCTTTTCACCAAGTGGATGACTTCGATCAACGTTATTCGTTTCATACATGAATCGGAAGCCAAAGTGCTTCACTCGACGGTGCTTCAGCGACTGATCTGTATCTAAAAAAAAATTATGCAAACATTAAAACAACAAGAAAACCTTTAACTTACTAATTTTTAGAACCAGATTACAACTGGATACATGACTTGGACGACTAATGTTAGCACAGTAAGTGCCTTAAAAATTACAACAACAGCCGTTAACTTAAAAAAACTCGAACTGAAAATCTCAACTAAAAATCAACAGGTGAGCATCAATAAAGACGTGAAAATTGTAATGCACTGGTGAGGCTTCAACTTTTTCAATTGCTCTTTTAAAGCCCTTAAATCGAAGCCTCAGTATGTGTCTATAATGAAAATTAATGGTGAATCAATTCAATGTGTAGCTTGAATTCATCCAATATTCATTCGTTTTTTCCACCGCATCCAATAAACAATTGGTCTCTGGTATATCTTTTCTTGGTAGTACAAAGAAACATTGTATTAATTAGCACAGCAATTTTTACAAAGAAATGCGAACCTGAACACTGTTGCCAATCAATGATGCTGAGCAGACGCTGCTCATAGTCATCCGAAACGAAGTCCTCCAGAAGTCGAAGACCAGGAGGAGGAAGGCTATCAGATGGAGGACACTGCACATCGGGAACTGCAAAAGAGTAACATATTAAATTAAATGTCATTGTATTTAGAATAACAGATAAAACTACAAAATATTAGCTATTCCAACAAATAAATCAACAAGAGTTTCACAGTTCAGCCTGCAGGTAAATTCAAGAGAATGTAAGTTGTTACTTGTAAACACTACATACAACAGCCAAATTAATATCATCCTGAAGATGCATGTATTAACATAAAATTAATGTAATTAACTAGTAACTTCTATCAGCCTGAGGAAAAATTTATGTCCTTGTCTTATATCCTAGTCGCCGACTAAATCTGGCTAGTTGGCATCTAAAGGATAAATCGGAATTCACCACTACCTCTTAGCCGTCTAAGTGACGACTAGCGCTTGTCGATATACAAGGGTCGTGTAAGTCTACTAGTCGTCGTCTTAAAGCCAAAACATGGCCGGCGGGACATTTGCGATTTGTCCACTTCGACGCGGTTTACACCATCGAAGAGTGCTTTAGACATTCCACTGGCTGTGGATCGATAAACTGATTTATGCTTTTCGTTTTCGCCATCACAAAATGCCTTTAATGTGTGACAAAATGCATTTTAGATCGCAAAACGTACCGACTGACAAACCTTCCGCGAGCGATGTAACGTCTATGTTTATTTCCATATATGCGGACAGTCCATTTAATTATATAATGTCTAAGGGACGACCACCTATTAATATCTCTTGCGCATAGTTAAACCGTAGTTTAGGTAGTTAAATTATTTTAGCATTTTCCAACATTTACTGAAAAGCGAAATATGATTATGAAGAGACTCACTCTTTTCCACATATGACAAATAAAATGTGACATTTGGCCGAGACAGTTCGTCAGGATGCTGCAGAACTCTTCCGTGGATTCCATTCACAGCATCACTAGCTTCCTTCTCAGACGCAAAACTAATGAAGGCAAAGGGTTTCCTTGGCTTCATGATAATATCAACTATGGTACCATGCTGACCGAAGATTACCCAGAGCTCTTCCCGCTCAATGTCATTGCCAAGTCCACCATTTGCCACAACAAGATGCTACACGAAAACAGATCAATTTCATTCTTTATGAATCAGAACATTTATGAAACACAGGTCCTTTATTAAGGTTGAGGAGACGCTAAGTGGCATGGTATTACACAGCTGATCACTTATCCACAATGGTGTAGTGTTGCTTAACTTCAATGTGTCAGTACTTGCCAGTAACGTAATAATGCCAAGCAATCATTCAGCCTTGCTTATGCCACACCAGCAATATATATGCCTATATATAAATCTATAAATGTTCTTATAAAATGCCTGCAGTGGAAATAAATCAGCTCCAGAACTCTACCAGCATTTATTCTCGTAAAGATTGTAAATTAAAAACCAGTTGGGAGATTCAAGGAGAATATTTGGGGGACAACGTGACGAATGGCACCATTGGAAGTACGAAATGGAGTGGCGTCCATTTTAACAGGTAGCGGTGGTGAAGGATCTCACCCGATCAATTCATTGAAAAATCAGCAAGGTCGAGGCCATTGCGGTCACTATATAAAATCCGAGTACATAATACGAACCTGCCCAAAAAGGCGACATGAAAAACCAAACCTCGAGCCTACGGTATTTACTCAAAATGATACAAATCAGTACACTTAAAAGTTTACTTTAGTTGGAGTGTCGGAGCAGATAATATTTTCATGACGAAAGAGGGTTTTCTGTGATTTCAACGTCTTTCCAAGAACACGTCGCTCCTGTTTCGACAATTTTACACCACCACGTGTCGCCATGATTGTAAACTCGAACCGTTCACAATGTAAAGTCGTTACCCATTAAGAATTTGGCGTAATACTTTGGCGCCAGGTTATTTGTAATCGACCTTCTCTTTGTAATACGCTATATATACGCTATAGGACTCTACCTCCTTCCGTTCGCCCCTATATAATTCTTTTGGCAGACTTACTTCTTCCATCGCTCTTCTCAAAACCTGCTTGCTCTCAAGTGGGAGTGCTTCTGAACAGTTCACCCACAGTATAAATAACTAAGTGGTTCACTCTACGCTTTACAAATGCTAAAATACAATACAATTTTTAAAATACAAACAAATTATATTGTGGGTCAAATGCCTATGCATCATTTTTGCGCTGCAAAATCGATGAACAGATAGAAAGATAATGGTAAGATAGGCCTACCTGGATACCAGATGTTCGTATCTAAGCACGAAGTAGGCCTAGAACGGTTTTCCGGTACACGAACGTAATTTTAACACGGTTTAGATAGGGAAAAGCGTATACTGGTTCGTGTGTTCGTCATAATGTCATGTCATGTCACCATCGTCGCATCGCGACAGTTGACTACATGAATGGACCCTTAATGCCCAGTTTTCTGTCCCTTGTCGCGCTCAGAGCCTACAAGTCCTGTCCAGTTCAAGACGTTGTCGATCCATTATACGTTGTTTGTTATAAGCTGCTTAAATGTACCTCATAATTTAGGTAAAATTTTAATGAACGTGTACGTTAAAAGTCAGTCTCTGGCAGACGTAAAATTTAGCTAAACAATGGGAAAATATGAAAATTTCGTTAGATACATTTTTATGCTCCGACCAACCCTACAATTATAGGCTAAACCCCTGCAACGCGAGGCAGTACCGCTTTTCGACCTTTTGACTAAGATCAAAGTGAAATAACAAGTTATGTGTCCCTGCTGGGCCGTTGGCATGGATTAAAACCGCGTAAGCCCCTAGTAAAGCAGGAGGGCCCCTGCCAAGCCGTAGCTGGTCGTGAGCCTATAATAATATGAAAAAAGTAAAACGATGTGCCGAGCGCCGGACAACCGAGTGTTCGTTCAACAATTTGCAGGCTAACTTGCTAAGCAGACCGACGCCAAACCTACAATCTCTGGCTTCGAGTATATCGTAATATAGGCATATCTTGAAGTATCCGTCACCAGCGGCGCCCGCAGGATTTTTTTCTTGTACGCACAGAAATTTTCCTGATGACCTTTTTTTTAGTCATCAGCCAAAATTTTCCCGAAAACATACCTTTTCCATCCGCCGAAAAAACTGATGACCTTTTTTTAGTCAACGCGCTGTACGCACTTGCGTACGTCTGTGGGCGCCGCTGTCCGTCACCTACAGGTTACGCATGTAGATCACACAGAAGAGGATGAGACCTAGACTATAATATAAATAAATGAGTCTTCTTTCCTTAAAATTCTGCATTGTTTGAAAGGATAAGTTATTAATTAAAACTTCATAACTCAATGATATTTCACTTTTTCATAGGGCCTATGTCATTTTCTAATTTCTTAGCCTTTCCATGCTGTACGCACTTGCGTAAGTGTGCACTGTGCACGCCTGGAGGCGCCGCTGATGTATGTGCAATTCATATATTTAAAGTCGCACAGCAACATCCCAAGGCATAAACACATTTTACTTTTACGGTCACACACAAAACTGTTATTCAGTGCTCAATCAATTTTGTGGACTTAAATCATTAGAATAGTTTTCTCGGATGCAAGATAACTGCTGCGTCAGAAGGCAGGAGATGGATACAGCAAAATTAAGCATGCTTGCAAGCAATGCCCTGCTCATGAAAATCAATCGATGCCAATAACCACATTCAGTATACTGCCTTGCAATCTGTATTGCCTCTAGGCCTCATAGCATAAAAAGGACAAACAAAGAGATCATTTGCAATAAAAGTTGACAAATTTACTTAACAAGCATGCTTCAGTAATCGATACTGTGATATATTTACACTAAAGCTTCGGCTGCACATAAAGCATCAAAATGAGCTCTGCGCAATGTTCCAATAAATGTCTTTATGAATACAGCAGGTAATCATTTGGAAGTCAATAAAAATTGTAGCTGTTGTTGCTGTAAATCCAAATCTCACATCTCCGATACACATGAGATCGGTCAAATGCTCATTCTGATCAGGAAACTATAAGGGGTAAGCAGTTGTTCTTGGATGAACACTAGGAAGACACAATAACAGATGTATGAGAATGGAATTCATTAAATCCTTTAGTGTCCTACTAAACTATTGTTTGTTTGTCGTGAACAGTAGATATGAGCAATAACACTGTTCACATATATATCAAATATATAAATCGCTCCGAAAAATCAATCTGACTGCACATGAATCACTTGGGTAAATTAATATTTATAACTGATGTGACACTGGTAACATATGACGAAACATCTCACAGCGGAAGTTATCCATTTTCAGCATTAAAAGTAATAGAAATTTCAGAGTAAATAAATCAACAAAAATGGCCGATTCCTAGCATACAACAACAATAATCAAACCACAAAGAAATCACCACAAGTTAACTTGTGGTGGTAATTGGCTGAGGAGCATTGGGTTCAAAAGGTTAAGGCATGTCCAACACTACATCAGGAACAAATTTCCAGAAAATACTAAAGAAACATTTTCACTGTTAAACGACCGCAGAAGCAATCATGCAATTTGGTCTTGAAATAAATTCACACGTTTAAATTAACAACAACAGAACGACTAGATATATGTGCAAACAGTGACAAATTAGGAACATCGTAACTGTTGTCCTGCAAAGTCTGATAGTGTTCAATCATAACAATGATGCAAAACAAGACAAACAATCCAGACTTGACAGACATCGAAGCCAAAAATCAAAGACAACTTTACTCAACAACAGGACTTTTCCCCAACAACTACAAAGCTTCGGAAAAGTACAGATGTAAATGAATAATGAATCTGCTTCAACGACTGGACAGTACAGAACATGCACATTCAATTATATTAAAAATGGGACTTGATCAGCAAAGTATATACTCAAGAAAAATCGTACTTTTGACTCCTCTACCTGTTGCAACTCGGACATTTTGCGAAACCACTCATACTTAAGTACAAAATAGGCTTCTCTGCCCTCCTCTCTATTCCCCCCCCCCATCCTCTCCGATTACAAAAGTTAATCATCTAAAGTCATCTATGAAACATTAATTTAACCGCAGGCTATTATTCATTTAAAATTGTTAAATGTCATATTTGCTAGCTAAAATTTGTTAACTTTTATGGTTTACAGAATTTAATTACAATGTAACAAAATGCCATCAAAAGACTATAGCAAGAGACTAAAATAAAGCTACTTAAAAAAATTCTCCGACATTCATGTGAATAACTTTTCCAAATTTGTATTTCCACATTGCGTCAACTCAACATTATCGCATTTCAACAACTGTAATGGGATTCAATCGGAAAAAATTCTGCTGATATCAACATATTTCATGTTGACGAGCAATCTCAATAATGATGACATCAGTCTTATACAATCACTCCGACTGCATCCGCAATGAACTACAACCAGTAAAACATCGTTTACTTTCAGCGGAGGCAGATTTCTCACCTCACAAAAACAGTTCAACAATGCAACTTAAAAAGGGAAAGCACAGCTACAAACACTATACACAAAAAAATGAATAGCACAACGGCTGACTACAGAAACATGCAGCACACAGGATGGGAAAGAAGTTCAAGTACAAGGTAAAATCCGACAGTCAAATAGATTTCACAAGCAAAACAATAGCACACATCTTGAAACAACTACATCGTAAGTCAATGCGATGCCACAGACTGAAAAATGTCTTCAAAGCAAAAACAAAATACTTGCTAATCTAAATAAAAAGTATTAATTTACTGTCGATGAAATCTACACCATTTAAAATAAAAAAGACAATACTCTGAAAACAATCTAACACACGGCTGCACCATTGTCTGGAACTTGAAGAAAAGATTAGAATGTTCTGCACTGAACTCAGGATGGTGCCTTTGAAAAACGATCGACACAGTTAGACACAGACAAATAAACTTTGAACATCGTCGCAAAGCAATGTCACATTCACATGATGAAATGCATTAGCATTCTGTTAAAGAAGCATGCAAAACATTCCTGAGTAATTGCAAAACGTACTACACACGCCTTATTGGCACACACATCAAAAAATCGTGTTTACAAAATCTTCCTCGTCCAAGTCTGTATCGGTTGCATCGAAATTTTATATTCTCAGACAGTTGTTGTAGATAAACGAAGCCCAGACAGTTTTCAATGCTCTTAATATACGACTCATCAACAAACTTTCATACAGATAAATAAACTGTTTGGATCTGGGCTCAAATAACATCGGCGTTAATAAACATATTCATTCTGCGATAACAACAAAATAAACCCACACACACTGAAGAACGATGGGAAGCAAAGTCTAAACACTAGCACCGAAAAATACATGATACACTGCCGGGAAGCCAATGAGATTTCAGGAAAAGAACCTGTGCTGCATAGATATTACATGCATTTGGTAGAAATTGGGCCTCCACAATAATGGGCAACAAAGAAAGCAGCAGGTAATTCTGATTGACATAAACCCTGATGACAAAAGACTACCCATATGTAGCTGATTACACATACATCGGTCAATGCTTCTCAAATGTTGCACGGTTTAATCCTTTAATAACAAAGAAATTTCACAGCACTTGCCGCCTCCTTGTCTCTAAAGGTTCAAACCATAACACAATGACCAAATAAACAAACTACTAAATCTGGCATATATATATACTTAACAGCACACAAACAAATTAAAATAACTTCTTTGTGCAAATTGCCTATAATCATACACTTAAAATTTGAAATGGAATACTTAAAACAGACATGCTGTAAACAAACTATCAAAATCTTTAATTACACAATAACATAGAGACTTTCAACATAATAGCACAAGCTTAGAACAACGTTATTAGCAGCAACAGAATCTCATTAAAGGCAGTTTCAGTTAGACTTTCCTATTCAAGTTGTAGTCGCCATATCGAATCCCAGAGATGTCTATCGTAGTCCATGGTATCATGTATAGGTCATGAGCAACATGTGGCCTCTCCTCCTCCTCCTCCTCCTCCGACCTTATACACTTCGCCATCTGCTCAACGAACAAATAACAAACGCCAAAGCAGAAATAACAACAATGTAGCCTTGTCAACATTTAACACTTTTAGTACCTCCTAAAAATTGGTCTGTTCAGTTTTCACCATTTCAATTCACTAGTATCATATGAGAAGACCATATGAGAAGATCTGCAGTGTCTAGAGATGACGTGGGGAGACACTGTAGAGGTGGCGATGGACAGAGGAGAATGGAGAAGCTGCATTGCCCGATGTGCAGTTATGCATGGGAAGGGCTAAGGTCTTAAGTAAGCATCAATATCATCAATGCATAATTGTCTTTTTGGTAGTGCTCCATTGCACCTTAGAAACTTCTGCATTTTGGTCGCCTTGGTTCTGAGTCATGGCATCCTGTCTGCTGCCCCAAAACTCAGACTGTCCCTCATACGCACACTGCTATAGCTCACTCCAGAAGCTGTGCCTATATCGGACCGACAACTTGCAATCACCCTTCTCGAGATCTGCAGCCCAAGCTCCTAAGTTGGCCCCTTCCACAGCTTCACAAGTGCCAGAAGCCAGTTTTACTTAACTTCTAACAAGCAATTGCCCTAATGCTCCATATTATGTTGCATATCGTGGATAGCTGAACTATGCATTGCTGATACTTATCCCAGTCACAAAATTTAACAAAGTAAACAAGCACTTACCGGCTGCTCACTGACCAGGTAAGGCTCCTGGCCAACTGCACTTGATGTCACAAGTGACTGGACTCGAGTCACTGGAGTTATCAAGACTGGGAAGGAAGCGACTTATCAGGCAAGCTCTCCTTGTCGCCTCTAAAGCAAAGAAACAATCACTAAAAGAATTGGCATCCAACCAACCCGAAATAGATAAACATATAATTTATTAAACATTACGTGAAGTCTGTGAAGAAGGTAATAAGATACATAGATCGTTTGCAAGTGCTTCATGTTTAAATTCAGTGTGTGTGCCGACAGCATCTATACCAAAACCAAGCAAAATAGCCAATATTCCGAAAATATTATTATTCATTTTGCAATTTTGTTTCAAAAAGAAACCTTAGAAATTGATATCAAAGCAATGTAATTGTCCATGCAAAATCATTATAAAGGCTATTGTTTTTAAAGACATCACTTAAAAAGTTCAAATTTTAAACCAGTCATTCAAGTTTCAAACATCAAAACAGACACCATATTCAGGAAAATAATTTATCAAAATCATCAATTAACAAAGAAATGCATGCTCATGATTAATAAGTTTACCAAGCACTTGATTAAGAAATGAATCAACAAATGACTTAGGCAAATTCGAAAGTCTGCTCCAACAAACCGGCATCTGCTGATGAGATCATACACGTGGGAGAGTATTTCTGTCGAAGCAGACGTCTGCCAACAATCATCTGTAGCAGTTCTGCCGTTTTCTTCGCTTTTTCTTCATGCCCTGCACAGATTCGAAACGTTCATAGCATAAAACTATTTACCAGGTACTCATAAGGCACTGAAAAGCTAAAAATTTCAAGGCAAACAGTCAAACAGAGCTCTATCATCTAGTACCAACTGGCAACCTCTCATTTTGTGAAACTAATGTGAAGGTCAGATTAATGTCATCAATGGCCCTGCTAACCACAAGGCATCCTGAAACAATGGAAACCACGGCTACTAACAACTTCAGGTTTACTTGGGATACAACAGGTCGGCAATCAATCTGGCCCGATGAGAAATTTTTTCTTTAGCCAAACACAATACGAGTGCATAACATTGAAAAAATTGCAAATAAGATAATACTCACATTCAGTGCACCATTCATTTGCATTGCATGCATCTTGAATTTTCCTAACCAAATAAAACAAAACGGGATAAATTTTATATGCCAAAATACTTTTTAAACCTAATAACAATGAATGCAATTTAGTAAAGAAGTGAGCAATCTTGATTTTAAAGATCTTGATAGAAATTAACTAATTATTATTAAAACTAACTACTCATGTTGCAATGCACTCAACTACTATGAAGACAAAAGCTTCATATTAGTGCCTGAAACAGAATGGTGTCTGAAACTCAACAAATTCAGAGCATAAATAACTTTGGCACAGTTTGACCCGATATATTCAAATAACTGTAAAAATATTAGATTACCAAAGTACTTCTTAAATTATGACTACATAAATATATGTATTCAACACTTCAACGACAAGCAGCATTGTTCCCAGCTGCTTTAGTACCCACTCATCACTAAAGCTGCTTTAGTACCCACTCATCACTAAAGCTGCTTTAGTACCCACTCATCACTAAAGCGTCAGTCTACAAGTTCATACAACCTTTAAGCGATCGAACTCCTCGTTCGTTGAACTTGGCCAATGTTTTGACGTTACTTAGAAGCTTCTTCTGCCCTACAACAAAGAAATTCTGCTACAAAAATTGGTCATTGTCAATTGCCTATAGTGATGTAGCTTTTCCGGAAAAGTATTTTGACGGAAAGTTTCCGGAAAGTTTCCGAAGAACCGGAAAAAACATTAAAATCAGAAAATATCAGAATTTCACTCTCAGAAAATTTTCTTATAGTTTAAACTCCTTTTATTTACCGTACTTCTGTCGATGCAAACAATGTTGAACTTAAAAATAATTAATATGAACAATAAACACTGTTCATTAGCATTTCAGACTAGAGTAGCCTATAGAAAACTAGTTGCTTGAATGTCTGCAGTCATCTCTGTTGCAGGAAATGTGTAAAAACTGACATAAACATGAAACTATACTGCATCAATTGCTGTTTCTGTCATATTTTCAAGCAACTAGTTTTGTCTTATATTTTCATAACTCACAAATATGAAGGAGACTGAATGAAAACAAATATTTTCTCTAAATATACAGCAAAGTTTAATTGCATTTAATTCCTAAATGTACCGGTATTTTTGGGCTGTATGAAACTTTCCGGACAATTTTTCCACCTCACAACACTAACTTCTGATAGTGATCGATGTATATAGTAACATGATATTGAAAGAAAACTTCGGACTCCTTAGAATTGAGTGTGTATTTAGTAATATTTTATTGGTGGAAAAATACGTTGGAAAGTTTCCGGAAAAGTATGAAACTTTCAGGACTATTTTTCCACCTCACAACACTAACTTCTGATAGTGATTGATGTATTTAGAAACATTATATTGAAAGAAAATTTCGGACTCATTAGAATTGAGTATGTATTTAATAATATTTTATTGGTGGAAAAATATGTCGGAAAGTTTCCGGAAAGATTCGTCGGAAAGTTTCCGAAACTTTCCGGAAAGATATGAAACTTTCCGAGGAAAGTTTCCGCCTCACAACACTAATTGCCTAGCTTCACCCGAGAGAATCATTTCAATGATCTAATCACATATAGAAACAAGACTACAGCTTTAAGAAGATGCATCGCGAACCACAAAAAAGACCAGAAAATCCAATATATATCAAAATATAATTCTATGATTTTAAAGATACAGAACAAGTATTATATTGTATAGTACATTCGTTTATTCCACAGTCGCATTGTTGTAATGCAACATATTACAATAACCAGATTCTATTACGGCAAAAGTCTGCCCTTGTCTAGATCAGTTCAGCTACATTGCCAAGTGTCTTGTCACATTTTATGGTTAATTTTCAGTATTTGAATGCTTTTTAAATTATTGAACATAATGTCAACAATAGTGATCATCTTTACAGCAAAGTTAGTAATTGTCCTACAAAGCAGATCCAGTTCTGCAAACAAAGAGTTTCCATTTAAGGAAATTCTTAGCATATTAAAAAAAGAATTACACTTACTGAAAATATTACAATGCAGCCTTGTGTATTCTGACTGTGATATGAATCTAGCAAACACCTTAAAGCGCTCATGGAACTGCCTACAACACAAAAAACTCAATGTCTCATTTTTATCAGAATAGGGAAAAGCTTTACATACAGGAAATAAATCAAAATTCTTACATTCAAAACAATTAAACACGCACAAAAATAATAGTTTCTGTAAATATTTGCACAATTATTTTGGAGTTTCACAAAAATTAGCACTTTGATGCCTAGCACCAGCACGTGCCTTGTCCACTGATTTCAATTGCAGATATCCAAAATATAATTGTCGTGTTACAATATTGGTGTAATGGGCCCATTATATATCTACAGTTTTATCTGCATCTACACACTCATTGCAATTACTACAGCATAAGTCATGAATTCCAAAATTTGAGGTTTGAAACCCAGTCAGTGAAGTAAAACTGACAACCAGCTGAGAAGCTATGTGATCTGTACAGAAAGATTCAAATCTGTGCCTCAGTTGAAGATAAATAAAATCCAGCCACACATCTAAGAAAAGCAGACACAGTCACATGAGTTCATAACAAACGAATGAAAACCTCACTTTACCTCATCTTAAGCAAAACAGCAAAGACCATCATGCTCAGTGGTATGAAGCCACAGCCAATTTAAAGTTGTAGTAAAGAGGATTATATGTGATGGATCATATCACCAGTTCAGGATAGGCCAGGGATTAGACCATTTATAGATAAAGCAGCAGTTATTATTCAATATTATTTTTAATAAATAAATTTGTAACGCGCGCAAGGTCATACCGAAATGTGAATCTGAGTCGTGAATAACGAATGAGATGAGAGCAGAAAGTTGATACAGCATACAGCAAGATGATGATTTAGCTGAGCATGTCTCGTAACAAGTCATGAATTAAACACAAACACATAGACCACATACAATGCAACCAACTGCCAAAAACCCCAGACCTTTCTTCCCTCGACTGTTTCTTTTTGGCGGAGTAGTAAGTACGAAATCCTAGAGATGTTGAATTGTGAAGAATGCTATATTCTTTGGCTAGATTCTTTCGCCATTGCCGCTCTTTCAACTTTTGCCGATATGTATCAACTTGAAATAATTTGAATGCTAAAACAAGCAGCAAAACAGTTACACTAAAACTGATCAAGTCTTTGGGGGAAAAAACAGTTTCATCAAATTAAATATAAATTTACAATTAAAATGCACCATAGGGTAATGGGAGCTAGAAAACTTATCATGATTGGACTAATTCAAATATAAAAGTCTTTTTAGACATCAAAGTAGGTAACAGCTAGTCTGCCACACACTAACACAGTGATATTTACAACTTGTGATAATCATTAAGCTGAAAAGTAATTGTAAGATGAGCAAATAAGCAAGAATCATGAAGAGCAGCTTGCCCCAAAATATCTAGCAGATTTAATAATACTCGAGCCTCTTTCATATCATCCACTTTGTGCTTCAAATAGATTTGATCTTCCAGTTCCTCATACTAGAACAGCTATGGCTCAGCCCCTGGGTCCAAATTTATGGGAGGTGACTTGGCTAAGACACCACTTAGCGCTAAGATGCGTCTAGCTAAGACGTGTCGTAGACTTTACGACATCCCGTATTCACAACGCACACTTACAGGACCACTTACTTAGTCGACAAACTAAAGCGTGGTTATAGTTAGCGCGCATGCGCACATAATATTAATAGGCGGCCGTGCCTTAGCCAGTGGGCTAGACAATGAGCTGTCCGCGTATCAAAACAAACAAAGACGTTGCATCGCCCGCGGAAGATATTATCTTCGGCGGTAGATTATATGCGATCTAAAATGCGTTTTGCTACACATTAATGGTATTTAGTGACGGCGAAAACCACAAGCATAAATCAGCTCATCGTCCCACATCCAACGGAATTAAATTTGGTGCCTCTGAAACACTCTTTAATAGTTTAAACCGCGTTGAAGTGGACGAATCGAAGATGTCCCGCCGGCCATGTTTGCCTTTACGACAGCGACTAGTAGACTTACACGACCCTCATAGGTCGACTAGCGTAGTTGCAACTAGGATTTAAGACATGTCTGAGATACCGTCATAAATTTGGCCCCTGGTCCTTTACCTCAATAAGTCCCTCTCTTTGGAATACACTGTTCCCATCTACTCGATCTCAAATTCCAACTGGAAAATCTCTCCTCCTTATTTTCATTTCTCAAAACCTATTTCTTCACTTGTGGCCTTGTGCACTGTGAGCACTTGTGCACTGTGAGCACTTGTGTGTGGTTCACCATAATTTATTAGAGGCACTTTATAAATGTTTTAATACAATACAATAAACTACAAACTTACAAGGAGCAGTAGGACTCCACAGACAACACATCACATACTGGCCAACATGTCCTTACAGAACAATTAATTCAGCAATATGGTCAAATTAACGATTAAATGCATATCTTACCACTATCTATAGCAGTGTCATCGTAGTTTATTGAAACATCACAAAGAATTAATTCAGCTTCGTTATTAAATTCCTGTAACACATAAATTTCCACAGTTGTAGATATTTGCGTTTCAAGTGATCCTATTTAAAATTCTTATAACACATTGACACACCAGAAAAAAATCAACAAATTTGGAACTCATCTTGTTAATCATCAATATTTGCTTTAAATGATTCTGACAGACTGAGCTGCCATTAATCGTCATTACATACATGCACAAAAAGTCTAGTTTATGAATATTACAAAGTCCTAAAAGCAAACCTAATTGTGAAACTTCTACAGCGCTGCTACAGAAAGCCAACACTGGGGTAAGTCTAGTCAAAATCAATTAAAGAAATGCCTATATAAAAACATGTAGGTTGAAAATCACTGACGTAAAGTTATAAGTCGTGCATAATTTTACATCATTACTAGAACAGAAAAAGAAGCACAGAAGAACACACCCTTTCAAAGTCATCCCTTAGTGCCATGTATCCCAGTTCTTGCTGCTCAATTACAGTGAGATTGACTGGAGCGAACAGATCAAAACACTCTGAAAAATCAAACCAGGTTCTGGCATCAATGGGAATTCCAGACATCAACATATCAAAGTGTTTATTGTCAGAGAAACAAAGAAAGATGAATTAGACATTAAAACACAAAGAGAAAGGAAATCTGCCTTATGCAAGTGCAAAATGACTCATGTGGTCTTGGGCCACAGAACTCATATTTTATGTACAACCTCAAGTACTGTGGTGGTCCATCACTATCGTCGTCTTCTCTTCCAGAAATAGGAAATCGCTCGGGGGATTCAGCCATGCATAACTTAGCATAATATGTTATAACAGAGTTGCCTAAAGAATCATTGCCACTTGCTTATCGTATAACTTATCTCCTGCTGCTTTAAATAATCTGCAAAACCAAAACGACATGTGGACCATGGTTTTGCAGATTTCTCATCAAAGTCCAGTTTCACAACAGGAGACAGAGTCCGCTGTATTTGGATGCAGACTGAAGGCATATCTCAAGGCTCAATACCACTGCTGTGAGCCATCCTGAGATTCATAGTGGCTGATTAAGAACTTTTTCACATCATTGACTTAGGTCGACATATGCATTGTTTCAATGCTTGTGCCTAAACAACAAGCTATCCCTCCTGATACTGCAAGATTTATATCCACAGCTTGAGTCGTACTTTTCCCATTCCTTTGAACTGTCTTGCTACAAAGAATTCACCACTTTCAAGGGCATTTCATGGGTCTTTTGATGTGCCTTTATTCCATCAGTCTTGTGACAGGCAATGGAAGAAGTTAGAGCGCAAATGCCTTCTAAACATCAAACTGTAAAGTTCTGCATTGGACAAGTACTGCAAAACTTCAGCTTGAAAATTCAGGCACTAGAGAGCATCCACATCAATGCATATGGCTGCAAATATTTTTATTACCAATAATCTCTATACAGTGATAAAATCTCTTCATATTAAATGTCAAAAAACTTTATTCATATATGGGTTTAAGTACACACAGGTTTTACACACAAAAGAGTAGTACTTAATAATCTACGACAAAAGTCTATCATTCTAACACTGAGCAGTTTATTCATTTGCGTAACGCAAAATTCAGAATGTATCTCATGCATACCTAAAGTCACAAACATCTTCTAAACACCAGTTTTCAAATTTTCAACCCTTTAACCAAAGTCAGAAAACTGGGTGAGGTGAACAAAACATGTTGTTCCTCAAATCATTTTTTCTTATATTATACGCCTTCAGAAAAACGTGCTGTGTAACCAGCAAATAAAAAAACTGGTACAGAAATCACAGACTCAATTCTAAAACACTATACCTTCAGTTTCATCAAAGCACTTCATGGGTTTCTCCAAATCTGCTGTGGCTGCAAAAGAAACAAATTCAATTAGAATTGAAAACAGATTTTTTTGTCTGCGGCCACAGCTAAACTCAAGATTCACAATAATAATCATAATTTTCACATCTTTAAGCAATTGTTACAACATACATTCATTTGACTACATCATTTGAGACCAGACCAGGCTCCTAATATTCAGTCATTATGTGAGTTTGCCATCTGCCTCCACATAAATTTGAGAAGAAACATGACCACCGCTAATTCATAAAGTGCTGTTACTCGTCATTAATAATATCTTATATTTATGTAGAACAACTGTCAGCAATAATAAATTGTAAAAAAACTTGCATGCAATCTTAATTAACAAGATCCTCACATTTACAAGATCCTCACACAAAAACTGTAAACTGAGAATTTAATTCCACATTGCATACCTTGACCAATGTTTCCTTCTATATAGTAATCGCAGTAATGTTTCTCACATTCTAAAATGAAGAACAAAAAAACATGAAACAGTAAATAATATTTCATAAAAGTTACTTGCTACTACAAACTAGAATCTGGAGAAAAACTGCACAATTCAGCACACATGCATCATGTTTTCACTGACTTCCTGTCTCGCAACACATCTCATACAGAATAGCAGCACTTGTCTGGCAGCATCTCATTGTTAGAGACTGACAATTCATTGTCCACTCATGTAATCAATAAGCAACTAGTGTCTCCATTCTATGGATTTATATGGCACACCTTCGATAAATCTACTCTGAGGTGCTAGGGGCGTGTACTAAGTGAATGACTAAATTACCCCTTTTACTATATTCGATTGTGCAATCAGATGGTCTTACTTCCTCTTATTGACCAATTCAAATCTGCTTGTGTAGCTAGAAAACTGACATCCAGAAAATGGCTATTTCCTTTAAATAACAATTATGCTGCTTGGCAAAGATTCTTATAGCCCAATAAACGAAAGAAGGGTTTTGTCCATCATAAATTTAATCAGTTTCTTCAAGAATGTACAACTCTAATGCCACTTTATAATATTAGTAAGTCAACACAAGTTTACTAATCAATGAGTATAGGCAGCGCACAACATACCACTTGCATCTTTTGTCTTCACACAGTTGGCTACATCCAGCCTGTATAACAGACAATTACATACAACACATCAGGTTCTGTACTGCTGTTTTGTAAGGCGCCCTTGCAATGGCATGGCCGTGTTGCAGCACCATATATTGTTGCAATTATTAAAATATTATTATTTAGTTCTGCTGAGCAAGCATAGCATTGAATACACAGGATCTTAATGCCATGTTTAAAGTTCACTTTTGGCCGAAGATCAGTCATATTGTTTTACTTTTCATGCAGGATAGTAAAGATACACAGGTACAGCATACAACACCACAACATGGCCCTTACATCCAGATGAACCAAAAATACTATGTCAGTCACAGTCATTGCTTTGCAATGTGGAAAGCACAATGAAGTAGAAGCAACATTACGCTAGGTCAGAATGTTTCCAAGGAACACCAGGCCATCTGGGTAAACCCAACGCTCCATCCCTTGAACTCAGTGCAAGCAACAATACAGCGGCAAAAAATGCTCTTGCTTGCCCTCATGTTTACGCAACAATACAGCAGCATAAACGAAAAAACTGCTCTTGCTTGCCCTCATGTTTACGCAAATAATACGCATACAAGTGACCAGATGATGCACTCTACGACATGTGGTGAGCTCAGTTTCCAAAACGACTGTCTGACGTGTCCTCCATTTCAGTAACTTTCTGAACAGTTTACTAGTAGTACACATATGCTTTTCAGCCATTTATTATTATAAAAATAACTTAATTTTAAACTATGATTGAACAATGAACACACATTTGGATTTTGTACCAGTCTTAATTAAAATTAAACAGGAAAGACACTCAACACTTATGCCTTTGCAATGTCATTCTGATTGGGCTTGAGATTAAAATGATTCGATACTTTATAAGTTGAAATACATTGAGTAGTTTTACAAGCAAGCAAGCAAGTACAGACCAGCTACCAAATCCATATTGCTCAACGGCCTCAATCAAAGTCTCATCCTCTGATGCTGTCCACTTTTCATCAAAGATATGCAGCTGCTCAACAACCTCAGGAACCTTCAAAGACAGCAAACACCCAAACATCCAAAGTACATTAATCCATAAATCTCAACTAAGCTAGTATATGGAACTGTTGCAGCTGTTAAAATAATAATAATGACAATTTATACGATGCCCTTATAAATTGTTATTATTATCCTTAATATATATTTAATTCCATTATATACTAAAAACTATGTATTATCAACTGGCCACTAATGCAGGTTATTGGAAGGAATCTGCATTTATTTGTCTTCGAAATTACAGGTTATATTCTTACTATTGTACATACAAATTATACAAGTAAGAACCTATTAAAAAATCTGATCTATAATTTATATCATGTCAGCCTGAGCACAGTTCTATGCTTGTGGTGCATGAAATTACCTACAGTATGAGTTAAACTCCTATCAGTATGCACAGGTCTCCCGAAAACGGTTCTATCTATGTCTATAAGAAAGGATGTATGCTTATTTGTCAGTTATGCATGCTCAGTTTTGCAGCTACTGACCTTAAACATTGTACATAAATAGACTTTCACTCAACTTACTCAGGCGTGCTATTTTCACCTTCTTATTCACTGTAGAACTCGAGATATTAGACATTTTAATTTTCCCCGTGTTAATTACGCGGTCGCTGCAAATGCGACGCCATTATTTGAATGTGCAATAACAAATGACGTCATTTTTCGCCAAGGCTTAGCTGCTTTAGCTTGAAACTCGAGCGCTCGCTACGCAGCGTAACCGCCCTGGTAAAGATAAATGCCTTAGGCCAAGGAGTATATACACTAAGAAGAGCCCCATGCAACATGAGTTTAACCAGCAGAATTGGGAAGACCTTCCAAGCAGAGGGGCATAAATAACCATTTATAAACTCCAAATGCCGCCCCACAGGGGACGGTGGAGCTAGGGGCATAAAATCACCATTTATAAACCCCAAATGGTCGGCGAAGCTGCCCCGTATGGACATGTAGACCTGGGTTTGGGGACGAAAAATCTAAATTTCCCGTGGAACGCCGAATACCCCATCCTGCACTTTAAATTTCGCTGTGTTAATGTGTGCGCCATATTGACGTCGTATTTTAATTGTTTCTCAGTAGCGGCCAAGGAGTATATAGAATAATATTTATCCTGGGCAACGCCGGGTACCCCAGCTAGTAAACTATAAGACTGTCAGTTGAAAACATGATTTTCTTAGAACTATTATTAAATTATATAGGATCTCCCATTGACAGATGCAATCCATTTTAAATACATACCTGGCCACCAGGTACATATGGTTCGAGGCCTGAATTGCAGGCAATTATTGCATACATTAAAAACTTTTGAAGTTCCCTCAAATTAGGATCGAATCTGCAACTAAATGACATCATGCTAAGTACTTTATTTGTATCATGATCTATTAGTGGTGGAAATTAATGGTGGATCAATTCAGCGATTTATATCTTGACCCATCATGGTCTGATCACTGGAACCTGAAAGGGTGGTGAATGCTCTCCCCTAATCAATTCAATGCAAAAATAGCAAGATTGAGGCCACATAGCCACTATAAACATATGTAACAGGTGTACTAGTGTGTAGTACTGTGTACACCAACATTGAACATAAAATATTAGTTCTAAGCATTTCAAAAAGTACATACCACTTGCACTCTGTACTCGTGGTCTCTTTCATGTGATCCGATTTCAACACCACATGAAAAGCACTGCAAAAAATATAAACAAAATCATCAAACCTGTAAAAAAACACAAGTTTGTAAACTTAACTTAGTAGAAGTCTCAACTAATCTAATATAGCTTCTGCAACAACAGTTGGCATGTAGTGCACACAAAGTTAGCATGCAATTTGCAGTACAGCTCTATCAATCTACAAGCGCTCGTGAAGCTTTGATACTTGACACAATTATATAAATGCCATTGACTTTATTGCTATCATAGGGTCAATATACCGTCAATTTGTAAATTTTTAAAGTCATCCCTTTGACTGTTTTACTTAGATCTCGCGTTGAATACTTATTACTTACTCGCTGAGCGCATTACATCATAGGATGAGGCTGATAGGTCACAGCACTCTATTTTAACGAAGCTGCTGGCAAACATCTTGATTTGTATACAGGCACGCAGTCTTCTGGATTACATTACTTCAATGTTGCAAAGTGGGAGTGCAGTTGGTTCATATCTAATACTGCAGTGTTAGCAGGTCGGAAATCGCTTTTATAAATAGTCTGGGTTTTTCTGGGGTCTTTCAGAAGGAAATCTGGGTTTCTTTCTGAAACCTCAGTGGTGGTGGCATACCTGGCCACCAAGGATTGCCTGGCCACTTGCGCTTGCAAAAGACACTGTCTATTTTCGCCCCCGATTTTAAAAGTATGCCCGAATATGGATCACGCTACCATCAACTTGCACGATTGACAATGCTGAAGTTTTAAAGCACCGCCAAAACTGACGTTTCCGGTTTGCGCAGCAGCCAAAATGGCGGCCTTGTTCTATAAAATTTCTCTGTATGCCGGCCACACTAATTGCATTGCACGCCAATTTAGTGCATATGAACTATTCACGTAGAGTAAAAATATTTTCAAGCGCACTCATCCAGGAATCACGTGACTTGCCTGTAAACAAAGGTTGACTCCGACGCACTGTGTGCATTCAATAACAACGCCTTCGAATACGACTTCCTCGCAGTAACTGCATCTGATGCCGTTCAATGCAGCTTCAGAATGATCAGTGTGATCCATTGAATCGCGTTACCAGAAATAGTACAATAATTTTGAAAAAGGACTCAAATGAGAAGATTTTACGCGGATGCAAATAAATAAATCGAGTAACAATCCGCCATTTTGTTAGGACTAGTATCCCATAATTCCGTTTCACGCAGAAACGAGCAAGTGGCACTTGATATGGTACTGTTTTGATTAAACACTCGTTATCGTAAACTCGAAACTTATACATTCCCAAAAAGCGCGTTCCGAGGAATGGATTAATCACATACTCTCAGTGAGAGCAATATTGATAAACAGAGGTTCGAAATCTGCAGTCAGAGAGCAAGTAAATTCAAACTCTCATAATGGTAACCATCTTCTTAACCCACGGTGTGCCGTTTGCCCTCATAAACAGCTAGAATCTAGATGTGAGAGACAGCGGTGCCAGTGAGTTCAGTGTGCAATCATATGCAATATTCGTATTAATTCACAAATCAGTTGAAATGACTGATCCTGAGCAGCCAAAGGAAGATAGTTCTAGACAAAAGGACTCTCAGGAAGATTATGGGTACTTCTTTTATCCCGAAAGGCAGGGTGTCAAGAAGAAAGGATTTTTCGATAAAATGCACGAAGGTCGAAACGCCGGTCAAACGCTTAAATGCTTCAATAATGTCTCGTGGTGTATCCAGAAAAGTAAGAATTGTATAAAGTAAATTGTGCATGTACTGGGTTATTTTAAAACCTTCAGTAAAGTTACAGTACTGTTTTACTTATGGAAATCGTCGTGCCACTTAAAGATGTTGAGCAGTGTTGTACACATTGTTTTGGGCGATAATGCAAGCTACTTCGAGATGCGTATGCCATGTTTAAAAACCCCGCTGACGTTCAGAATACTTTTTAGCATCTACCAATATGTTAAGATTATGACTTCTAAGACCATTAGAGTCCTCTTGCCTGTTATTTGGCTATTCTTTGGAAGGGGTGAATTGTGTTTGCCCTCAGTGTTCTGTCCTTGGCCCCTCTCTTATACATTATTTATACCTCTCATTATTTATACCTGCTCATTGTGGAACATGGTGCCTTGGGCCAACTCTATGCAAATGATACACAGGCGTACAACATTGCTTTTCATCTAACGCTGCTTCTGCAGTCAGGGCTATGAGTCAGGCACTGCCTGCCCTGAAGACATGGTTGGTATCAAACTGTCTCAGCCTAAACCATGCTAAGACCAAACCCATGTCGCTGGGCACCTGACAGCAGATGTCAAAGCTTAACCTGACTGACTTTTCTATTGAATTTCCAAACTATAATTTATCTACCTTGACATCCTACTGGGCCAGGAACTTACTTTTGTACCTCACTACAATCACCTCAGTCACTCCTGTTTTTATCAACTGAGCCAGCTTCGTGCAGTTGCTCTCAAAATGTACCAGATCTGTTCCTTGGTTTGGCGCTGTCTTATGGGTGTGACCATTGCCTACTTACAGGAGTTTTGATGCTCCATCCTAAGCGTCCAGTGTATCTACACTCTTCAAAGCAGGCTGGCTTCTTGTCTCCCGGTCGCATACTTCTACTATGCAGCACCATGCCTTTTCTGCTGCTGTTCCTGCAATCTGGAATGGGCTTCCTGTGTAACTACGTCTAGGCACCTAGGGCCTTTTTGACCACATTCTACTCTATTCTCAAGACTGTTCTCTTTAGCTAGGGTTGGTTTTGGGAGTGATTCTGTGTAGATAGTCTTGAAGGGCCACTATATAAATATCTGAAATGAATGATCAATGAACTGAGCGCTTTTGCTTATTCAATAATTTTTTAATTGTTGAGAACTTTAGCATAATCTAGGCTGGAGAAGACTATTCATTTTAAAAACGGTGCTATAGTAAATGCCTAGGTGCATACACACATGATGTTGTAGTGGCTTTGTATGTGTAGCCAAAGCTTTTAAGGATACTTGGAGAAACTATGAAAGTCTTGTTTTGTTATGTTAATGATTAGTCAAATGTGTGTAGTCAAGTAGCAGAATTATATAGACAATTTCAGATATTGATTAAATTATTTGAATTAAGAAAATCAGTGATAGAATTTGGCCAATAAGAAAATCGAAATCATTGGCAGAATTTGGCCAATCTTTATATATGAATATTGGTTTAGAATTACTGTTTGCTGTAAGAATTTCTTTTGTAGATAACTTTAGATAACTTTAATTAGGATCTTTGTAGTTTAGTTCCAATTTTTAGGCTATGTGTTTGTTTTATAGACCCTATGGTGAAATTATTGATTGGTGCTTTGAAAAGCCAAGGATGGTAAGTTTTTTGTTTTTTGCTGACTCAGTTAATTTCTCTGCTTAACAATAAAGGCTTGTTATCTAGTTCAAACAATGCGCTGCCTATTGCGGATGTGCTCTTCATAATCTTGCGTTGTAAACTTCTTTTCTTTTCAGTGTTCAATGTTCAAATAGTTATGTTAATTTTAAAATGTGATTCAAAACTTGCTTTTAAAAATATAATGGGACATCAGTACTGAATCTTGTTTGTTAGCTGTTCAATGTTGCTTTTAAATACTATTCACTGCTGTACCAATTGGTAAGTATGAAATATTTTCGAATGATGGTTTCTGTACTGACAGCAGATTTAATAAATTATAGGTCGAGAATTAACTTGCATATTTTTGTACTGTTTATAAAATGTCAGAAATTCATTTGTGTTCCTTTAGATGAGAACTGTAAGAATTTCTATGCTGTTGAATATTTTAGTGACTTTGACACAAGTCGACATGTATCTTGTGTTGAATATTTTAGTGACTTTGACACAAGTCGACATGTATCTTGCAGTGATATTTTACTTCAGCAAATAATTTTCGTTTTACTTCTATTTCAGTTCGGACGTACTCAATTTCAGTTCTAGTTCAATTACAGTTCTTCAAAAATTTCAGTTATACTTCAATTTCAGTTTTTAAAATAATTTCAGTTCTCAATTCAGTTCTTGCATTTAAATAATTTCAGTTTTACTTCTTTATAGGCCTAGGACTTGCTTCAAATTAAACCCAAGTTCGAAAATTTTCATTATCGATATGCTTCTTCATTTTAAAGAACCTCCTATTTTCACCGACATTAGCGGACAGTTTATTCTCCCCGTGCACCTATTAGAAGTCTTCACCCAGAAAAAATGTGTTTCTTCTATAAGTTTGAAAAGCCAGAGCTTCAGCATCTTCTGCAAGTGGGGCAGTGCTGCCATAGACTTGACTTCTTTCCCTCCAATAATAATTGTGCGTAATTTTTACTACAAACACCAAGCAATTTGAACTCCAGATCTAGTTAGTATAATTTGCTGAAAATTTAATTGGCATTAGTTGCTGGATGGCACCAATCCGCTAACATGTTTACAATAGCTAATCACACCCCTTATCATATTCCATTGAATTGGTCAACCACGCTACATTTTTTTTAACACATTTATGCAGTGTGCTTTCTCTATAGTGAAGCCGCTGACTCGAATCAGTCACATGAAAGTTTCACGCCAACCCTGAATATATTTCTTAGCATTCTGTGTGCGCTTATTCACTGAAGAAGACAAAAGTAAGTTGTTGAGAAGTTTACCAGAAACATCCAGAAACGTCCGTTTTATGGTACAAGCGTTGCATGGTTAGGCTAGGCCTATTTGTCTGTTTCGTTCCCCTAGGCCTATTTAAACAATCCAATACATGATTTTTTATTTAGCCCAGTGAGCAAGCTGCACGAAGTTATCATGATTGAAATATTTGCACTTCAGTAATCAAAGTGATTTTTCACATAACCACATTCTTATCATGAAGTTGAATATTATTAACTTACAGAAAAGGTTCAAATACAAAAGACCATAATAAATTGCACACGAAAGCACATGCCAAAGATGCCAAAGTTTTAATAGTCAGAAAGTATGTGCGCCTTTTAGATGCGAACTCAGCTGCTTAGGAAAGGCTATGTGCTAAAATTTCCAATTTTGTCATAATTTCCGTTCTAAAATTAATTTTCGTTTTTATTCTAATTTTCGTTCACTGTGCTTAATTTCAGTTCTATTTCAGTTTTCGTTCTCAAAATAATTTCAGTTTGAGTTAAAGTTATACTGAACGGATATCAATATTTTCAGTTCTAATTTTACGTAATTTTGGGAATGGGGCAAGCAAGCGTCTCAAATAGCCTCTGCTACCCAAATGCCCAACCGCGCCACCTTCGCGTGGTCCCCCCTGTTTTAACAAAGGGCGTGGTGGGCGACCGAGCAATCGCCGGTATATGCGATGCCCACATGGGCGAAGAAACCGAAGGACGGACGATAGAGGATATCGACGCTGGGAGATGGTGTCTCCTTAAAAACACCGGGAGAAAGGCAACGGGAAACCATCTCTCTAAAATTCCCAAGTTTAAATGAATGACGAATCCACATATAAAAACCTTAGTATGGAGTGTGATGTTATATGGATCAGAGACATGGACTATGCGAATGGAAGACATCAAGAGAATTGAAGCATTTGAAATGTGGTTATGGAGAAGGATAGAAAGAATCAGCTGGAGGGATCATATCAGCAATGAGGAGGTATTGAGAAGAGTCGGAGAAAAGAGAGCGATGATACGCACAATTAGAGAAAGACAAAGAAGATGGATCGGGCACACACTCAGAGGAGACTCGATGCTGCGAACAATCATAGAGGGGAAAATGGATGGAAAAAGAACGAGAGGCAGACCAAGACAAAGACTGTTGGACTGGATGATGAAAGATGGCTATCAGAAGATGAAAATGAAAGCGCAGAACAGAGAGGAATGGAGACGTCAAACATTCGAACCTGCCTAAGGGCAGAGCACGGAAAAGAAGAAGAAAGAATTTTACTTATCGTTAATGAAAATATCACTGGTATCTTGTGTTGAATATTTAGTGACTTTGACATAAGTCAACATGTATCTTGTGTTGAATATTTAATGTATGTATGTGCACTTGTTATAGCGCCCCTTCAAGCTCTCTTTACTCAGAGGCGCTCCCGAATGCAGAGCGGACACTGCATCGGAGTTTCACGCCGAAGCGCTGAGCAATTGTGAGTGAAGGACTTGCCCAAGGTCCTTACGCGGCAAGGTGGATTCGAACCTCGAACCTTCCGGCTTCAAGGCAATGACGCCACCACTACGCCACCGCGCCCCACAGTCGACATGTATCTTGTGTTGAATATTTTAGTGACTTTGACACAGGTCGACATGTATCTTGTGTTGAATATTTTAGTGACTTTGACACAAGTCGACATGTATCTTGTGTTGAATATTTTAGTGACTTTGACACAAGTCGACATGTATCTTGTGTTGAATATTTTAGTGACTTTGACACAAGTCGATATGTATCTTGTGTTGAATATTTTAGTGACTTTGACACAAGTCGACATGTATCTTGTGTTGAATATTTTAGTGACTTTGACACAAGTCGACATGTATCTTGTGATGAATATTTTAGTGACTTTGACACAAGTCGACATGTATCTTGTGTTGAATATTTTAGTGACTTTGACACAAGTCGACATGTATCTTGTGAGGAATGCATCTCAAGAGTAAATGGTGGCTATGATCCGACTAACAATCAAGTAAGGTTGATGTTGCTGTTAGTCTGATAAGTGATATTCTTAAGTTTAATAATGGCTTTTATATATTTTGTAAATTATGTCAAAATTTTTGAAAGGGTCGACCCATTTTCGTGCAGTTGTTAGAATACATAGTCACCACAACTGCATGTTAGAAGCTTGTAGCACTTAGTAAGTACTGATATATTATGGACAGAATTCTCAAAAGTATGTAGGCTGTTTTTGATGAAGGCATTTTCACTCTTGCCTGCTGTTAGAAGATTTTGTCCAATTACAGAAAAAATTTAATAGTTTGAACTTGGAGCGAGGAATGTCTCTCTGTGCCCTACTTGACTAGATGTCCTTGCCCCTATGCGTGCATCCCTGGATCTGGTTGCTGACCTTGCATAATAAGCACTACTTGTTGATTTAGGCAGAACTCTGTCTTTAATTATTTATAAAACACTAGGCATGTATACTATTATGTGCTTGTAGTATTGTAGGCCTAGTTTTGAAGTTTGCACATGCATTGGTGTAGGTTATATGTTTGTTGCATTTTGCAAGGTTTTGCTTTGCAATATCAGATACTCTGCAAACTGAAATACTTGTGCATGCAGCATTGTATGTATCCACATTTTAAAGTAAACAATATTCTATAGTATTGACCTAATGCAAAGTTTGTGCCACAATTCAAGTTACCAAATGTTCTATTTTTTAACGGCCTTTCTTAGAACCTCCAGTTTTGGGTTGTCATGATCAGGAACAGTTCTGAACTTTTTCATGGTTATAAACTAAATGTTTATAGATACTGTATGTTACTTGATGGACACATTTGTGTAATGCTATATTCAGTGGGCACTTTCTACTGAAGGGATGCAGGTTTGAATCTACTTCAAGCTGCTGCATAGTGACATTGGACAAGTTGCTCACCCATAATTGTCTGTGAGGAAAGCAACAGAAAAACAGCCTCACTTATCTTATCCGAAGATGTCATAAGAGCTAACAGATCTGCCTTTGAGCAGAGAACTCAACTATTATTTGCTTAACAGGGTCTTAACTGTCACTTCAAATTGATTTCCAGTACAACATGTGTTAAAAGTTTATAATGGCTTCAATTCATGATAAATAATAAACTGGACTCCCTGATATGACTTTTGTGTTAATTCAGGGTGTGTGTTCCTGAATGAGGAGTGTTGTTACATTTACAGATTGTTGTATGCAAGAACAATTCTAAATCTCGTGATGTGTGTTGCAGTGTGTTAGCTCACGAGTTAATACACATGTTTGACTTCTGCCGAGCCAAAGCGGACTTCACTAATCTTGAGCATTTGGCTTGTACTGAGGTGTGTCTTGAGTGATATTTATATTATTAAAATTATGTTTTCTTCAACATATTTTTATTTGGCAGCCAGAATAAAAAATATAAAAAATTTTAAACTGATGAATGCTGCCAAACCAGCTGACCAATGACTATAGCAAATGGAAATGCAGCATTCATGTGTGATTGACAGAATGAAAATCCATCTAAAGGTGATTGACATTAGACTAAGATTACCTAGACATTGTGTTGAATAATAGTGCCATATTTTGTGGAGTCGACTGCCAAATTGGCTGGCATTGGGATATGAAACATATTCGGTGGGACTAATCAATGACAATCAATGCTGGTAAAATTACTTTATCTTCTATATCAAATGACCTTTATGCATAACTTTGATATCATAGGCCCTTATCCAACGTGTTTATCAAACAATCTGATCTAACTGTGGTGCTGTTTGAGGTAAAGTTCTAGATACTTATACAGTACGGACCACATTTTTGGGTCATGTTAAAATTACCTTATCTAAAGCCTTTGTCAAATGATTGATATGATAAATCATAAGATAAATGATAATCATCAATAGGGTTAGATGACGTACTTCAAAATATCCAATGACTTAATAAGATTTGCTGGCTTCCTCAGATGGCGCTTGGTGATTTAATTCTGTTGTTTAATTGTAGATACGTGCGGCTTCGATTATGCACTGCTCTTTCATGTCAGCCATGAATGAAGGAGATGCAAAACTCTGGAACTTCAAAGGCAAACATCAGGTTGAATCAAGAAATAGTTATATATTCTGTCATGCAATGGATAAATAAGCACTCTTCTTCCTAATGCATCCTTGATCCAAATGAGTTTTCTCTATGCTTACTTACTTAAGGTCACTCGAGCAGAGAACCAGACTATTAAAATCTATATTCGATAGTTCTGTGGAATCTTTATTTTAATAATCTGATTCCCTTCTCGGTGGTATTAAATAAGTATAGGGAAACTTGTTTGAATTAAGGGTGCATTGGGATCTCAAACCAACCAGGCACTTGTTATTTTTGGATTAATATTCGGACAGCAATGAGTTGCTTGTTTCGAAAAGTGGGAACCAAAGATATGGTGGAAGCAGTAGTTTCATTTTGATGATGATGATGGTTCTCTGCCCGAAGGCAGGTTCATTGGCTTTACGCCCCTGGGGATGAGATGAGTGAGGTGGTTTCCCGTTGCCTTCCCCACAGACAATGATGGGTAAGCAACTTGCCCAAGGTCGCTCCACAGGAGCTTGCACCCCTGCGTCCCACACGTGCTAGCCCGAGATATTTAAATCTCTGAATGTCAGCTCCCAGCCCGGGGCTTGAACCGCAGTCTGTTGCAACCAACAGACGAATGCCGCTCTCGCTTACCGGTGTAGCTAACTAGGCCAGCAGTTTCATTTTAGTTACAGTTTATTTTTGTGCGTTTTAAGTTGTTTAGTTTATTGAGTTGGTAAATCATCGGTAAAAATAGAAAAATTGTTTATTCAAAATCAATATTTTGATTTCCTTTTGATGAAATATTTTAAGGAAGTTGTTTATTAATTGTTGTCTTGTTGTTTTAGGAATGTGTCAAGAAAAAGGCAACGATGTCTGTTATGCTCGTCAGGGACATTAAGCAGGTCGATGCGAAATCCATTGTAGAGAAAGTCTTCCAGAAATGCTATAAGGACCTTGAACCTTTCGGCCGAATACCGCGCAGAGGCTCTCATGATCCCACAAAAATGTTGGCAGAAGGAGCTATGTATGGATACTGTAACTGAATTAAATTTTTATAGTTTCTTTTATATGTAACAGGTATATAATTATGTGCATACTTGAATATGTATGTATTGATATACTGGTTATGGATGTATATGCTGTTACAAATGTATATACATTTATGCACATAAGCAATGTGCAAGAAAGAGACCATTACTGCATAGAGAAATTTGATGCACCTAGATTTTGCTAAACTGATAGCAAAACAGTTGTGTGGTTTGTAGTCTTGTAAAGAAATCGAACTATGTTTGTCAGGAGATGTCTTGTGATCCAAATAATTTGTTGACTTGGCTCAAAGTATGGAATTAACAGATTTAAAAATCATTATGCAACAGCATAATATTATTAATATTGCTATTTTAATGGATATGAACTACTGGTTTATGTTATATAGCTAACTGGACCAGAGGTGCACAACCTGCTGGCCTTAAGTGGCCATCTGTCTTGTCCTGTCCTCTCCCTTCCTCCCTCTTGGGGCAATTTAAAATGACAACTTTAGGAAAGTGGCCCAAGAACAGAAATTAAAATTATATAGACTAAATCAAAACTTTTGCTGTGCTACTCACAATATTGAGACGAGTGACAACATCTATTCTGTTTCTAACAAGCAGTTTTCTTGCATGATCTTGTTCTAGTTCTCTGCGCTAGCCATCTAGAATGTTAGCTATTCACTTACGCCATGGTGACCGAGAGATGATGATGAATCAATTTGCTTTTTACAAACCGTAGGTTAGTTGAAATGCACAAACTGCAGTTAAAAGCGTAAAATTGAAGAAGAAAGTCGCCAGTTTCTAGATGAATTGACATTTAAATGTTCTACTGATACTGTCAGCATCAAATTAGCATGTTTTAATCTTCTATGAACCGGTGAAAGAGTTACTGCAGGCAACATTGTGAAGTGAATATGCTGCTGTCTTTGAAAAGTTGGAGGGAGAATTGAGAAGGAAGAAAAGCGAATATTTAAAAAATACTGTCAGCGGAGTGAGGTTTCCAGAAGGCAGGCAGTTAGATGGCTAGGGTGTTACCTGGGTGTATGATGTTTAGAGTTAAAACTGGCCTTAATGCCCAGTGGCAGCACGCTGCCCTAGGTTGCGCCAGGTTATTTCACCTTCCTATTTTAGTAGTAAACTGCCTGATGGCCTGCCAGAACAATTTGAAATTTTCAATATATTCTTTTTCAATTTCTTTGACCTCACGAATAGCTTCCATGGACCTGACTATACCTAAGTATATACTATATAGTAAGCGTATACAACTAATTGGGAAAGTAAAGACTAAATAATATAGGGCTAAGTACAGATCTTTTGACGGCACCAGCTAAACAATTTCAGCAGGTTGCGTTAAAGTCATGCCATGAGATTTATTTTTCAGCAGGTCGAAGAAATTAAATATAAAATAGATATTAGAAATCCCTAAGAATTTTTGGCAGGCCATAAGACAGGTCAAAAGTAAAATAGATCTATGATTTTGCCGCCACTTGGCTGATCCCTGTGGCACTGCAGCAATGCAGACAATGGGGGCAGACCAAGCGGTCCCGATGCCCAACTGCTGATTCCAGTTACTCGTGAGGTAATAAAGCATGTAATTAATACAGTAATACATTATATTATATGCATGTTGCATGCAGTGGTTATAAAGTGGTTTGGGCGAGCAGTTGGAACGCTGAATGTATGAGCAGTGGGAACGCTGATGAAGAGTTTTATTGGAACTCATGTGTTTCCAGGGTTCTATCATGATGAGCAGTGGGAACGCAAGCCAATAATTTCTAGAGCAGTGGGAACGCCGTTCCCACGCGTTCCCACCCACTTTAAACCCTGGTACTTACATGCGTGCGTGATTCAATTATATGTTTATATGTATACTAATGAGGTAATAAAGCACATACCTACTTAATACATTATGTTATAGGCATGTTGCTTGCACGTACGTGTGATTCAATTATATGTTTATGTATAGGCCTGCTGTACAGGAAGTGGTAGTTGAAGGGGTAAAGCGTTCTTTTTTTGTGGAGGAATGCCCTCTGAACGGACACGTTGATATTACAGTGAGGTCATGTGGGTCCAGTTGTCTTTATGTCCTGCTGCACCTAATCCCGATCTGTATGTCGACCGATAAAATCATTTGTCCGACAAAAGCACTGGTTAGAGTCTTGTCATTGTGACCGCTGTCTGGTCAGGAGACGGAAGTGTCCGAATGACCCTCGAGGGAATCCAATCCGTCAATCGAGAGCGGGATGTATCAACCACGTTCGATTCCTCCGTTAAAGCTCATTTAGGAGTGCCGCACGAACCACTGAACCTGTGATCGCATCGCCGCTCAGATCTGTGCACTGGATTCGGAAAATCAATAGGACAACAATTCAGGACTTGTGGTGTCTCGTGCTTGTTTGTCTGTCTAGCTGTTATGTTTCCGTCCGTGTGTCTGTCTGTCTGTCTGTCTGTCTGTCTGTCTGTCTGTCTGTCTGTCTGTCTGTCTGTCTGTCTGTCTGCCTTTTCCAAACCAAAGACTTCTGACCAATGAGTTCGTGTGCAGTTGTGCATTTGTATCCTAAATTTTTGCTTGTGTGAGCATCTTTCTGTCTATACATGGCGCTGTGCTGCAGATATATATATATATATATATATATATATATATATATATATATATGTATATATATTCCTTGGTCCCACTCAATGTGCGAGCTATGGATACGTGCAGAATGATGCGAGCTGTATTCTGCTCACTTGAGAGATAGATTGGCGTTATGTCAGATTGACCTCCTATAGATTTGTGGAGCTTTATCCTTTGAGAATCCGATCGGTCGACACTGTGACGGATTCATGTGCATTCACGCCTCACTATTATAATTATGCAATGTGTATCATGCGTGTTGTTGCTGAGCCTGAGTAATAAGACTTTTCGCGCAACTGAGATCGATGAAACTCACAATAACCGTAGCCTAGGCCTACTGTACTCGTGCAATCTAGGTAATTTGTTATCTAAAGCGAGCCCATGTACATAATTACCGTACATAAGTTGCGTAGGCTTTAATGATCGTTAGAAACATCTGTGTATTCAATAGCTTTAGTTGAGATTTGTCGGATGTGACTAAGCCTATACCGTATAGGCCTACTGCCATCGATAGGGTGATAAAAGCGTAGATGTATCGGAACCTTCAAGATTCGTGTGTGTGGGGGGGAGGGGGAAGATTCTGTGTGTTCATAGGCGTACGGGAGATTTCGGCAGTGGGGGGGCCGAAAAATCTGACGACTTTTTTTTTAGTCATCCGCTAAAAATTCTTAAAATTTTTCCCGTCCGAAAAATCTGACGACTTTTTTTTTTAGTCATTCGCCCAAAATTCTAAAATCTTACGACCTTTTTACCCCTGTGTGCCCGAAAAATCCCTCCCGTACCTGTTTTGCCCGAAAAAATCTCCGAAATTTTTTCCCCCTCCAAGCCTCTTTTGCCCGAAAAACACATTTGCCCGAAATTTTTGGGGGGGGGGGCACTTGCCCCTCTGGACCCCCGCCTCGTACGCCTATGTGTGTGTTCCACATAAGCTTCCACTCCTTGGAATATAGGCGCCTAACTCTGTAGGCCACAATAATTTTAGTGTCAGATTTTTACAACCTTCACTGTCCTGCATTATTCAGTTTCTAATTCCAAAGTTTGTTTTGGCTTGAATCCCGAACCATGCAATATATCAATGGCTCAATATAGCATACTCTTTTCGCTGTACAATAATTATACATACATAGACTTCTGAGCAACAGCTTGTGCAGAGTGCAGACCGCCACCGGCGACTCAATCACTGCGCCGGCTGCTAGTCATAATATTTCATGGTTCCATAATAGGCAGCTTATATTGGCGGTACCGTCCCTCAGCAACATTGCTGCAGCAGCGTAATTGGTTCGTTTATACAAAAACCTTGTCACAAACGGGAAATTGCTGTTAACAAATTGAGAGAGTGCTCTCGTTGGTGAAGTTAAGTAAGTAAGTAGGTATAGAAGTAGTCTTCATTTTAATCTGGCCAGCATAAATTTCTGTATGACCTTGTGCTCTTCAACCGTATAGCTCAGCGATATAAGAAATAAATGCGCTTAATAGATTGGAGTAGTTCCTTACTCAGAGGCGCTCCCGTCTACAGCGCGGACACTGCATCGAAATTTCAAGCCGAAGCACACGAGTAATTGCGAATGAAGGACTTGATCAAGGTCCATACGTGGCGACTTTAGGCGGATTCGAACCAGGAGTCATCCGGTTCCAACTTCCAAGGCACCGAAATCACCACCCTACTATCGCGCCCCACAATTCCCACAAAAGCTTCATGCCGTCTTCGTTCGGGTCTTGGTCGATTTGGGCCGTTGATTTGTGCCTTGGTCACGAATGAATGAATTAATGAATGAATGAACCTCATTCGAGTAGTTTTTCTAATTGCATTTTTATAGGCCTATATATAAAATTGACAAATAGTGCAATTAGACTATTAGAGGAATGTATACCTTTAATTAAGGAACTGACAGTTTGGCGTGGCATAAGATTGTAAGAAGTAAGACTGTAAATAAAGCTTATATACACGGTAAACGGAAAAAACCGAACCTCTCCAATTGCTGCA
>OX457039.1:50513805-50556305 GCA_949752735.1 Lumbricus terrestris
ACAGTCATAATAGAGGAGACAGACAGATGGCCAGGCAGACCGACGCACACAAACAGAAAGAGACAGAGACAAACAAACAAACACGTAGAGACTGCAGTAACTATACTGTGTATAATAGAGTGCCTCCGAAGTTATGGACCGAACGTCGTAAAGAAAAGTAAATGGAACTCGGCGGGAAAACATTTTATATGCCTCACGCAGACGTTTCTCAATGCACTCTCTTAATGGGTCACCAAACACAGCACTGCTTCTACAATCAGTATATACATTATACAACGACTCCGAAAAAAGTGATTGTGCATATACCAGGTATGCAGATAATATGCTCTGTGCTGACTGCCGATGTAAATCTTGACGTTTGATGCATATTGTCATCTATATTTAAATAAATTAATTATCTATAGGTTCGTCTGCGCAAAGGTCATTTTCTCACATCAAACACCCTCAATATTATAATATTTCATTGTTTCTTCACCTATTTCCTGCGGAATCTGACTGCTTATTTCTTAAGTCTTTCAGCAGTAGGCCTACAGGCCTAATTATTGTTTAACGAATTACCTCCGAAGGTTTTCTAGCTCAAATTGTTGCCAATCACTAAACATTTTGCGCACTCTTCTTCCGTATGCCTGCTCTACGTTTTTTCTCCTAGCCTGCTACCTACTTTATGTCGGAACAGGATTAACATGTTCCGTCACCGTCCGTCCATCCGTCCATTTCAACCTCTGTCTCCAGTCAAAGACCTAAACCCAGAGCCCGAAGAAAACAATGGCATGTCCTCCAGAGGTCATGCAGGTGCCATGAGCTGCCATCCGCAAATCGCAAATAGGACGTCTGATTGATGTCCTTGTTGATTCCACGTTTAGAGATTTAATCTCATCCAGCGAATACTGCATATTTATTATAAGATATATTATGTAAGCTTATACATAAGCACACGAGGGAATACATTCCGAGCCTAATTAACTATGCAATACCATCAAACGTTTCCATTTATTCACCCGTTGTAGGCCTACAGAAATTGTAAGATTAGCGCGTGCGCATTGTAAATGGGATGTTGACCCAGAGATAATTCGCATCTCTATTCTGGTCTGCAAGGAGCACAAGAAGGAGATTTTTCACCCTGGTTTACTACACTAGGCTACTAAAGCTATTGTTATTATCAAATGGTCAAACTTGTGTTTGACTGCTTCGTTGTGCATCACATCATTTTTGTTACAATATTACACCTTTAAATTTTTTTATTAGTATAGAGGCTCAAACGCAAAGGCTAAACTGTTAAAGAAATTTCCAATTAACTTAAGCTAATTCAGAGATTCTCAATTATTGCGTAGGTTGTTTGGCAACAGCCAACATGGCATAATCGCTCGGTCTAAATGTTCTGCTTTGCCTTGAAATGCCTCGTACCTCTCTTATCTAGTATTCGTCCTATAGAAAATGTGCTTCTGCAGATCTATAAGCATTTCGTAGAAACGCTAATAAAATGCATTCAAAATCTAGCTGTAGATTGGTCAGAGTAGCTCTCACAGTATAGCCTACACCAAATTACCTTCCGTTATCTACTAAATGCATCAAATTGCACGTCCAACCTACACATGCCGACGCCGCCGTGGACTGTGCATCGACATGTCAGCTTTGATATTATTCTCCGCACCACGCAGTGATGACCCGAGCCATAACAGTCTTCGCACATTTCCGTTAGCGGCGTCCACTGGCGTTGACGTTGCGCAAAATTCTGCGCCCGTTACTGCCACTGCTGCTGCTGCTGCTGTTGTTGTTGTTGATGCAGCTGCTGGTTAATACTCATCGCTGCCACTCATTGCTAGCGATCGCTGATCCGCTCCAAGCGACTCGTCTTGAGTTATTATACGGCGCAGAGAGAGAAACAAAAGAAGCGGAATTAGACGGAGAGAAGAGGAGAAGAAGGAAGAGAAGGAGACTGTCATTGAGGAGAAGAAGAAGGAGGAGGAGGAGATGGAGGAGGAGAAGGAGCGGGCAGTGAACGATAAGGAATACATAGTCTAAGAGGAGAAAGGAGTCAGCCGAGAACGGGGTCGAGAACGGAGAGAAGGAGTGGAAGGTGGAGGCTGCTGATCTAAGACGTCAAATGAGACACTTGGCGTGGTGCAGATCGTGTGCATATAGAGCAGGGTGTAACGTCTCCGTTTTTATGCTTATTTTAGCGGGTAATTGAAAATGTACTGCATTTAAATGATCTGTTCAAAGAGACACCAATTCTTTATAAATGTATGATATAATTGAAACTATTAAATACACAATACAATTACGCAATATTCCTATTTACTTATTTGGCGTATCACTAATTATAATTATCTTTTAGCTTATCTGTGCTCCACAGTTGAGATATATGACATGTCGTTTCTGTCGTGTAAACGGTCTTGAAATAGTTCTGTAGATTCTCTGTTGATTCACTGAATGAAGATAAGCAACCCCGTGCTATATTTGAAGAAATAGTTCTGCTGATTCTCCGTAGATTCACTGAATGAAGATAAGCAACCTCGTGCTATATTTGAAGAAGGATAATGAGATACTGTCAAGCTGTGGAATCCAGATCGAATACCAGACAAGACAATATTCAATACTTCCGTAGCATCAAATTATCACACTCCAACCAATGAGAATTTCCTTCCCAATTGAAAATGACCTTGAAATGTCAACCAGAGACAACGAGCCCAAAATCGTTTCTCAACACACGAATATCGTCTCACCAACCGTCACGATCACAATGTAGACTTCACGGACGTTAGAGTTCGCAACTTCGAATTTCTAAATCGCCTCTACTCTCACACGAATGCCTCATACTGTTTTACGACCAGATACGAGCATAATCATCATCCTCACCATTGAATAAACTTCAAATGAATTGCCAGCCACAACTGAACAACCATCTTTCTCAATGTTCAAGCAAGGAATCAACCGTTTATGTCGAATTTCAATGACGTGGCTGTTTCCATTCAATTCCCACCGTTACGCTCATTTCGATGCTTTTTATTGGTTGCGCGTCGATGCAAATGTTTTCACTTGCGTAGCGTCCGTAGTAACCGTTTGACGTCACCATGACTGCCTCACTCATAATACGCAAGATTCGTGGTCTCCTAGTTACTAATCCACTAGACGCCAAATTATTAATCTAGACACGCCAACTAAATTATCTAGCTTAACTCCTACTTAGAATTAACATATAATATCAGACAAGTTAGTTTGATAGATAATAGCGATTTAATACGCTACAAATACCCCTCCTTCAAAAGTCTGTAATCAGGCTTTACAATCTCACCTAATTATCTATCAACTAAATTTCTATGAACTTTCTTATTCTATCTTACACAACAATACAACATTACTGAACTTCTTATCTACATTATTATAATACATTACTGATATATTTAAGTAATTCCTCTACTCAAATAATCAGACATAACATTATTGCTTCCCTTGATATATCGTATCGTAAAGCAATAATTTTGAAGTGCTAGACTCCACCTCATGACTCTCGCATTTCTCATTCTCCCTTCTTTCATGTACTGTAGTCCGCAGTGGTCTGTCTCAATCACAAACTGCTTTCCACACAAGTACCTGTCAAACCGACTAATCCCCCACATTATCGCTAGACATTCTCTCTCCTCAACTGAATATCTCGTCTCTCTTTCCAATAGTTTCCTACTCGCATATGCAATCGGGTGGTTTATCCCTTCATACTGCTGTATCAGGACGCAACCTATTCCTCTTCCCGAAGCATCAGTTTGAATCACGAATTCCTTCTCCAAGTTTGGTAACTTTAGAATCGGTGTTTTAGCAAGTGCTGCTTTCAGCTTACTAAAACTCTCTTCTAATTCTTCGTTCCAATCAACATTATTAGCTGCTGACTTCTTTGTCAAATCACTTAATGGTGCCATCAGTTCAGCACAATGGGGAATAAATTTTCTGTAATAGTTTATTGCTCCCAAAAAGCTTCTTATTTGTTTCTTCGTTTTCGGTTGTGGCATCTCCACAATCTTATCTATCGATTCTCCTTTAGGACTAATGTCGTCGTTGTTTAACGTATGACCCAAGAAATCTATACGTCCATAGCCTAATGAACATTTCTTTGGTTTCAAAGTCAGGTGAGCATCTCTCACTCTTTGAAAAAATTCTCGTAAAATCTTCATATGTTTAGTCCATCCTTCTGTATGAGCTAGTATGTCATCAACATAACTCTCCAGATTCTCGGTTCCATGCAAAATCTTCCTTATAAGTCTGTTGTAGCTTGAAGCACTGTTTACCAATCCAAATGGTAGTACATTAAACTTATATAATCCACTTGCACAAATGAAAGTCGTATAATCTTTTGATTCTTCGCTCATTGGTATTTGCCAATACCCTTTGCAAAAATCAAACTTGCTATATATTTTGCTGCCACTCAGTTTATTGAAGATATCCTCGTTTGACATCATCGGCTCTGGATCAAAAACTGTCACTTTGTTCAATTGTTTATAGTTGCAGCAAAGTCTATTGCTTCCATCAGCCTTCTTAACAACAACAAGCGGTGCTGCGTAAGCTGCTTCTGATCTTTCTATTATTCCATTCTCTAACATTATCTCAATTTCCTTATCAATTTCAGATTGTAGATGATACGGTGTTGGATATGCTTTCATCCTAACAGGTTCATCACTCGTAAGATGAATCTCGTGTTTCACCATGTCAGTTCTTCCTGGTTTATCTGTAAATATGTCTTGGTATTCTCTCAGTAATTTCTCTAATTCACCTCTCTGTTCATCTTCTAATTGTGGATTAATATCAACATCCTTGTACGTCTCAGTTTGCTTACTGACATACAGGTTTAATATCTCCTCCTCTTCGTCTTCACCTTCTCTACCATCATGTACAATAGCTGACACATATGCTATTGTCTCAGAACCTGACAACTCTTCTTCATCCCTCTCGTAATATTTCTTTAGTATGTTGATGTGGTATGTTTTCAGTTTTCCACCATCAACCTCAACTTTATAATCGTAATCTCCGATTTTTCCTCTGACAACAAATGGTCCTTGCCATTTAACAAGCATCTTATTATTACAACTCGGCAGTAACAATAGGACTTTATCACCTATCTCCAGTTTTCTATATCGTGCCTTTTTATCGTAGTATTTCTTGTTCTTCGCATTGGCTTTGTGAATTGCTTTCTGCGCCATGTTACACGTTTCCTCTATACGTTCTCGTAGATCTGTCATATATGTGTACACATCCTTCACCTCGTCTTCCACTTTTTCATTCGTCCACAGTTCCTTCAATATCTGTATCGGACCTCTACACGATCTTCCGAAGATTAATTCGAAAGGTGTGTATCCGTGGCTCTCGTGTACAGTATCTCGTAATGCGAAAAGTAGTGGTGCCAAGTACCTGTCCCACTCTTTTACTTGTTCACCTATCAATTTTCTCAGTGTCGTCTTAATTGTTCCATTCAGACGTTCTACACAACCATTTCCCATCGCGTGGTATGGACTTGTCATCGTATGCTTGATTAATAACATCTTGTTTACTTCGGCCATTAGTTCTGACGTAAACTGGCTCCCTCTATCTGTATGAATTCTTTCTGGTACGCCCATCCGACAGTAAAAGTTAAACAAGGCTTCCGCCACTTCCTCGGTACTAATACCTTTCAATGGTATCGCTTCAGGATATCTGGTGCTCAAGTCGATAATCGTTAATACATAACGATATCCTCTCATAGACATTGGCTCTATGGCTCCTATGATGTCTACACAGACATGCTTGAACGGTACATCCAGCACTGGAAGATGTCCCATCGGTGCCTTGTAGTTCACTTTCTTATCCACTGCTTTCTGGCATACATCACAACTTAATATGTATCGCCGAACTTCTTGATTTATCCCTGGCCAATAAAATTCATTCACAATTTTATCGTGAGTCTTTTTCATGCCTAGATGAGCTGACAGTAGCGAGTTATGTGCTACAGCTAGAACTTTGTTTCTCAACTGTTTCGGTACCATCAACTGCCACTTCGCTTCATCTTTCAATACTTCTTTCCATCTCCGGTACAACAGTCCATCTTTCTTTACGTACAGCACTTTTTCTGTACTCTTCTCATCGCCATTCCACTCAGATGCTTTATCCCAGTAACTCTTCAATGTTTCATCTGTCTTCTGTAATTCCTTTATTTCTTTTGTGGTTATATTCAGGTCGGGCATTTCTGTGACCTTGAGTGGTTTATATTTCACCACCTTCTTCGACTCAGCTCTCGTTTCTATCGCTGCTGTCGTTTGATGTGCGTCACTGTTCATGACGTCATCACTTCCAACTTTCTCTATTACGTCATCATATTCCGTGCTCATTTCATCACTTTCGAATCTTACTTTCTTCTTGGCATCTTGCCAACGTGAATTAGCATTCACAATTCCCTTGAGTATTCCTTTATACTCAACTTTTTCTTGTTTCTCACTCATAATCGTCCCATCCACTTTCTCTCCTTTGTCACAATTAATCACATTTTCATCCGTGTTCTCATTCGTTACTGTATATTTCAACCCTCTCACGCGTCCAATAATTATCGGCTTTACTGGTTCATCCATAACCATTGCCTCAACTTCACCAGTAAAATACTCGCTCTCAATGTTTACATTGGCTGTAGGAAAACACCTTAAGCTCCCATCAACTAGGATGCAGTGCGTTTCCTTCCCAGTCAAATCACTATCCTTGATTAGCGATCTCCTCACGATACATGTACTCGCTCCAGAATCGTAAAGACAATTGGCGTCTACGCCATTGACCTTCGCTTGACATTCGTCTATACTTTCAATGTCAATGCAACCATCTTTCCGTTCCGTAACTACCGTACTTGCTGCCATATGTTTCGGTACTTCTTCTTTACCTTTCCTATCCTGGCGTTCTACTGTTCTGTCAATTTCATTCGATTTCGTATTTTCATTTGTCTGTACAGCCCTTTACGCCCTATTCTCGTAAATCTGTACTGCTGCAGCTGTGTGTTTAACAAACCCTTTAGTTTTGTTCACACAATCATATGCTTTATGACCTACCTTACCGCATGCAAAACAAGTTATCTTGTGTTCCGCTGCCTGCTCTCTATCTCTACTAAATCCTCTATTCACATTTCCACTGTGATTTGTCTCTTTGTTCTGTCGCGTTTCGACTCTTCCTCTGTTCATGTTTCCTTGGAATTTCTCTCTCGATTTCTCTTCAAATGGCTTTCCATTACCTCTGTCATTATTGAATCTCCCTTGAGGTTTTACAGAATTCTCTGCATATCTGTACCCATGAGCTTCGATGTAAGATTCTGCACACGTCAATGTGTCTTTTAAGCTCATTTTTCCTTTCTCTTTAATGAACATCCTCAACTCGTTACTGCAAGTGAGGAAAAATTGATCTTTTAGCAGTAGATCCTCGATTCCTTCGTAGGTCTGCTCAAATCCAGCTTGTAGCAACCATTGCTGCAAATATCGTTGTAATCTGTAAATGAAATTTGAAGGAGTCTCTCCTTGTTCCATCTTGCTAGTCTTAAACTTGTTACGATACCCTCCTTCTGTTAATTGGAATCTTTTCAGGAGATGCTTCTTTAAACAATCGTAGTCTTGTGTTTCTTCAGCTGACAAACGCTGGTACACTTCTAATGCTTTCGACTCTAGATGTCGCGCTAGCATCAGCGACCATACATCTCTTGGTATCTCATACGTCGTACACGTACGCTCAAATCTAAGTAGGTACGCATCAAGACAATCTTTAGCCTCGTTAAATATTGGGAATTTAATATTTTTCATTCCCTTATGACTTTGGTTTCCTTGGTGGTTGTCACCCATCGTCATATAAGAATCTCCATCATCTCTGTTTCGTCCATCTCTCGATTCCATTTCTCTCAGTCTCATTTGAATTTCAAGCCTCTTATGCTCTAAAGCTTCATTCGCTTCTCTTGCAAGCCTCGCCTCGTTCATCTCTGCTTCACGCATAAGCCTAGCGTCAGCCATCCTCGCTATTTCTATTTCTTTTTCTCTAACTGCTGATTCTGCCTCTCTTTTAGCCTTAGCTTCAGCTAATCTAGTCGCCTCTCGCGCTAGCTCCAATTCATTTTCTCTGGCTGCTTTTGCTTCTGCAGCTGCACGTAGCTCACTTTCCTTTTTCTCTTCTCGTTCATCTGCCCTCTGCTGTCTAAATTCGTTCTGTTTGTCTCTGACGAATGCCTTCAGCTCTTCACCATCCAATGAGAATGAACGTCCCATATCAAGCCATTGTTGCCACTCTGTGATTGACATTCTTACTTACTCACTTTTGGTTAAGTAGTAGTAAATTTAACGCTCTAATATGCGCTATACAATTTCACACTCGCTTATAATAATTATTAAAATTATTAAGCGTCGCACTAATGCTCCCTCTTAACGTGATACAATCTCTGGTGTATGTTACGCAATAAGGATTATCGCACCGACTCTAATGCTTAATATCTATACATGCGCTGCGCTGACGTTGCGCTATGCTTAACAATTTCCAAATAGATCTGCATTTTAATCAGTTTTGTCTCTTCAAAATAAATGTCAGTAAAGTTCAATCTAATCAACAATAATATTGTCAATTGTTATTCCGACGCGAGCATCCCATTTGTAACGTCTCCGTTTTTATGCTTATTTTAGCGGGTAATTGAAAATGTACTGCATTTAAATGATCTGTTCAAAGAGACACCAATTCTTTATAAATGTATGATATAATTGAAACTATTAAATACACAATACAATTACGCAATATTCCTATTTACTTATTTGGCGTATCACTAATTATAATTATCTTTTAGCTTATCTGTGCTCCACAGTTGAGATATATGACATGTCGTTTCTGTCGTGTAAACGGTCTTGAAATAGTTCTGTAGATTCTCTGTTGATTCACTGAATGAAGATAAGCAACCCCGTGCTATATTTGAAGAAATAGTTCTGCTGATTCTCCGTAGATTCACTGAATGAAGATAAGCAACCTCGTGCTATATTTGAAGAAGGATAATGAGATACTGTCAAGCTGTGGAATCCAGATCGAATACCAGACAAGACAATATTCAATACTTCCGTAGCATCAAATTATCACACTCCAACCAATGAGAATTTCCTTCCCAATTGAAAATGACCTTGAAATGTCAACCAGAGACAACGAGCCCAAAATCGTTTCTCAACACACGAATATCGTCTCACCAACCGTCACGATCACAATGTAGACTTCACGGACGTTAGAGTTCGCAACTTCGAATTTCTAAATCGCCTCTACTCTCACACGAATGCCTCATACTGTTTTACGACCAGATACGAGCATAATCATCATCCTCACCATTGAATAAACTTCAAATGAATTGCCAGCCACAACTGAACAACCATCTTTCTCAATGTTCAAGCAAGGAATCAACCGTTTATGTCGAATTTCAATGACGTGGCTGTTTCCATTCAATTCCCACCGTTACGCTCATTTCGATGCTTTTTATTGGTTGCGCGTCGATGCAAATGTTTTCACTTGCGTAGCGTCCGTAGTAACCGTTTGACGTCACCATGACTGCCTCACTCATAATACGCAAGATTCGTGGTCTCCTAGTTACTAATCCACTAGACGCCAAATTATTAATCTAGACACGCCAACTAAATTATCTAGCTTAACTCCTACTTAGAATTAACATATAATATCAGACAAGTTAGTTTGATAGATAATAGCGATTTAATACGCTACACAGGGATTCTCAAACTTTATTTTTAATGTACCCCCAAAGTAAAAAATCGAATGATGGCGTACCCCCAGCAAAGTCAGATCAGAAACAAAATGCCATTGCGAGGTCCCCGCGTGCAGTGACTTCTGAAAGTCCATTTAGGCCTAATCATTGGTGACATCGTTTATTGGAGTCGTAACCTATAATATTATAGGTGGCAAAAATTGTTTTTGAGGCATAAGCTTATATCTTATCAGCAAATTTAAAAGGGAAAATTGGCCTATATTATAACTGTTACAAAAAGGATCCAATCTATTGTGCTCTGGGCTTGTTTAGACTAGCAAAGATATAAAAAATCTGGTTTAATATTTGTCAATTTCAAACCAAATTTACCCCATGTTTGTTTTTGATAGCAAGAATAGTTTTTAAAACCTGCTTTACCCAGATGTGACGTGCTGAAAGAAATCACAAAATTTAAAGCTCGACCAGAAATTATAATAATCCTGAGGCCAATTCAGCTCTCCTATATTAATTGAGATAGGTAGGCCTATATTATAGTCTGAGAATTTCTGGCTTTGGTATTTTCAACCATTTATACATTATTTGCTTCAAAATTATAGTAATTGGCCTAGGCATAAATATGTTGCAAGCACTGTATAGTAGCCCTTTTTGAGTTTAATTATTATGTTGTGAAAGAAATAAATGACGATATGATGCTACGTTGCAACGTTAAAAGTCATTGCTATAAAAGACAGATGGACAGTTGGACACGAAGACCATATAGCCTAAGCTCAAAGAAAATTATTTACGTTTCTGGAATTTTTCGCGTACCCCTTACCGGCGCCTGGCGTACCCCTAGGGGTACGCGTACCACAGTTTGAGAACCCCTGATATAGAGTGATGTACACGTTGAATTAGACGACGAATGAAGAAGTCACACATAATATACATTGGGTGTCGTCGTTGAGCATAGACCGATGTAAGATCACAGCTCGTGTACACAACCGAAGGGACCGATCTCTGTGCATTGGATTTTCGGGAGATTATTGATGGCGATGAATGCTTCAGAGGAGGAGGCGTTAGAGGGAGAGGCGGTTGGTCGATGCTAGAACGCTGCAGCATGGAATCTGAATAGAAACTCGGATCATCATCTGCGGCTGCTATTCGGTCGGGGGTGGCTGTGCAGTGTGCACCCGCCGTCGGGACAGCGATGCAATGTTTATGCCCTGCAGCTCTTGGATGTTAAACATGAAGGTGGTTCGTGCTATCTGAACACGAACTTTGGGAGCTGCGTGAATTGCTACGATCGCCAATTCTTCGGATGAGAGGCATGTTAGGACTTATGAAGCTCTTATAAGACTTTCATACAGATGCAACGTTGTAGACTGTATATAGGAACAGATAACCATCTGGAAAACAAAACTTGATAAAGTTTTGCTTAAAAACTGTTTCGGTAGGTAAGCAGAAGTGTGGAGAAGAAGGATATAACAACTATTTCTATTAATTCAAAAATATTTTCGGATTTAAGGGTTGATAACGAACTGCAGATGAATCAGGCAATTTTGCTTATTTGACAGGATTCTAAGCGGCCTGTGTGCTCTTAGGGCACATGTGCTCTAATTACGTAAATTATATTCAAACCTATACACTGTACAGTCACCGACAGGCGGCCAAATAATTTCTTTAAGCACTTCATATTTCTTTAACAGACATTGAGCTCGGTAATTAGGCACAGCAACGCTTGCTAGAAAGTCAACTGCCTCGAATATATATATATATATACCTAATTACCGAGCTCAATGTCATATAATATATATATGCATATATATACAGCTATGACAGCGTTTCAGTTGGTGTTGATGACGAGTCAAGTCGTGCATGCGGTATGACAGTGACATCGGATAATTATTCTGCGAAAGAGAAATCCTATAGTCTTGATGCGTGCAGTCCGCTTCAGCCATAGGCTAGTCAACACAAAAGTGGCTTTAGATGGCTTCAGATGGCTCTAAACGGCTTTAGATGGCTTTAGATGGTTTTAGAAGGCTTTAGATGGTGTTAGATAGTCGGTCGTTGATGCACAGCCTGCAGGATAGAACATTAGATCATATCTCTTCTGAGTGACAGATAATAATTAGATTCGTTGAGGATCAGTTTCCGTATATAACTCTTATAATCTGCGAGTCTTCAAGCATCGAATCGTTTTGCGATGACTTTCGACGACGACGTGAAGAGTGACGTCACAGCAGACGACTTCTTCCTTTTCGATTGGGAATCCGGGAACTCATCACTCGACATGGCGGACGTCGACGACGAAGGGGCCACGGTCGATGACGACCCCTACGACCTCCGCGGCGGTGACCTCCAGTCATCGGTCAATCACCCATCGTCGTCGTCGTCGTCATCATCATCGTCCGACCTTCTGGACTCGTGCAACGACACGAACAGCTTCGTCTACGAGGATTACACGCAGATCCCCATCGTGCGTGAGGCGTTCGTCGCCATGTACGTCGTCATCATGACCTTCTCTCTGATCGGAAACTTCATGGTCATCTGGACGATCGCACGTAACAGGCACATGAGGACCGTCACCAACTTCTACATACTGAATCTGGCCGTCGCTGACTTTCTCGTCTCGCTCGTCGTCATGCCGTTGAAGCTGGTCGAGTACACGGCTCCCTGTCAGTGGGACGTCTTCGGGCACTCCGTCCTCTGCCCGCTCCTCTACTACATTCTGCCCGTCTTCGTCTTCACCAGTGTGCTCACACTGGCAGCCATTTCCATCGAAAGGCAAGTGTAACAATCAGTCTCTATGTTAACACCAGTCTCTAACTGACACCAGTTTTTATATTAGCGTGCACCAGTCTCTTATTAACACCAGTCTATAATAAATTAGCACCAGTCTCTAATTAACACCAATCGCTAGGTGATAACGATCTCTACTTAGCGCCATGCAGTCTCTGCATGATTAGCACCAGTCTTTACTACTCTTTCTATTTACACCATGCAGTCTCTTATTAAAAACCAGTCTCATATTGGCACAAGTTTCTAATTGACACCAGTTTCTAATTAACGTTGGTCTCTAAATTGACACCAATCTCTTTTTAACACCATGTCCAGTCTATAATTAACGCCAATATTAAGGGTTGTTCTGCATTTGTAATATGGCTGAGTGAAGTAATTGAAATTACTGGTATTGTTTTCGATCACCCTATACGATGATCATTTGCTAGAATGCTGGAACAATTGCTACATTTCAGTCGCTGCTTCTAAATTTCATTGAATGGTGCATTTGAAAGAAATCCCATTTTACTGATGCATGGCAGATAACGGACGTCTCTAAAAGTATTGTGTCCGTAATTTGTTAACATTGAATGATCGATGATCAGAGTATTAATAGACATGAGTCAAACCATTAAGCACTACACATAATACAGCATGCACCATAAAAAATCACATCTAGAAAAAGTCAACGGTCTATTATCACCTGCATGCAGCATTGCAGCTTCACGAATCGAAGCATTTCCACTTATTATAAGATCTATTGTCTTTTGATGTTGCGATCGCATGTTCGGGTTTTGTTGTCTATCTCCAGCTGCGTGTCTCCATGGATTCATGGATCCAATCTGTTCGTCTCCGTCTGCAGTCTCCCTCCCTCTGACTGCTGACCTATATGCGTGTAGGCATAAGTCCTATGCCATGTCTGCGTGTGTATGTCTTCTCATCTTTATATTATTGGTGTTTGTATGTGCACTTGATATAGCGCCCCTTCAAGCACTCTACTCAAAGGCGCTCCCGACTGCAGAGCGGACACTGCATAGGAGTTTCACGCCGAAGCGCACGAGCAACTACGAGTGAAGGACTTGTCCAAGGTCCATACGCGGCGACTTGAGATGGATTCGAACCTCGAACCTTCCGGCTTCAAGGCAACGACACCACACTACACCACCGCGCAGTGTGTGTCTTTATATACATGCACATCTCCCTCCCTCTGACTGCTGGTTATACATTGTGTGTAAGTCTTATGCCATGTCTGCATGTGCATGTCTTTTCCATCTTTATGCTATTGGTGCGTCTGTATATACATGAATATTCCCTTATCTCAGAGTTCCGTTAGTGTCTCTTTCCCTGGCTTCCCGATGTCCATCCAAGTGTTAACTGTTAAGGTCCATAGGTGAATCTCTTTCTATACACGGCGCCTATCCTTATTCCGTTGAATTACCAGTACTGCGCCATTCTGTAAGATACAATGGTTATGCACTCACACAGAGATAAGTTTGCAGGCGACTTTCATTTTTTGCATCTCCTAACAAAGATTCAGGTATATGAGCGCATCTGTAATTGCATAAGTCTGTACAGCCGTGCACCTATGACTTGATACCTTGTAAGATGCATGACAATAGGGTAACCTTGCCGCCCCCCATAATTGTCGTCGTTATCAATCCGTTGTCATTAATAGTAAGATGGATGAGGCTATCAATTGACGCCATAATTAACGCCGTTAATAACTACTGCAAACACACGATGTCATATTCAATTCAAGTCAATGCGTTTATTGCAATGTAAACAATAATAACGAAACAGCAGTTAACAGGACTAGTATACAACAAAGAAAAAAGTTCAAAAGCAGCAATTGAACAAATTAAACAAAATATTAAAATGCTAAAATTTTTAAGCAATTTTTATGGGAACAAAGGGCACACCTGAAGGTACGGGTCGCGCTAGATAGGGGTCCAAAGCATACTTCAGCACACAGGGCCAAAAGAGGGACGGCGTCTACCACCGCTATTTAAAAAAGGTAATCCTATCGATAGGACACAATATTACTATAGAATGTCACACCCACTTCATGTATAATTATGTATCTAACAATTTGAAACGTAACATAAAAGTCGCTGAGTTAACATAAGCTGTAGGTCTCTGATTAGTTTGCACTGCAAGAGGTGCTATATAAATTCATGGATGCAATACAATATAGATACGATACAACCATCGATTGGCAGACTATTGGGCAATTTCTTTGTAGAATCAGTAGGCCCTAAGTATTTGATGACAATAAAATTTCGCGATGAATATCAAACCATCGTAAAGTCTTCTCTGCTTTCTACCAAGGAATAGCACCGGTATATATATGCATCAATATATATATATATAAATATAAATATAAATATACGAACTGACAAATAACCATCGATCAATTTCTAATCTAGCAGCAACTGAAATTGCTATAGCGCCGTCGCTTTTACGAACGAGGCGTTTTAACAAATTACAATCCATCGGAATCGCCATGATTTGAAGAATAAGATAAATAAGATCACAAATAAACAAATAAGATCATAAATAAATAAATCAGATCATAAATAAACAAATCAGATCATAAATAAACAAATCAGATCGTAAATAAACAAATCAGATCGTAAATAAACAAATAAGATCATAAATAAATCAGATCATAAATAAATAAATCAGATCATAAATAAACAAATCAGATCATAAATAAACAAATCAGATCATAAATAAACAAATCAGATCATAAATAAACAAATCAGATCATAAATAAACAAATCAGATCATAAATAAACAAATCAGATCATAAATAAATAAATCAGATCATAAATAAATAAATCAGATCATAGCATCTGAACAGAATAGGCCTAAGTTTATACCTATACAATAGTATACACGGCAGATGGCAGTATAGGCCTACATATAGGCTATACGAAACAACTTTCATTTACATTTTACAGACGATCTAGTAACCAACAGCAATGATCTATAGCGCGTGTGCGAGTGTTAGACATTAAACTTCACCGAAACTGTTTCCAACGAACATTTTGAGGTCACGCGGCTCACGCCATGCAAATCTCCTTTTATATCAGAGTGGATGGATGGATGACTGTGCGGTTTCGGCGTCTAGATTCAAATGCGGAATAAAAATTGTTAGGATGTATAGCCTACTAGGAGGGCTTAGCAGTGAAATCACTTTTATTATGAGTCTATCACAGACATAATTATGTAAACAATTATAGGGCCTATAATATAATATTGCGTAGAAGCTGCAAAATGTGATTAATGCATTCGACTGATGACTGGAGAGCATTGCTGGCCTTGTAGGCTAAACTGCAAAGCATGCAGTTGACTATAGAGTGCCAAAATCTATGGACGCCAGTAAGCCTATGTCTTTAAAATTTGTGTGCGTGATTTTCAAAGTAATTTTTCTTAGTAATTTTTCCAGTATAATGATTATTTTCACTTGAATTCAAAACTTTCGCTCTGAATTTTTAAAATTTAATAATTGATTTCATCGCAAATGGGGTGAACTGGGGAGTGTTGGTCCGAGGGCACCAACTGTTTGCCTATGTTTTGCCTGTGGCTCCATTTGGGATGGTGCCGGTCCTGAGCACAAGATTTTGTATTTTTTGTGCGTTGCGTTTTTACATTTCAACCACATTATAGCCTACTTATGCCTAAATAATAGCTTCGTGTTATAAATGAATCCCGTTCTCACAAAGGTACCTTAAGTGAATTTTTCATCAACAGTTTCTGACCAAATATACTCTTTAAAAATGCAGCAGGTTTTGCCTAGAATATATCACTGTGGAATCCATAAAATTTTCTTATAATGAAAAACGCCCCACAGAAAGCCATAACCAAGCCATAAATGTTGCACGCAGTTTTTATGAAACCCGGCTGACAAATTATAGGGGCCGGTCTTGGTAAAAGGTTTTCCCAATCTCGTTGCATAGTAATGTCGGGTTAAGACATTTGTTACTGCTCTTTTGACTACTTCCAAAGCTCGCTTTGAAATTACCGTTAGGCCTACTGCATAGACCTATACTCTGCTTGACAACACAAAAATCGATAGCACCCCTGAGTATAGTAGCCTACTTGAAGAGGCGATATATAAATTTCTGTAATGAATAAATGAATAATTATTTAAATTAAGTGTATGTTCTATGAATGTATATATGTATCTATGCATGCATGTATGCATGTATGTATGCATGCATGCATGCATGCATGTATGCATGTATGTATGTATGTATGTATGTATGTATGTATGTATGTATGTATGTATGTATGTATGTATGTATGTATGTATGTATGTATGTATGTATGTATGTATGTATGTATGTATGTATGTATGTGCGTGTGCATGTATGTATGTATGTATGTATGTATGTATGTATGTATGTATGTATGTATGTATGTATGTATGTATGTAGGTATGTATATGGACCCACTTTTATAGACTTTACATAAGCTTAAGCTGTTATAAAAAGGCATAAGAGGAAGTGCGTGGTTGCAGGAGATTGCCATTCGATCCAATCATAATTGTCATAGACTCCTGCCGTCACGTGTGCGTGCCAGGTATTCTTTCACGTGCTAGAATTCAAATTGCGATTTCAATATAGAATTGAGCAGACGTGAAAAATCAAAAGAAGTAGATCACTAATTCAGTTCAGGTCTAATCAAATGGATATTGATAGTTATATTCACCCTGCGCACGAGAAGTACACGGAGCACTTGGATGGCCCAACTTTGTGGTTTGATGTAATCGTACACACCTTGTTTACTCTCAAGACTATTATACTTTAGTTTCCAATTTTCCTGTGAATTTGGGTTTTATGGTCATGCGATACCAGTTTGGTCTGACCACACAAGTGTCGGTGGTGCAGTTTTTCGCTGTCAGATCATTGATCAGCATTCAGCAGGTCCGACGAATTCAGTTTTGAAAGGCTAAAGGAGCAAACAAGGTTGTATTGTCTTTCTTTAACTTCAATCTTTTTGTCTGAATTCATTGCTCTGTGAGATTCCAGACTTTCACTGATTCTTTGACTTAATTCCTCATGGCTCTTCAGCGTTTTGACCGCAAACGAGCTTGGTAATTACAATTAGCGTAAATTCGGGCAGGCGCATCGGCCTCAGCAAAATTTAGAACTGGGGGCCCTCCAGATGTCCTTTGTGTCGATGCTCTTAATATAGGGACACATAATCCAGGAAGTATTTATGTTCATGCTATAATGAATCTGGTGAAAACTTGACAGTTCTCGTATTGTGCATCATAAATTACAAAATACCATTGAGACCCAACGAGTCGCAGAAAAGGACGTCAGTTGCCGTTCATTCATTCTTTCAATCATTCATTTATTCATTCATTCATTCATTCATTCATTCAATAATTCATTCATTCATTCATTCGTTCATTCATTCGTTCATTCATTCATTATCCTGATGATTTATATAGCGCCCCTTCAATGTTACTACTCGAGCATTGTCGGCTCACGACAGAGCCAAATAAAGAACGAAGATGACTAAAAGTCTGACCAAGGTCTCTACAGAGTATTATACCTGTCTCATCAGAGAAAAGTTCGAACTTGTACTCGACTCGTGAGGGTCAACAGTTCAAGCAATCGGCAACAGCGTGACACAAATCAATGCAACTGCTTCGCTTACTGCCACTAAAAATGCAAACAGATTCAACCAGTGCTTAAAGTGTCGAAAAATAAGTGCCTGGACGCCTCTTACCTTTCCAGGCTGTGCTGGCTGACAAGTGGCAGGACGGCGTGCAGATTTTAAAATAAGTGCACGGACGCCGTCCATGATCGTCCAGCCACACTTTTAAGCCCTGGATCCAACGAATTACAGTGGACCCTAGATTACTACAAACATGAATTTTCTTTGCATAGGAAGCTGCACTGCTACATAGGCATACGGACTTGCAATAGAACTTAGGTCTGCATTACCTCCTTGTGAATTATGTCCATATAGTTTTGCCGCACCACACTAACCAAGACACGTTGACCTGTAACTGGCTTACATTCTATGTGTCCCCGCTAATCCACGTCTTGCACCAACGCTGATAAGCGTTTATTGCCCATATCAATGGCTCTTCTGATAACTGCTCTGCTTTATGCGCTGAGTCATAGAACACCAACGAAATCCTGAAACCGAGCAAACAACTCCGACGATAAAGAATCTGACGAGGTCAGAAGCAGCCAGCTGCGTGCGAATTGATTAGGATGAACTGGTAAACCAACAAATCTATTTATCCCGCGTATTGACTGTTCGCGGTGTAGGAAGACAGACCAGAAATAATTGCTGTACTTCAGCGCATGCGCAGTCAACTGAGCTTCCACCCTCGCAGTATCTAATGGTCGCCCTCGGGAGAGGAACATTAGCCGGTGTCACGAGTGCCGTAGTTTCCCTTATGGCATCCGATTCATTCTGACCTTTACATTTGTCCATGCCGGTGAATAGGTGGCCTTGCGAATGTACGCGTCCATGGCGCCTGTTGGACCATGATCGGCGATTAGGGGATTCCAAATTGCCATGAGATGTTTCAATGGAGATGCCTTAGTGTGTCTCAGTTCGACTCACTGATGAATCCAATCAATCTCAAGCTTATGTACAGCAGACGTTCACCTAGAAGATGAATGATTGCGCCAAACTGATGCTTTCGTCTTCCATCTGCTTCAGATTGCTTATAGGTTTTTTGCTGAGTGTCATCATCGCATATCCAGCGTCTGATTCTTGATCCGTTGTTGCCATTCTGACTGAAGTGTGTGTGCTTCAACGGTTAACGTATATAATACGGGCGACGCTTGGGATTATTGGGATAAATGGAATGCTTCGCAAGCAAAGAGCTTTTCGTATTACTCCAACTAAAAGCAGTTGCTTACATGCATTATATTAGCACTACACTATTATTAACACTACATTATATTAACACTACATTATATTAACACTACATTATATTAACACTACATTATATTAACACTACATTATATTAACACTACATTATATTAACACTAGCCTACATTGTATTAACACTACATTATATTAACACTACATTATATTAACACTACATTATATTAACACTACATTATATTAACACTACATTATATTAACACTACATTATATTAACACTACATTAAGCTACAATAGCATCTATCGACATAGATTGTTGTATAGTGTAGGCCTTTGCTGGAGGCAAATACACTCAGGACTGATTGGACTCTTAGTTCCTTTTCATTTGTTCTGCTATGCTCAGTAGCCTACGGTAAGTCGGAAACATAATAGCCGTGGTCCGGTCGGGAGCGTTCCTGAGTAGTAGCCTTGAAGCGGCGCTATAAAAATATCCTTAATGAATGAGTGAATAACTAGCATACATACACACATAGACCTACATACATATATGGGAAAATGCATGGTCTAAAACAGACCTCTTGAACCAAAACCAGTGATTAAAGGGATCGATATTCCGATAAATAGCCGACATTGTTAATGCAGGCATTTTGGGCACGCAGATGGAACATTAGACAAGACTACTAAAATGAGTTCCTATATACTTGAGGCTCATTTTTTCATTGTGAACAGATGATATAGGTATTCATCGTTAATTAAGACATGTACACTGGTCAGTGTTCGCTTCTGCAAAATTCCGCATATTTGGCATGCAATCCATCTACTAAATTCTACTTTCTTTGGGTGTCTCATGCATGGCTCATTTTCTTTTCTATTTTTGGTTGAATCAGTTTTATCCTCCTCTGTCATTTTCATAGTTTGCTGCAGTCGTTATAAGCAGTTTCTCTTCCTATAAAGTTTTTTGCCATTGACTCTGGAGTGTTTGCGAATTGTGATTGTCACTGCCAAGGATAAATGTGCAACACAGTGAACACACGTTTCTGCAGCGTGTGCATAAATACCGTGAGTTATTTTGAAAACTAGCTGCATGTATCTGAAGACACTATAGCCTACGTGATCAATGCCTGTTGTTTTTAACGGTGGCTGCAGTTCTTGGTTGCAGTGAGGAGGAAAGCGCATCCATTAAGTCATTAGTGGTAGGTCTACGTGTTCGTTTCAGGCCACAGTTATGACGTTCAGACATCTTGTGTTGTAGGGTTTGTGTTCATCTAGAATCAGCAGGAAAAGCAGTCCTTTGTTTGGGTGCATCCGGGTATTCTAAGCACGTGAGGAAAGGATTGCTCTGAAAACATCCGGACTACCATGCAGCACCAAATGGTATTTTACATGCAGTAGGCGTGGGTGGTACACATGAATTCCCGATACGCGAGCCTTGGCATGACTTGCAGCTTGCAACATAATACTGGTGTCGTTTCCTGCAATAGCCTAGTGCAGGTCTAGATAGTGAAAACCTGGTGGGCGGTGAATTTCGTAAACATGACCAATGATCATCTGACTAACGGCGTTCGCTTGGCCGAATTGCGTCTTTTTTTCTTTTTTTGCTCCGTTGTATCCAGCTTTTGTAGCATTGCTCGTCACCAAGACAGTAGTATCATGCATTCGTGTGTTTCTGTCTCCTTGTTTATCCTAGTGCGTGCTTGTGTCTGTGCTTTACGGTCCTTTGTCGTTGTGGTTGTATCATTTCTTGTCTGTATGCGTGTTTCGAGCATCCTGCCTTGACGCTCAATGCTCGTTTTATGTGGTCTCTTCATCTGTGCCGAATCTGTTCCCAATATTAGTCAGTACATGTAGGTCATTCCAACCTAGATCTGTAACAAATCTGGATGATCCAGTTTTTGTTGCGCTTCTCGATGACCTACATTTATGTCTGACCTTCAGCGGCATGCAGTCATTTCCCCTAACTTCTATGGCGTCTTTTTGCCTGTGTCATACAAGGATGCGGGGGATTAACCGCGACGCGATAAACGTCGTTATTGCAAGCGCCGCCTGGTGTTCAATGCGGCAATTCGGTGGCTTTGATTATTATAGGCAGAAAAGGATGAGGATCCATGCCTGTCACTGCTGCCTGTAAAGCGCAGAGCGTGCTTTCTAGTCATGCTTTCGTCGGCGGACTGAATGCATTGCAGTAGATATTCCTTAGCTTCCATTTGCGATTGCAGCGGACATGATATTATGTCAGTTTGTGACAATTTTGGGTGACGCTCGCAATCAGTCGATCCCATGTCGTCTGCAGAGACCAATGCCATGATGAATCCACAGAGCACATCTGTGTGTGTTTGTGTGTGTGTGTGTGTGTGTGTGGATGTGTGTGTGTGGACGTATGTGTGTTGGGGGGTGTACATGTATATGTATGTACGCGTCTGGACCCGAACTCTGTATAGCTCATCATTGCAAAGCTCGCCGTCACCGGTATACATGTATATGTGGTTTCGATCGGTTGGTCTCATGCGCACACGCACGCACACACACACACACACACACACACACAAACACACGCCTACACACCCGCACACACGCACATGCACGCTCACGCATACACACAAAGACGCGCGCGCACACACGCACACACGCGCGCGCTCAAAGACACACGCTGTCACACACACACACACACAGTTGCACACATACATACACACACTACATACACACATAGTGCCACATATACACATACACACATACATTGTATACACAAACGCACGCACACATAAACGCACGCACACATAAACGCACGTGGACACACAACACGTACAGCGTTAGGTTTAGATGCAGAAGTGTGATGGAACGATCGGAAAGAGTGTGATTGATCAGCAGTCAACTTATTATCAACGAACTTTTGTCTGACGTCTGCTTACAATTGGACATCTGAAGGCGCGAATACGTCTCAATTTCTGTCGAAAACTTGGACGTCATCTATCAAGGCCAAAATTACGACATATCTCCAATTATTATAATGAGCTTTGCATCTTTACGATAGAGATATGCAATTCAGAAATTTCCATCTCATTGACAGATTCGACGACTTTAAGCTTTTCATTATAGATTCACACAGTTTTCGAAACTGCCGTCATGTCTGCTTTCTATGGTAGTCCCTTAGTCCCTCGTGCTCCCATCAATCTTATTTGACCGGCGCCTTTTCTCATTACCATGGCGACACGGCAGTTAGTTCGGTAACCTGGCAGCATGAGCTGCAGGTTGAGAGTGGACACGAATTAAACGAGTCGTTAAGTCCAGATGCGATGTCACTTAACCGACGAGTGTGGTGTTATAGGCCTGCGGTTCTACGGAAGAGAGTTCATTAGCTTGGTTGTAAAAATAGGCTTTATATATAGGCATTATACAGCATATTATATATATTTATATTTATTTCCACTTGCATAGGTCGCCGCGCACTGCGCTCTGCTGTCCATGGTGACTTAATGGTTCCTTTCACTCACTCTTCAACAATGAAGAGACGTTCGTTCTCTGTGGTTGGTCCAACAACCTGGAATGGACTTCCCTTGACTATGCGACACCTCCCAAGCTCTTCTCAATTTCACAAACTGTTGAAGACTGTTTTTTTGCTTGATCTCGGCCGGCAGCGCCTCTGAGTAGGTACCTTGAAGGGGTGCTATATAAATTCTGATTGATTGATTATTAGGGTGTCCCAAAATAAGGTTATTTTTGAAAATGCAAAGCCTCATCAGCTAAAAAGTGTCAATGATGAAAGTTCACAAATGGAAAAAATTCAATTTTGAAGGAACATTTAGAAGTCCCCAACGGACTCTAAAATATCATAAAAGTACATTGGGGGTCATTGCATAATTACGTAACGCCGATAATGACCGTTTTTGACCCACCCACCCTGTAACGCTCCGTAACGCTTCCCTTGACCCACCCACCCTCCCTCCCCAGCGTTACGTAACGATTGTTACGAAAAATCAGTTAAGACTTAAGCCTGCCAGACCTATATGCGAATTCATATTTATGATTCATATTTTCATAGCGGATTTAATATAGTATGGGGACAAAAATTTGACAGTAGACTAGGCTTAAAATATACAGAATGATTTATTGATATAAATGACAGTCATGCCTGAATTGCAAATTTCTCAAATTTTACATCAAGAATAGAATCTTACACACTGCTGAAAAGTTTCACGGACTAAATTGCTTATCAATAATTGATGAAAATTAAGATGAACTAATTACCTGCTTCGTCTGTGGGGCGCGGTGGTGTAGTGGGTAGCCTATGCTAGTTGTCTTGCTTCCGAACGGTTGCAGTTTCGAATCCACCTCAAGTCACCGCGTAGGGACCTTGGGCAAATCCTTCGCTCGCAATTGCTCAGCGCTTCGGCGTGAAACTACGATGCAGTGTCCGCTCTGTAGTCGGGAGCACCTCTGAGTAGCGAGCTTGAAGTGCGCATACAAACTTCGATAATTATTAATAGAAATATTGATGAGTTCTGTTGAGTATGAATTTAAAATGTTTTAGATTCGTGTCCTTTAAGTGAAATACATGGGCGGAGTTTGATTTCCGTTCTTGGAGGGGCTAAAACCTTCTTGGGGGGGGAGCTAAGCCCGGGAAAAGATACCATTTACACGGGGAAAATGAATCTGGGTCTTCTTGGGGGGCTTAGCCCCCCTAGCCCCTGATAAACTCCGCCCATGGTGAAATATGCTTCAAAGTGGCTCGAATCTTCGATGTCAAAAATCCAAGGGGAAATAGGCCTACATCGTTGTTCCGTTGGTAGAACTATCACGTACAGATTCAAACAATTTGAACAGCGGTTTCCCGATTGAACAAACGGAAGCACAAATAATGTTGACCAAGCATGTAACTGCATTGTGTCTGCTGCCGTAGCCTATCTTCTTCAGATCTAGGCCTATAGACTTACTTTGGTTACATTTTAAATCAATGACATGACGTTTAAACTTCGATCACATCATTATTTTGTCTAAAGTGTCATTCGATGGTAATTTAACATTTATTAATAATTTTTTTCAAGGCGTTACGTAACGTTCAGCTCTCCCCACCCACCCACCCCCGTAACGTTTCGTAACGTTTTGAATGACCCCACCCACCCACCCTCGAGCGTTACGTAATTATGCAATGACCCCTTGCGGTTTGCTTCTATTATTATCAATATTACTCTTGTGTAAAATTTCCCACCATTGTATAATAAAAGTAAGTTTGAAGTTTGATCGCCGTAAGCGTCCCGTTGGAGTGGACGATTTTTATAATGCACTCCGAAATGCCATTAGTGTAATTAACGCCAGCAAAGCAGCTCTTTGACACATAGGCCTAAAGCCAACAGAAATACGTGAAAATTCAAAGCCAAAAATAAAACTATGACCATCACAAAGCCCGAAAAACATCTTCGTCTCCAATGACTCCAAGACAATTTCGCAAAAGCGGAGATAACTTTGATTGCATTCATGACAGAACACAAAACTCGGTTTTTCAAGCTGATGATTTTGTAATGAAATTTTGTTTTGTATGCAATAAAGCAGGTGTTTCTACTTTCCACTTTTCACACAGCACAATTTCTTCACGGTATCACTAAAGATCAGCAAGCCTGCCAATGAAATACAGTATGGTATTGTCCATTTTGAGCCTAGTCTGAGCGTCTTGAGGCTATAAAACTTTGCCGAAATACGTCTAGTGCCTAGAGCCTTTGAGACTACGTTCTACTCTGCTCTTAAGACTGTTCTCTTTAGCCGTGGTTGGGTCGGGAGCGCTTCTGAGTAGATACTCTTGAAGAAGCGCTATATAAATGCCTTAAATGAATGAATGAAACACTTTCTGTAAGCGTTGACGAGAGTGTTGTTGATGTCTCGACGAAGCAGATGTTGGCAGTCGCTGTGTGTTTCTTTGAAGCGCCAAAACGCCTAAACCCCATCGCCCGAAGTAACCTTTTGGATGCGCACAAACATGCACAAGAAGCTAACTATTTGAATTTTTGAAACATCCTAATCTTGTAGGCTATAATGTTGTCTGCATATATAGATGTAGCGCTAATAACCCCATGCAAAACGTTTCTGAGCGCAGATCCAGCTAACATGATTTTGCCTATTATAATATTATGTAAAATTAGGTTCACTGGTTCGGATGCATTATGGGTCAAAATTTAGAAAACTCTCAGCATTTGAGTCGTGAACTTTGAATTATATATCGTACCAATGTGAGAATTGTGGAAAAATAACTGGGGGGGGGTTGGCCTATATGATAAACTTGGAATTGGGGTGTGAAAAGCAGAGTTTACTATGAGGCACTAAGAAAGACTGGGGGTTGAAACCCCCCAACCCCGCGGCAATTCTCACCCTGTATCGTACTAACTGCCTAATACGACAACTGGATCGGTAATGACCATCATAAAGAACACGCGCACAGTTCAAATAGCGTTTCTGTAAACATATATATAGCAAATAGCACAGATGCTCAAAATTCAAGCCATCTAAATACGATACTGTCCACTGAAAGACTGCATATGGTTCCGTGCACGTGATCATGAAACATTTTTGTATTATGAGAGATTCATTAAACGTATCCTGTCGAAAGGCTCATGGTGTAAGTATTCTACCAACAAACCAATGCCTAATATCATTGCCCGTCACCATCCATTCGTTATCATTCAGTCATGTCGAGTCTTTGCGCCAGTAAAACCAGAGCCCTTTACGGAGACAAACACAATTAACTGCGTGCACCATTTACATAATGTCCGTCGTAAAGGGCAAAGTCCGGTTCTCTTCGTTCTCCACCTCGTCCTCGTCCTCCTCGTCCTCCTCCTCGTCCTCGCCCTCTTCCTCGTCCCCGTCCTCCTCCTCCTCCTCCTCCTCCTCCTCCTCCTCCTCTTCCTCCTCCTCTTTCTTACTCTTTTCCTACTCCTCTTCTCTTCCTGCGCCTAATCCAGTACTTTTTCCTTTCTCTTCTTCTTCCTCATTCTTCTCATCCTAGTATTCGCACTGCTCCAACCTTCCGTTTGCTCCTCTATACCTGCTCCTCATACTCCTCATACTCAAGTACGGCCACGTTTAATCTCACAGCAGATCAGCAATAGTTGGAAAAGAAGCGTATATATATACACATATATGTTTGCGTGTATGGGCGTGTGTGTGTGTGTGTGTGTGCGTCGTACGATTCTCAATTTCAATAAATAGTTGTTTTCTTTCTGACGATTGGCAACAACAACATTAGCAGCACTAGCACCAGCGCCAGCCCAAAACACAAACAGTCGCTGGACTTGCAAATGACCAAATGTCAACACGAGCCCAAAGAACCGCAATTAATTGTCTAGGCCTGCACGTATATAGAGACCTACATAATCATACGCTCTGCACGGCCACACGCATGCACGTAATATTGTGATATGACCGTGATAATGTTGTCGGTCGCTTACGTAGGCCTGTGCCCTGCAAACAAGAGCGGTAATAAATAGACATTGATATCGACATAAACGAAGCATAAAACCGGATTTCTAAGTGCAGGTCTATGACGAACATTCATGAGCCTGTGTGTGTATATTCGTTTTAATAGAATTCAAACTGACAGACCGCAGAATGATTACAGAAAACAAGTTATACAAAATACGGCCCGCTTAGCACGACACGCAGGTCGGCTATTACCCCCCTCCCCCCCAGTGGGAAACATCCGCCAAAACTAAAGCCTCTGATGTTAGAGTTATCATCACGACAGATCTACATTTAAGTCTACAGCAACGACCGTCCCAAACAGAAGAGTCACTGAAAACAGAACTCTATCGCAAAACACGCAGAGTCCAGTCATCGGATTCTAGTCTGTGGGTGAAAGTTGTCTTCATTCAAGAGTTCCGCGGTTAGGTTGCATCAAGATGGTGTTGGAGTATTGATACAGTATTGCCAGACTTCTCTCGTCACATATCCTTGTTTATGTTGAACGGCATTCGCCAGGTGGCAGAGATGAAGTTGCGACTGAAACAGACCAAAAAGCCTGGATGCTTTTATTGTCATACACGTGTATGTAGGCTACGTACGTCAAAACTCCGCGTGTATAAATGTATACGTATGGCAGAGAAAGAAGCTGTATTGTCTTTGCAATGGCGCAGATCAATCAAAGACGGCAGCATTCCCATTCTTTACCAGAGCTGCTCCTTTTGTCTTGTATATATATATATATATATATATATATATATATATATATATATATATATATAGGCTGCTGCTGTTATGTGTGACGTTGGACATCTTAGTTAATCAGAATAATAATTATAATGATTGCTTTTGGCATAACAGCCTCCTATAGCTATATAATAGTCTGCTTAGACATAGTACATTTCTGTTTTTAGCTGCAAGTCCTTGCAGATTGGAATGAATAATTTATAGCTTTTAAGAATATAGACATATTTCGAAGCAATAATTGCACGTGTGTTGCAAAGGAAATTATTGCTGGTCGACGAAGGATTTTCGGAAATTAAAACTGTCTTCTAAGAGTAGATCGTTTCAAGGTCATTCGTATTCCATGAAAGAAGAACACGCAGGTCTGAGATTTTGGATGCGTGAACGATTTCGCCGTCAGATGAAAGTTCACAGGCGGAGTGAAGGGCACGGACTAACGGAAGAATGGACGGACGGACGGAAGGACCGAGGGACGGACGGAAGAACGGAAGGACAGACAGATGGAAGGACGAAAAGACGGACGGACGGACGGAAGAACCGACGGAAGGACGGATAGAAGGACGGACCAATGAAAGGACGGAACGACGGACGGAACGACGCAAGGCCGGAAGAACGGACGGACGGACGGACGGACGGACGGACGTGAGCAGGTATGGATGGAGACAGTGACGGACTGAGGGATCACGAAACAAAGACACGAGGAGTCATGGTGTGCAGCTTAGTCTCAGCAGCAATTCACCAGTTCATCATCTTTTGCGGGGTATGGGGGTGGGAGGTGAGAGAGAAAATTTTCCCGAAAACCCAAATTTCACGGGTGGCGTACCGGTGGAGGTCGGAGTGTGGTGGGGTGGGGGTGGGGGTGTGGGAGTGGGAGGAGATATTTTTCCGAAAACCCAAATTTAACGGGTGGCGTACTGGTGGAGGTCGGAGTGTGGTGGGGGTGGGGTCGGTGAGGGGTCTAGGGGTAGGGGTGGGGTGGGATGGGAAATTTCACGAGTAGCGTACCGGCGGAGGTCGGAGTGTGGTGGGGTGTTTTGGGGTGGAGGCGGGGTGGGGGGCGTTGGGTGCGGTGTGGTGGGGTTGTGGCCGGCAGCGGGTCGAATCCTGAATTTACCGGGCAACGCCGGGTAGCCCAGCTAGAAGTTAAATATTTCTGGTTCACGTGGTTCATGTATTCATGCCTCTGTTTCTTTACTTCTTTATGCTGCTCCATACAATATACTCGTAATAACTTTCGACCGCTTAGAATATGAGGATGCGCAGAATTCTTCTTTTTATGTCTATGTTACAAAGCGTGATGGTTGTTTAATACACAGATGTATGAAAATGTTTCTACATGTTCGCCAAGGTTCTTCTGTCGTTCTGATGATCGCTGTTTTACTTCCTCTGTTCTTTTCAGTCAGCCAACTGTTTACCCAGTAGCGGCGCTAGGGGGAGTTAGGGGGGCTAATCTCCCCTAAAAAAGGCCATCCATCTTTTTTACCATTTAAAAATAAAATATTCAGACGATTAACCCCCTTTAGCCCCCCCAAAATTAAAGCAAAGTACGCACGAGATTTGTCAGACAGTTTGGCGGCTACGAAAAAGGACCTTTTTTACAAGATTTTTTGACCAAATGACTAAAAAATGGAAAATTTTCTTCAGATTTTGGTCGATGACCAAAAAAAAGAAAGAAAAGGTCATCAGAAATTTTGGCGACTGACTGAGAGCGGAAATTTTTTCCGAAAATCCAGCCCCCCAAAACGAAAATCCTGGCGCCGCCACTGTGTTTACCATCTTCATCCAACGTCTTTCTCTTTGTGTTTCCGGTCAAATTGGTGATCCAGAGGCGGATCCAGGGGGCAATTCAGCCATGCCCCCCATTTCAAAAGTGCATAGGACGTGGCCCCCATCCCCACTTGGTTTGAACAAGCATTAAATCAATGCAGCGAGTGAGACAAGTGTATATATAGGGTACGCCGAGACTAGAGAGGTAATAGAATATTATTTCATTGCTTACAGAGATTATACGTCGACACCAGCACCAGATGACTGATAAGTCATCAGATTTTTTTCTTGGCAAAGATCACCGAAAATTTTGGCCCCCCTTCGAAAATTTCTGTATCCGCTCTTGTGGTGCTCTATCTTAGACTGCTTCATAAATGACCCAAAAAGAAGTTTACTATATTGAAATTGTTCACATTCACGTCAACAACAACTGCTTCCCATACTATATGTAGGCTATTCTGGATAGTCGGTATATACCGTACTATCATTATAGTAGGCTGTTATTGCGCGAGTGGGGCCGACAGCTCTGAACGGTTGTTCTCTTGTATAGATCTATAGCCACGAAGAACAGAGGCTATGCATAATTTGTCTGTCTGAATCATCGCAATGTGTTTGGTTTGACCATTGGATATTTATCAATGGACCATGCACACGCTATCGTGTCGTTATGCATAGGTTTGCCCACATCAGCGCCGAACCAGACTGTCTATAGATATGTACTTATCAGCAGAAAATTACGCAGATAAATGCAATTCAGCGTGAAATATATGAAATATATTACTAATATATTACTTTTTATTGTTTATTAATTTCGTCCGGTCTAGACGACACGAACTTGTTATCACCGACGTTTTTATTAGTTTCCAGAGTGCTATAGTACTATGACCTTTGAAAGTATAGTGACGACCACGCTGTGTTTGTTGATCTGCGAGAGACGGCATGATGCTCGAGAGATTTCGAGTTTTTAGTCGATGGTTAAAAAATTGATTAAAAGGAACGGTTGATGAAAAATGTTCAAGACGAAAGCAAGTCTTGGAAGCAGCGTTCAGTTTAATACGAGTCGTGACTAAGAAACGCCATCGACTGAGACCTGAGAGACTGATCCCCAATTTCCCAGAAATGCGCAACATAAGGTAGCATAGCAAAGCAAAGCAAAGCATATATCATTACAGAGCATATAACGTAAACGACTACTTACAAAAGAACAGAAGACCTGTTTTTATTAGACTAATCACGAGACACAGCATGCATGGTTGTGAATTGCCAGCAACTTCATTTTCTTGGCGTTGGCGTATGAGTGCCAGTCCTCCCCTTCACCGACTAATCCTCCCGATGACAAATTCATGCGGTGTATACATAGATCTATATACCGGTACTATACATTTATTAAGGCGAAAAGTTGGGAATTACGCAGAAAACTAAATAACCTTCTAAAAAAGTAGATTCTACTGTAAACAGAAACACATCTATAATCTTCTGTATACAAGAGCCATATAAGCTTGGACATCTAAGATAGAAGAAACAGGGACAAAACTAAGAAACCGTGTGTAGCTTGACATGGTTAACATCTTATATGTATATATAATATTATATATATATATGTATATGTACTACGTAGTCTATAGCCTATAGCGTCAACATGAAGCAATCTTCGGATAAATTACATAGAGAGGATTTTTTAAAAGAAAAAAGTCGTCTGAACTGGAGAATTAACGTCAAGAAGAAGCAAAGAAATGCAACAAAAAAGAGTGACTGAAATCTCATCGTTACTTAACAGCATGTATGCGTTTTAACACTATAGGATTGCGACGAATAGGAAACCCTTCTACTGTATAGCCTACGTACTATGTCATTGCTAAGTCATTAGGACCTGCTACAACTGACACTTTGTCGTGCCTGGGATTAGTGTCTTCTCACTCGAGTGTATAGTGAGCGGATTGGATTTGAAAAACTCGTGAAGACATCGTATAAGGATGGAAGAAGTGTGACGAGCGGCTAATTAGATCTACACAGACTTACCTGTATAGGACTTCAAGAGACCGACGGTGGGGGGGGAGGGGGGTCACGTGCGCATCCGATGCTACTGCTAGTCAGTCTTCAGCTGGTCTTGTAATTCGGAGACGTCGACTAATAATGTTAACGGTGTAAAATTCACGCCGTCGAGTACATAAAAAGTACATAAAAACTGGGCGTAATTAACCGCTGTGTCACTTTTTGAGGACAGCAGAGGATAGAACGAACCATGCAGGTTTAGCCTATCCTCAACTCTCCTCAGGAAGCTGTAACCTATAGGCCAGCGTTTCCCAAACTTTTTGGGCCACGGAACCCTTCATGTCCTAATATTTTCTTGCGGAACCCCAATCTCAACTAAACGCACTGAAGCATTATGCATGCATTATAAGCGCCTAGAAAGCATAGTAATAATTCTAAGCTAAATAGGCCTACCAAAACACTATTGTTGAGTTTATTTTTCTTAGGCCTATGTGAAAATTTAAGTTGAACTGTTTTGAAAACCACGACTCGTGGATCACAATGCTCGAGAGTAGCGCACATGACGTTAATAACACGAACAGTCATTTTTCTTCTCCTAATGAACTTTTCTACTATGATTGGCTTGACACTTGAAGGCTGAATTATTATTGTCGGCTGTATCATTTGAATCAACAAGAGCGGCCAAGAATCCAAGCTTACGTGCCAGCTACTGAATTTTGGTAAATTTTTGGACAAACAAAGAAAATTATTATTTTTCGCAACTGCGCACAGTATATACGATAGTCTGACATGGTGGTACTTTTTAAGCTGCTGCGTTTAGGCCTAATTACGCCTAATCATTAGGGCTGTTGTTCGATTAAAAATTTTAATCGTAATTAATCGCGCGATTATTTTTTTTAATCGCAATTAACTGCAAATTAATCGCAATACATTTCCTTCAAATATGCTAATATTACTATTTTATAAGGACCCTTGAAGTATAAAATTTTAATGACTGAATGCATTCTTTGATTTCTTTCTATTGCAAATATATTCAATAACCTTTGGCTTAGGCCTGTTGAATTTCTGCATTTAGTTTATTGAACAGTTTTGTATGACAGACAGAATTGAAACGCTGTTCAGATTAGACATCTGCTCAAAATCCGTTAATTTTTTCATTTGAGACACATTTAATTAAAATGATATAGGCATAAATGTGAAAATTAGACGACCGTTTTCTGACAATCAAAATTAATTATATATTTATTCACCCAACTGTAGCCTATAATGGCAGCCCAATTTATTTACATAGGTCAGGTCAAGGGATGCTCTTATTAATTAACATCCCTACTTCTTAGTTAGACCAACTATTGAAGCTCATTATTTAGTCACAATTTTTCACAAGAGGTTGCGGTTCTTGCCAAACCTCGTCTCAGTTGTCCTTCTGTAAACATTTATCATTTGAAACCTGAAATCCATTGGTCATCTCCTGGAGTTCAAACAACGTATATTCTGACGGAGTGAGAAAACAACCTTAGTGGACGATGCGAAGAGGCCGATGTCGACGGTTCATCGCTAGCGTTAAATGCATGTTTCGGTTCGCATGCAGGCGATAATTGAGCGACGAATTGCTACGATAATACTCATACTCATTTTTGGAATATTTGCCAAAGAATGTATCACTGGTTTTGAGTATGAGCCTTCCGTTTAAAACGAGTTTTTCTGCCTCTGATTTCATTTTAATCAGATCTAATTAACGCGTACGATTAATGCGTTAAAATTTTTAATCGCACAATTTTTTAACGCGTTAATCGCACGCGTTAACGCGATTAAATCAACAGCCCTACTAATCATGCTCAGATTAGCTTCGTCGGGATAAAGATAACAAAGATGACTGCTTCCGTGTTAAGATTTACAGCTCTGACCTAGGCCTACGTATGTCTCAGCACGTGATCGATGTCTATCAATAATTATTGTAATTGGATTTCTAATGGACAATGAAAGTTCGGATAGTCGCTCAATGGGCGAGGACAAAACACAAAAACGATTGACTGTAGTGTCAAACTTCCGCAGCATTTTCAATAAAATTATTGGCAACTTTTCGCGGAACCCCTGTGCTCGTCCCGCGGAACCCTTGGGTTCCGCGGAACCCACTTTGGGAAACGCTGCTATAGGCTATACAAGGACAAAGGATGACACGATTCCATGCTTTGGCTTATGCTTCAACCAAATCCTCGAGCGTAGGGGGCTTACAAGCCGTTCCCTAATTGATTATTTTAATATAGAACGTATAATGTTATCGTACTGCCTCATATTATATTATTAGATCAATGAATGATTCAATTAGACCCACTGCACGCAATGTAGGGCCCTACGCCAGCTCGACAAAAAGGAAGGGTAGGCGGTGTCTACAGGTGCAGTTCGATAGGATATACTGTTGTAACAGGATTAACGGCCTTAGAAGAAGACACTGCGCAAAGTAAATAAATCTTAATGGAAACCACGGATGTACATTGGCTATGCGGATAATGCGGCAGATATGTATACCTTCCTTCCTGGGTACTCGACTACCCAGACTTTCACGTATCGGCCATTTTCTTCGTCTACGTTAATCTGCCTTTGTATACGTGGGAATTTAAGAGGCCTACATGATTGTATAGATCTACAGTCTACTCCTCGTCATCACGGTCTCTAACCCGCTGTTTCTCGCAAGCATATAATCTTACCAGGTTTACGTCACCTTCTCTCTTCACGTTTTCCGAGTTTGTCTAACCGGAGACCTGCCAGCAGTGTGTGCGAATTTTAGATTATAATCTAGGCCTACATCTCTGTGCATAGAAATGATAATTATGGCTATACCTATTATAGCAAAACGTATTAATTTAAGTTCAAGACTAATTTAGCTTTAAATTCTTCTCCCCTACGCCCCCTGCAAAATGCAAATACAATCTGCCATCCGAGATGATATGCGGTGGCTGCAGGCCAAAGTGTCTTACATCAGTTTAGACCAAAGCTCGAGGGTACGCGTACCCTAAAATAGAATACGTTAAAATACGTACGTACCTTTCCAAAAATACAATACGCGTATGGTACGTACCATACATGTGCACGAAAATTTTGTTTATGGCTTACTTGGCGACCCATAGCCTAAATGTACGTATACATGCAGTCAACAGTGTGCGTCATTGAAATCTATGTTTCCGGTAGCGTAACAGTAAATTTGATTCGATAAATTCTTCTGTTATAATTAATTGAATGCAACTTTTCAACCTTGGAGTTGAACTTTTAAGTGCTGCAGCAGAACTGACATTAATTAGTGCATTAAGTGCATTAATATATGCTGGATAAACATGGACCTACAACATAGCATTGCAGCAATTCACTACGCCGTATACTTGGCTGTAATAATTTATTGTTTGCTTAAAATAAAGTGTGCATTATTATAACGAGCTATGACGAGGCCAACGTATTTTATTATTGTTTACGTACCCTAAAATAGGGTACGTTAAAATACGTACGTACCTTTCACAAAATAGAATACGTACGATACGTACCCTCGAGCTTTGGTTTAGACATTAGTTAAGGATACCAGTTTACAGGCAACGTAGACAGTGCAGTGACTTGAGAACAAACTGGCTATTTCAGAGCAAGACAGAGGGCGTCTATAAGACTGCACCTCATTGCCATGGGCGGAGTTTATCAAGGGCTAGAGGGGCCCAAGCTCCCCAAGAAGCCCCTGGTTCATGTTTTTACCGTGTAGAGTCTAAATGGTCACTTTTTTGGGCTTAGCCCACCTAAGGACGTTCAACCAAATGACTAAAAAAAGGTCATCAACTTTTTTGGGCCGACGCCAAAAATATTGTCGGTTCGTTCGGGACCAAGTTTTTTAGCCCCCACCCCAAAAAAACCCGGAAACCAGACTCCGCCCATGCTCATTACCTCATTCTAGTAGATGTCTTAAAATCAGACTAATCGACATTGGCGGGTGCGTGATATTAGCATTGTGACACATCCGAAGCCTTTTACTAGATGAGATTTCGTGGACACGACCAAAAACCCATTAGCAAACCTCTGATTAGTTCCCGCGTCATGCGCCAAGTTGCTGCCTGTAATGACACTTCATGGGTCCGTGACATTTCAGCAAATATTTATAGTCTTTTCTGTCCGCTTTTTCATGTCACCCTGCTTCCATCGAGTTTTTTTGGCTTCTTCCTCCACGAGTCTCTTTCCACCGCATATCATCTCGGATGGCCGCCTTTAATATGTCGCTGCTTAAGTCACTCGTTCACTCGCTTACCTTCGGCCTCTGTTCCAACTTTGCTCAATAGTTTCTCAGGCAAAGTCATGAGTTATGAGTTATGGAGTGAATGATCTGGAGGAACGAAGAGTTTTAAACGGGTGGATCAACTAAATGACTAGTTAGCCTACTAATGGCTTCCCGTGGTAAGAGGAATGACAGATTTCGCCGACCATCTTCAATTGCTTTGCAGGATGTCGAGTAGCGAGATATAATAATAGGATATAATAAGATATAATGTGGTAAACGATAAACCGTGTCAGGGTGGCAATGCCTATTTTAACTGTGCAACTACTGGAACAAATGTCCCAGCATGTGGGCACTGAGTCGTGGAATAAATAAAATCTCCGAAGGAGCATTTCTATAAGCAGTGTCTCCATCTTAAGATCCCTTCCTAAGCTGAGTGCAGTCAATAAAAGGCCAATCGCTAATTGCACAATTTTGCCAACTTTGCGCAACCTTAGGCTATAATTAGCTTTTCAAAACCGTGGTTGCTTTCGCTAATCTACCGATGAAGCACGGTTGGTGTTTTGCCAAAGATGCGAAGACGATCTGTAGGCTACAAATAATCAATTAAGTTCAATATTGCACTGAAAATTAGATTGGCGTTATTAAAAAATCAAAAATGTATATCAAAATCTTATTACTACAATAACCGTTAACGTCTTTACAGATAACAATTATTGTAGGCTATTTCAGTTCTTTCATCGATTTTTTTCAATCAACGATTGATTTGCTGGATCAACGTTGATATTTTTAATTGGATTGTTGGATCGGAGTTGAATGTTTTTAATTCGATTGTTAGATTTGCGTTGAATTTGTGAGCGTTACTTTGATTTTGAAGGCAATTTCTATTTTAAAAATAAATTCTATTTATATTTTGATATCTTAAGCAGCTTAAAAAATGTAGAAAATGCAACAAAGAAAAGAAATTGTGCATAGTCTTTCTTTCAGCGTTGACCTCTACAGGTCTATCATACATGTGCGTGCACAACAATAAAATTATGCTCACTGCTATCAACGTTTTTTGGTAAGAACCGGTTGGTATTTTCGCAGGTAGACCTATAGAGGTTTCTCTGGCTATGCATATATGGCCTCCACCATAAACGAAAGCTTAAGAAGCACTGAACCAAATGAAGTGAAGAAATTATAAACCTTTTAAAAGACGAGAGCTATATTCTAATCTGCTTCTCAGACATAAAATTCTTCTCGTCTTCATTATTCTTCCTGCGGTCGCTACACCTTCGACTGGATGATGATGTTTTGCTAGAATTTCATATCCATCACTCGCTATTGCTGTCACTTGTGGCTAACGATAAAACACCGAAGACGCAAGTCGTGTCTAATACCATATTTTACCTGCCATCAGCAATAGACATCGCGGCAAAAAGCATTTTCCTCGGATGATTCCAGCATTTAAGTCGGACTGCAAGGCCATGCGCATGCGCAGCTGGCATCTTCCTCGACAGTGTATAGGGTAATTTCGAGACTATATTATAGACTCCGAGTTGTGGACAAGTGAAATTGCAGAGAAGTCCAAGACGAGACTGATTGACGTTGGCAAGCGCAGCTAATGCGATTCGAGTGCAGGGTTAGCCACAAATTGCAGCCACACATTGTGTTAGGTCAGCGTTTCCCAAACTTTTTGGGCCACGGAACCCTTCATGTCCTAATATTTTCTTGCGGAACCCCAATCTCAACTAAACGCACTGAAGCATTATGCATGCATTATAAGCGCCTAGAAAGCATAGTAATAATTCTAAGCTAAATAGGCCTACCAAAACACTATTGTTGAGTTTATTTTTCTTAGGCCTATGTGAAAATTTAAGTTGAACTGTTTTGAAAACCACGACTCGTGGATCACAATGCTCGAGAGTAGCGCACATGACGTTAATAACACGAACAGTCATTTTTCTTCTCCTAATGAACTTTTCTACTATGATTGGCTTGACACTTGAAGGCTGAATTATTATTGTCGGCTGTATCATTTGAATCAACAAGAGCGGCCAAGAATCCAAGCTTACGTGCCAGCTACTGAATTTTGGTAAATTTTTGGACAAACAAAGAAAATTATTATTTTTCGCAACTGCGCACAGTATATACGATAGTCTGACATGGTGGTACTTTTTAAGCTGCTGCGTTTAGGCCTAATTACGCCTAATCATTAGGGCTGTTGTTCGATTAAAAATTTTAATCGTAATTAATCGCGCGATTATTTTTTTTAATCGCAATTAACTGCAAATTAATCGCAATACATTTCCTTCAAATATGCTAATATTACTATTTTATAAGGACCCTTGAAGTATAAAATTTTAATGACTGAATGCATTCTTTGATTTCTTTCTATTGCAAATATATTCAATAACCTTTGGCTTAGGCCTGTTGAATTTCTGCATTTAGTTTATTGAACAGTTTTGTATGACAGACAGAATTGAAACGCTGTTCAGATTAGACATCTGCTCAAAATCCGTTAATTTTTTCATTTGAGACACATTTAATTAAAATGATATAGGCATAAATGTGAAAATTAGACGACCGTTTTCTGACAATCAAAATTAATTATATATTTATTCACCCAACTGTAGCCTATAATGGCAGCCCAATTTATTTACATAGGTCAGGTCAAGGGATGCTCTTATTAATTAACATCCCTACTTCTTAGTTAGACCAACTATTGAAGCTCATTATTTAGTCACAATTTTTCACAAGAGGTTGCGGTTCTTGCCAAACCTCGTCTCAGTTGTCCTTCTGTAAACATTTATCATTTGAAACCTGAAATCCATTGGTCATCTCCTGGAGTTCAAACAACGTATATTCTGACGGAGTGAGAAAACAACCTTAGTGGACGATGCGAAGAGGCCGATGTCGACGGTTCATCGCTAGCGTTAAATGCATGTTTCGGTTCGCATGCAGGCGATAATTGAGCGACGAATTGCTACGATAATACTCATACTCATTTTTGGAATATTTGCCAAAGAATGTATCACTGGTTTTGAGTATGAGCCTTCCGTTTAAAACGAGTTTTTCTGCCTCTGATTTCATTTTAATCAGATCTAATTAACGCGTACGATTAATGCGTTAAAATTTTTAATCGCACAATTTTTTAACGCGTTAATCGCACGCGTTAACGCGATTAAATCAACAGCCCTACTAATCATGCTCAGATTAGCTTCGTCGGGATAAAGATAACAAAGATGACTGCTTCCGTGTTAAGATTTACAGCTCTGACCTAGGCCTACGTATGTCTCAGCACGTGATCGATGTCTATCAATAATTATTGTAATTGGATTTCTAATGGACAATGAAAGTTCGGATAGTCGCTCAATGGGCGAGGACAAAACACAAAAACGATTGACTGTAGTGTCAAACTTCCGCAGCATTTTCAATAAAATTATTGGCAACTTTTCGCGGAACCCCTGTGCTCGTCCCGCGGAACCCTTGGGTTCCGCGGAACCCACTTTGGGAAACGCTGTGTTAGGTAATGAACTTCATTAGTGGAAAAAGGACAAGGTTTTTGCTTTTCAGAAAGCTATCCACAGCCAAAATTGTAGGCCTAAGTGAGATCAATTAAAGACCTTTTAGTCTTTACATTTAAGAATTTATTGAGAATTAAGAATTTATTGAGAATAACGATAGTGACGCTTTAGCTATAATGCATAGGCATATTATTTTCGGATCCAGATTGATCTTCAATGATTTTATTCAGAGGCACCGCAGGCAATCAATAATCGGACTCCAAATTATGTTCAAAGCCATGGCTTGGACATAATGATGGTGCAAGTGTGTCCACCTTGCTTGATTTAGTGAAAAATGTTCTGAAACAACAGCAAATTTATTTGTGCCGTTTCTCTTTCAAACAAAGACAATTCCTGTTTCTGCTGAACTGCCACCAAACTTAGAAGCAAAAATTATGATTACATGTGTTGTGCTGAATTTACAATTTACAATTTGATGTCGCCCACATATGAGTCTGCTCTATTCTTGCGATGGCTGTCATGTCATATTTCATATTTTGACTAATTTTTAAATTTTATTTCATGCTTCCCGTTGTCTGGTATGATCGAATATTGTACATTTTTCCATAGTCTGTGTTATCAGAGACCATACGCTTGATATCACCGTTGAGTCTGAATGATATCTAAGCTTATAACTCAGAAATGGCTTGGAGCAGATGATGGGTGATATATGGAACACGAGATTTCGTCCTCACAAAAATCAGTAAAAGCATCTATGATCACCATTGCTATTGTTATTATTGTTATTTTAAAAATGTTATATCATTATTACTATTACTGTTAGTAATATTATTATTTTCTTCATTAAGCGATAAAAGTAGTAGGCTAAATGCTTCAGTTAGCAAGGGTGGATGCAGAAGCTACATGTATTATCTCAAAGGTGCCAATAGAGTTAAGTCTCTCCGCAGCCTGGTTCAGGGAAGTGCCTCGAAAGGCCACGAGTTGAACCGTTAGATAAGATTAGAGTCTATATAGTTATCTACAGACATTGAGGCATGAAACAGGTATTTCTGAAATCTCTTGTAGATTGCGTCACGGTGCGGTCCAGATCTGATGAGCCATTTGTGTAAATATAGATCCTATAATACTTATAGGGCAATTCCACCGTCACTGACGTAACATTCAGAGAGAAATTTGGCAACGTTTTTAATTCTAGCACACTATGATATCACTGCTTTGCCAAAAAATTTATGCCAAATTATTTAACTATATAATCCTTCTTAAAAGCCAAAAAAGACTTGGCAGGAAATATTTATGGGTATTTTTAAAAACAGTTTTTGTGCATCGTCACTGACGTAACACATTCTGACATCAAAATTATTGTAACTCAAATTCGCATCACAATCTTCTGAAATATGACTGCAAAAATTTTATTAATGTTTTTAAAATTATTAGTACAGGTTGTGGCATACATAGAAAGTTAAATTTTTTATCCAGCTGTCATTTATGTATTTATTTCAATGGTGCCTAAATGTCACTGACGTAACATTGAAATGTCACTGACGTAACGCTTCTGAAAAGACAAACATTAATTGCATTAAATTTACTAGTCATGGTTCACAAGTATGCAGGAATGCTTTAAAAATTATCCAGTGTTGTTGGATACTGCAATGTGTTCACTGAGAGTGAAGAAGCCCTTCTGTTTACCATTATTGACTTCAGATTCACAAATGCCTTTGCATTTCCATAAGTTGGCACTCCAAGATAGCAGCTCATGGACTGCCTGAATCGGTAGCTCGATTGCTGTCTGGTAGTGTAGAAGGCAACTTTTTCAAATCAACCCGACGCTTGAAGCAACATACATTATGATCTTTTACACTCACTGAAACAACATGTTTTGGACTCAATGAAGCAAATTTTCATGTTCCAATCATTGACTGCAGACTTTTTATCTCGAACGTATGCCCCCATTAGTGTCATCATCAATGTTTTATTTTATACACTATCACATGTGCCATTCATCTTTATAAATATTACATAGTTCTTCTTTCCCAGCAGCTCATGTGAAACAATATCACTTTCTGTCCATTAACCTATACATCTTTATGTACTTTTTATCTGCAATGCTATGCCAAAGTTTGTTGTTAAGAAGTTCATGAGAGCAACTTTCTTTGGAGTACTTTTAAAAGATTTTCTTTTGTCGAATAACTGCTCTTCCTATATATTACTGAGCAGATAAGAAACTCTTGAAGTTGCTGCATGATCTGATTCAGTTGGGGTGACGACATTTTAACCATAATGTTGACACAGGCTGTGCATTGTACATTTTGTAGATTTCTTTCTGTTTTTGTCCCACTAGTTGCCATTATTGTTGCTACTCAGCATTCTTCTGCATGATGGCCACCTTACTTTAGCTACTTCTTCATGTGACGCATTCATGTTAGCTCAGTCCCAGTTTTTTGTGGCGTGTCTCACCCTGTGTGCAAAAGCAAATCACTAGTTTGGTTTACTGTGATGATGAAAAATTGATGATAATGATGATGAGGAGGAGGAGGGGAGGATGATGATGATGATTATAATGAGGGCTTACTTCAAATCGAAGCTAGGATGTCAATTACTGGATTTATAAGTGCATTTTTACTAGTATATACCGAATTTAAACAAGTTTCTTGCTATCACTGACGTATATTGTTACGTGAGGGACAACATGAATGTTACGTCAGTGACACAGTTTAAACATTTTTCTTAAATTAAAACAAAATTTCAACTATTTAGTTGTATTGCTAATATGTTGCATCAGAAGTTTAAAAATTTTCAGAATTTTTGCTTTGCTACTTTTGGTTATATTCTAAAAAGTCTTAATTTTTTGTCACTGACGTAACATTGAAAAGTACACCCCAAACTTCTGAAGTCAAAAAAATGAACTGTTATTAATTGTTCAAAATTTTACTTGAAAATACTTACCAAGTGGAACTTCCATCCAACTGATGTAGCTTGTTTGATACAATCAACCAATTGTTGCCATTACTTAAAAAACAAACCTTTTAATATTTCTGTAACAGAATTGCGCAGAACTTGTCGACATCAAATGTAAGCTGGCTGACGGTCATCTCACCAAAGATTATTGATTTTAATTATTATTTTGAACACTAGGGTCTCTTAGCTTTAAAATGATACCTTTATATTAACAAAATTCCCCCCAAAAAATTTGGACTTCTATGTCCATTTTCCGTGGAATTGCCCTATAAGGTTTCAAGGGCCATAGGTACGACGAAGCACCCGCTACACTTCGCCAATTCCTTTCCTTGGCGACCTCGGCTGACGAGCCCGCCGTTGATGCCATGGCTTGGACATAATGATGGTGCAAGTGTGTCCACTACTCTCGCGACCCACGCCAGATGACGACGACCTGTAGGTCACGGAATTGTCTGGCCTTCTGCTGTATGAGACTCTGTGCGCAGTAGACCTGGAGGATTAT
>OX457039.1:50558805-50688805 GCA_949752735.1 Lumbricus terrestris
ACAGGATCTAATTACTAAATTTTCTCCTATTTAACATATGGGACAATCTATTAAAATCTGGTCTCGTATAAAGACATTCACAAATTACACGCCTCAGAAGTTAGTATATAATATGCACATTAAGATGTGTTGAACAATTTATATGTAGCCTATATAAAATAATGTTATCGCATCTAGAAATTATATGGATTTATTTCAAAAGATTATATATCATATGCAGGTTATTCTCTTCCTTAGTTTCTATGCTGATAATTTATTGCCCGTAACGGCATCAATTTCATTAGTATAGCAAACATATCATAGAGAACGAACATTTCATAAGTTGACTGACGTAGGCTAAACAGGAAGTTCATCCAAAGGATTCCCTGTCATATAGCTGACGTCGTCATGATCAGTGTAGGCCTATCTCGACCAATAAATAGCTCTTGTGTAATTTTTAAAGTAATTTTTTAGAACTGCGCAACCCATTCTTTTCCCTCCCAATCTCCATCGTAAATTACTCCCAATCGGATTACAATGACATTTTCCCTACTATTTTTAGCTGCACAAGAATTAAGGCTTTTACAGCCGCACAAATCCTTTTAGAACCAGTGCACATTTGATGCAGGACTGGATGTTTAAAAGACCCCCGTGTGTCGGTAGCATGCACTGTGGAGACACGAGGTAGTTCCGCAGTGATTTTTACCAGCGAGTTATTAACATTACTCCGGAAGGAAGACCTGGTAGATGAAGGTCAAGGAAGAACTGGATGGAGACTGTACGGGAGGATCTGCAAGGTCTGGAGATGACATGGAACGATGCTGTTGAGATGGCGATGAACAGAGCGGAGTGGAGAAACTGCATTGCCCGATGTGCAGTTCTGCACGGGAAGGACTAAGGTCTAAGGCAGTGGTTCCCAACCCGTGGCCCGCGGGCCAAAAGTGGTCCGCCAGGCCTAAAATAATGGCCCTCATCTCTAAAAGAATGAACACAATTTATATATAAAATTGACATTTTGGACAGGACAGAACACACAATTATTTTCTACTACAAAGTAGCCTATTTTATTTATTACAATTTTATAGGCTTTTATAGTTAATTAAATTTTAACCTTATGGCCCCATAATATTCTTCAACTAAGAAACAGCGGCCTTAGTGTCCTCCAACTTAGAAAAGTGGCCTCACAGTCAAGAAATGTTTGGGAACCACTGGTCTGAGGTTATTAACATTCTCTGTCGTTATACGCTGTGACCTTAACTAGCCTACCTGGCGCTGGATAAGATGTTGTGGTATGTGCGTGTCTGTTTAGGTACTACGCAATAGTACACCCACTCAGTACGATGCTCATCCACAGCAAGACGAGAACCAGAAAAGTGATCACGGCCACCTGGATCCTTCCGCTCGTCCTCGCGTCGCCCTATCTCTACTGCAACAGCTACACGTTCACCATCCACAGTCCACTCGGTCGCGTCTCGCGACAGATCTGCAACGACCGCTTCGACGAGATCGACATGGTACTGTACGGTACGCACGGGTACTTTCGGAGGACCTTTTTCCTGTTCCTCTTCTTCGTCGTCTATCTCATTCCGCTCGTTCTCATCGGGGGAACGTGTGTCCGCATCGCGATGGCCTTGAACCAACCGCTGCTCTGCAGACAGTCGAACTGTCACGCCGCTGACATCGTACGACAGCGAGAAGAGAACAAGCGAAAGGTAGGAGACACGATTTCTATATATAGAGCGTTCATCTACAGTTGAACTTAATTTATAGTGCACCATAAATATGTTAATGAAGGGCGTGGTCGACGTAAATGACCGTTTTGTTTTTATATGAAATCGTCAAACATTGAAGACATATTGATAATTGATAAACGTAAGGTTATATTGGTCCATCATTGGCTTTGATCCATCCTATATGGAATGGCCTTCCCCCATCAGTTCGCTCAGACTATCCTCTCTTGTAGTTTTTTCTCGTCTTTCTCTCGTCTAAAAACCTGCATTTTCTCTTGGGGGTTGAACGCACTGGGAGCGCTTCTGAAAGGCTCCTGCAGCGAGAAGCGCTTTATAAACGGTCAGATACAATACAATATAATATGAAATTATTATATAGGCTATTCAGTTGTGAACACACACGGTAATAATGATATATAGGCATATTCTGTTAATATATCTAGACTGACAATTTATATGGGACATATTAATCTTTATCGATTATATGCCATACAAATGTAATGGAGTTTGAAATATTTCACGGCGATATATACGTAGCATTAAGTTGTATAACAATATCACTGGACGTGTTCAATGCTCATCAGCGCTTTCTTAGCTAAACAGTATACAACTACACATGCATTGCAACATGAGGATTCATTAAATGGACTTGCAGGGTATCTATGGGTTATCTGTAGACTATGCACGTGTATAATGTATGCATTACACAATACACATTATACACTCTATATGGATGTATGTATGCATACATGCATGAATGCACGACACGCATCGATGTATGTATCGCCTACGTGGTATACATCTTTCCAACCCAAAGCTAACTTCGCTTCTTTTGGTCTCTTGGGTAAGCCAACATATTCGACAACTATGATGTAATAATACGACCTCTAATGAGCTGATTCCCGAATAAAACGTTATGCTATGTATGGATGTATGTATATATATATATGCATGTATGACACTGTATGTATATAGACCTATATGCATAAAGATAATAATACTTAGCTCGGCCACTACCCCGAAAAACAGCTGTAAATGATATCGAGGTATTCCCTAGAAAATTGGATCTATTCTTTCTCAGAAATAAAATTTTTAGAATTGAGTGAATATAGAGTTACCAATCAACGTGATTTTTCGTGCACGGAAGGTGACGACAAGTGATGTCGTGCTGAAGTATGAGAAAATTTCAATTTGGCTCAAACTTGCAAAACAAGATCGCTGCCTCTGCTGGATATAGGCTACCATTATTTGAAAGAGTAACCATTTCTATACAATATATAGTTTGGACAGATAAATAGATGGATAGATAGATAGATAGATAGATAGATGGATGGATGGATGGATGGATGGATGGATGGATGGATGGATGGAGGATGGATGGATGGATGGACGGAAGGACGGACGGACGGACGGACCGACCGACAGACAGACAGACAGACAGATAGATAGATAGATAGATAGATAGATGGATGGATGGATAGATGGATGGATAGATGAATGGATAGATAGATGGATAAATGGATAGATGGATAGATCCATGGATGAATGTATGGATAGATGCATAGATATATAGATGAATTGGGAAAGAGTGTGCCCGTATGTATGTATGTATGTATGTATGTATGTAGGCTATGTATGTATGTATGTATGTATGTATGTATGTATGTATGTATGTATGTATGTATGTATGTATGTATGTATGTATGTATGTATGTATGTATGTATGTATGTATGTACGTATGACTTGTATGTATGTATCATGTATGTGTGTGAGAGAGAGACAGACAGAGACAGAAAGAGAGAGAGAGAAACAGAGAGTTGTATGATCAGCCAAAGCTATTATTATATTTACGAAAAGTATGCATGTCTTCAAAGAAGTTTCATTGCCAAACATTAGATAATAATATTCAACCGACCATCGACGGCAGCAAAGATGACTTAATCGAGGAAGGGAGGAGGGGCAGATTGTGTTTGGTAAGCAATCGCTGATTTATATTATAGGAAATTATGTCGTTACCTCACGGACCAGAAATACCATCTGACTGACTGACTGACTGAGTGGCCACTGGCCAGAGCACTTTTATATAAGCAGAATATGATTGCAGAGCAAAGCAAAGCATCTACTAAGCAAAGCATCTATTAGGCAAAGCATCTATTGACCAAAGCATCTATTAGGCAAGGCATCTATTAAGCAAAGCATCTATTAGGAGCCGTGTTCCGGTCAAGACCATCTTCTTTGCAGCAGTTCATTTCATGTGTCTCTCGTTGAAAAGGAGGTCCTCATACGTTTCTATCTATGCAGTTCTTGATTTCCGAATTGGCTGAACGCAACGAGTCCATGCTGGTCAGTCAAAAGATAGCGCAGCGATCGAAAGCACTGACATCTCTTTAGCTATCAACACTACCTGTAACGGCGACGTAGGTTTGACACCTGTAGAGAAGACAATAGGATTTTTAAAGTCATCACGAAAACGGTGTTTCAGTATAGCGGGTATACTCGCTGTTCGCTTTTGATCCAATCTCTGTGAAAATTCATTGAACCTACCAGCTATTAAAAAAATTAAATTTCGACACCCACAATCAGGGAAGAGCTGTATATTGTGGGGATCCCCTTACCTTATTGAAGCAGTGTTCTAATTTTTACCATGTTTCATTGATTGTTTTACTCGAGTCATTTCCACAATAAATTACAATCATACTTGCTCTCTAATTAATCAAGCCCTCTCTCCGTGTATCTTCGATGAACTTAGTGACCTTCAAGTGCCAGTCCAAAGCATGGATGAAGAAGGGGAAGACCAGAAGCGCTCGCACATAGGGAGGGAAAACCATGGAAAACTTACACCCATTTTTTTATAAACAACTCATTAGTTTATAACAAATCTCTTCGCACTAAAGCGTTACTAATGATGCACCATGTGAAAATGAGAAGTATGCATTTAGAAACGCCTATAGGAAATATATGCCCACCCGTGTTCTTTATTTCATGCTTTGCATTGTTAAAGCTCCTGGTAAGAACAATTCACCATTGTGTTTTTGCCCCTCCTGAAAAATGTCTGCGGGCGTCCAAGACGAACTAATGATCTCGAATGTGATCAAACGCGGCGTCGTCAAACTTATCTACCTTCGTGCATTTAGCAGCATAGATAAGCTGCACTAAGTAATCCTATTCCGAAAACCGCATCATCCATCCAGTTTTTAAAACATGTTTTCGTTTGAGATCAACACTCTGAGGTCTAATATATATATATAATATATATATAATAAATATATATATATGTAATATATATATTTAGTACATTAGTCGTTCGTCTGTAGTTCGTCAGTCCGCTCATCTGTCTGGGTTGTTTTTGTTGTTTTGTTGCTTTGGTTCTGATGCCTTAATTGTCTTCTTTTCTTGAAGCCTTCCTAATTATTACCAAAGACAATATTGTGTTCCGAAAGTCGATTGTTTTATGGAATCTCGCGCTGAAGTCAACTATCGGAATCGGAAATTACAATCTGTTCTGGTATTATTACCAATAACATCGTAACGACTACGACGATTATGATGATGATGAAGATGACGGCAACAACAACAACAACAGTAATATATAATAATAATAAAAATAATAATAATAATAATAATAATAATAATAATAATAATAAAAATAATGCTATATACTACTACTTGTACTACTACTACTTCTACTACAACTATTACTACTACTACTACTACTACTACTACTACTACTACTACTACTACTACTACTACTACTACTACTACTGCTGCTGCTGCTGCTGCTGCTGCTGCTGCTGCTGCTGCTACTACTACTGCTGCTACTGCTGCTACTACTACTACTACTATTACTACTACTACTACTACTACAACTACTGCTACTACTACTATTACTACTGCTGCTGCTGCTGCTACTGCTACTGCTGCTGCTGCTGCTGCTCCTACTACTACTACTACTACTACTACTACTACTACTACTACTACTACTACTACTACTACTACTACTACTACTATTACTACTACTATAGTATACTACTACTGCTACTACTACTTGTAGGCCGTACTATTACTACTACGTTGAATTTTTTATTGTAGATTCCTAGGGTTCATTGTGAGTCGGATATTGCACGTCCATAGCTAAAAAAAACCGGCCCGATAAAAATAATGGGTAGCATGTAAATTTCGTAATTTACTTTTCCTGCCAAGTCGTAACAGTGTCACCAATGAATCTGTTCTGCTAACTACTAAAACGCATAACAGATTGGAACTGCCGCACAATGCCTTAATTTATGCATGGTGTAACTGCATGCACGGATTTATGGATGTGTGGAATTCAGCTCTAATGTCTGAAGTGTTCCTATAGACTTCATCGCAGTCATAAATACCGTCTTAACAACCTTTATCGCTTAACCACTTTTTTATCGTCATTTACTTCGTCGAAAGCTAATAACGATGGCTTGCGCATGCGCATGGGTGCTGCTGGCACTACTTTCGCTGCTGTTGCTGTTGCGTAGGACGAAACAAGACGGAAGATGCCGTTGTTTAACACGAATAAATTGACGCCAGTTTGTTGAAGAATGGCGCCCATAGGGAGACTGCAGCATCTGGCAGTTCTTTAGCGGCGACAATCAAATGATGATGATCCATTTAAGTTGGAGAAATTGGAATTAATGGACCGAGAGGTGGCATTCATCACATCTTCTTCTTCCTCGTCTCTTTCAGTCTCCACCGCCACCCTTCCTCCGCCTACGCCTACGCCTCTTCTTTTTCTTCACTTTCCTTTTGCTCTTCAAAAGCAGATTCCGTTTAGTGTAACCAGACATTTGTAAACACTGGTTGCGATGCACAATTGTTGCTGACTGTTACCAGACATACTACAAATACTACTATTACTAATATCTTTTTACCCGAGGTAGGAATAATCCATAGGGAATTAGAAAAAGTTGTTAACTTGAGGAAGTTTGAACAAAATAGCTTCAATAATTAGGCTATTATCGTTCCATTTTTTCCAGATTATTATTATTATTATTATTATTATTATTATTATTAATAATATTATTATTATTATTGTTATTATTATTATTATTATTATTATTATTATTATTATTATTATTATTATTATTATTATTATTATTATTATTATTATTATTATTATTATTATTATTATTGGAGATCGCTAAGAGAATTTATTATTTGTATGGCGGCATAAATCATTAGATAAAGCAGAGTAAGCATAGCTACTGCCGTCTGCATGCCCATCTACTACTCCCCTCTTGCTTACTCCCTGTTGTCCTTACTTCCAGCGTATATGTATACGTGCACTGCCGCAGAATCCTTCCTTTCATTCTTCCATCGTTCCTTCGTTCCTTCCTTCCAATTCTCTAATCATTCTGACCGTCTCTTCAATCAATGTCGTAATGCGATTGCCCCTTCTTTGTCCAATTCATCGACGATTTGTCGAATAGACGGTGTTCACGTGAATTAGAATGCATTGCACATCATTCACCCCGTCTTTGAGAGCAGCAGCTGCAACATGCAGTGCACTGTCATCGTCAGATGAAGACAGTGATCGGTTTCATTAGCCCTATTATTATTATATACAATTTTACTTTGAATCATCGATAATATATAATGGGCGGATGAGTGGCTGAATAGATGAAGCGATGTACAAAGAGATGTGGATTGGCGAATAGACAGATAGATGGGTAACTGGTTGGAAAGATAAACATGTAGACATAGAGATGTACAGACTGATATACACATATACAGACAGACAGACAGACATAAAGATAGATAGACAGACAGATGGAACAGACAGACAGACAGACAGGCAGGTGGATGAATGAATGGATTGATGGATGGATTGATGGATGGATTGATGGACGGACGGGCGGGCGGATGGATAGATGGGTGGATGGACGGATTGATGGTTGGGTGGGTTTTGGTGGGGGACGGACGGATGGATGGACGGACGGACGGACGCACGAACGGACAGACAGACAGACAGATAGATATGCAGTAACGATGTTGCAACCGTTGTTACTTTTACGACAGTCGACATGTACAGGGTGGCCCAGCATAAATGTCCCGACTTTGCAGGCGTATAATTTCGCCAATTTTTAACATTTGTTTATACTTAATGCATCAAATTAAAGGTATTTCACTCTAGTATTAGCTCTAAAAAATTCGAACTGGTTATAGTTTAGGTTTTAATTATATACTTGGAACAGCGCTATAGCTACCATTTTTTGTCATTACTGACGCAATATGACGCCGTTTCCACGGGAAATTCTATCGTTTTTTGCTAAAACGCGCGTAGACACGATCACTTTGGGTGTTTGTAGGGTCCCTACCATGAATATCTTCTCATCGCAAAACCACGTCCTTTCAATTTTGCAAACAGCCGTGCACTGACATGCGCTGCTTCAGACGCTTGCACGCTGCCAGCCGGTTCTTTGCGTAAGAGTTGGAGAGCTCGTTGGACTTCTCGTCGACGAATTACTTTAACTTTAGGCCTATATCATCTTTTTCCAATACGTTATGCAGTGCTTCTAAGACTGCCTGCTTTGCGCTGAATTTCCCTGGAAGAATTGCATGTGGGCCTGCCCTGGTCATTGTCTTGACTGCAAATTTACTCGGACACACGAGCAATGTTATCGGATGTGTGCGCCGTGTGCACCGATTTCCATGGTTTGCGAGTAGAAAGTCCTGTTTTATCAACTTTCCGTAGCAGATAATTCAAGGAATTGTTTATTCCATCCTCTGTTAGAAAATTCGTTAATCGTTTCAAACGAATTAAATCCCTTATCAGTTCGCAAAAAATTAAGATCGAAACGCGATCATCGGCTGTCAACGGCGCCAGATTGCGTCACAAATTACATCAAAATATGGTAGCTAGCGCTGTTCCGGGCATATAATTAAAACCTAAACTAGTATCAGTTCAATGTTCTCAGTTGCAATACTAGAGTGAAATACCTTTAATTTGATGCATTAAGTAGAAATAAATGTTAAAAATTGACGAAGTTATACGCGTGCAAAGTCGGGACATTTATGCTGGGCCACCCTGTATATATGTATACATATAATATAATGTATATAATATATAATATATATATATATATAGCCTTGTAGCACAGAAACTGTGACGAAGGCGGAGGATCAGTAGCAGAAGAAAGAAACGATTGAAAGGGGAACAGGAAGAGAGCGAGGAGGAGGAGGAGGAGCAGGAGGAGCAGGAGGAGGACAGAGGGAAGAGTAGGACAAGATGGCCAATCGATGACTTTAGTTTCTTTTCCACAGAGGACAAACGACTCCAAAAAAGCGACTGATTCACTGATTCTCTGCTTGTCTGTCTATCTATCTGTCTGTATGTGTGTGTCTTTGTCTGTATGTCTCTACTCGTCTGTCTATATGAATGTGTCTGCCTGAGTGTACCCGATAATTCTTCTCTGCCCCTTGGGCTTCCACGATTTGATATCTTATATCGTGACACGTATCAGACATAGGATTTGTCATAAAATTACATATAAATGCACAGGCACAAATATCGCATGCACATGTGTATATATATATGTATATATTATAAAATTTCGTATAATATATATTTTTATATGATATTTTTATGGATGAATGTTTTCCAGATACTATAGGCATCAAGCGCTGTTGGCAGGTTTCAGCGCTTTGAGATAATCTCGTTTATCCAAATATGATAAGTCTACGATTATGTGTGCACTCATTTCTCAGGTATCGTCTGATATTAAATAATAATCCGATTATAGCTTGATAAAAAGGTCATATTATGTGCTAGGTCTAATTAACTCAATGAAATCCGCTCACGCTATCTGCTGAGAATAGAATCTGAAGCAGGTCTAAGTGTTTACGTGCGTGACTGTTTGCATAATGATGAGCTGACGACTGTGACAACAATGACCACATATCGACCATAAAAACGCACCTATCACGCAACGGACGGACCAACCCGCTCCCGTCTAATAATTTATGTCCATCATTTCTGCGTTATGAAGAAGAAACAGGATATGAAACGCGCTAAAAGAAACTATCCTATATCGAGTTAAACGAGACGAATGAGTTAACTTAACTGCCTGCGTTTACGTGCAAGTGTGAGACATTCAATGCACTATTATAAATGCAACTCGATATCGTACATGTCACCAATTAAATGCGCTTCTGTTATTGTGGAGTTGTTGCTTTGTGAGATAGATGCCCTAAGGTTGAGTGCATGAAGCAGTGGCGAGCGGCAGTGTTCTATTCATCCATTTAGTTCACATTAGTCTACGGATATATGCTCTTTAACTATAATTTATGGTGGCTCAAAAATGTCACGCCGGACAAATGCAATTTCTGTGCAGGTGTCACGAAATAGAGTATCCCCCGTATTAATTGTATCCCCCAAATTAAAAAAAGTCGAAAAAATCGATTCCGCGTGTATTTTTAAAAACAAATTAATTTTCATCTGTTTTGTTTTGAACAATGATACTAACAGGTATGTTTATTCCTACTAGATAATTTGCTTTGCCCTGTTTTTAGAGCACTTAAAACATTTAAAACACTTAAGAACACTCAGCGTCACTAAATAAATTCGAGTTGCCATTATCTGAGCATTGCTTAGGACACTTAAAACAATTAGAGTCACTTTAAATTTTGATTACAGCAAAAAAAATTTTATTATGCGCATTTTTCCAAAAAGGGGATAGAATGGTTTATCCCCCCGGATAGCCTAGACCGGTTAATTCCATCCGGGGGATAGATTAATTCATCCCCCCGGATAGCTTTCAGGGGGATACTCCGTTTCGTGTCACAGGCACCTGAGACTTATTTATCAACTTCTGAGTTTAAGAATTTTCATGGGAAAGATGTTCCAAACTTCCAACAATCTATGAAAATTTTCACATAGCGATTCTTATTGCTTCAAAAGTTGCGGCCATTAAAATATTTTATCCCGTTTTTCAAATTTCCGCCCAAACTGATCAGTCGCTTGTAATTTTTCATGTCGAAGATGATCTGAACTGAGACGCGACGAAATGCAGACTTATGAAGATCACGTTTCACAATAATTCGTTAAACAGACGATTGATGAAAGTTCAGTTCTTCAGAGATTTTTTGGTACTCTTCAGCATGGGGGGTTATAGTCCGGGGGCAATTATCCGGGGAGTAATTGTCCGGGGAGTAATTGTCCGGGGAGTAATTGTCCGGGGAATAAATGGCACGAAGTAATTCTCCGGGGGTAATTTGGGGGGGGGTAATTATCCTGTTACCCTCTTGGTTGTTCAAGGCTGATTTTCTTGCGAGCATATCAATTCGCCAACACTTTTCAGTGTATTCAGTCGTAAACGAACAGATTTTGGTCGGACACAACATGCGACACTGGCGACACCTGTGAACCATTCAAAAAGTTTTACACCAACACGTTTGCAGAGAGCTTTCACGGTGCTTAGGTTTCAATTCTTCTCTGTGTATTTCGCTAGATAATTATGGTCACACGATATAATAGCTCAGTCTCTACTCAGAAAGCGTCTGGTTTCCAATAATAGTATCGTCCGCAGAATTTTGTCGAAGCGTGACATTCGGTAACATTCGGATTGACAAATTAAGCACTTAATATTTTCTTTAAGTTTCTGCAAACGTTGAGAGCTTGCTTCATAAAGAGTTTCTTTACAACTTCTAATGAGGTCATATATGATGTCATATTTGCATGGGGTTACACAGTTATCGATGTGAAAGAATTCCCAAAGAAAAAGTAATGATCGAACCGTTTATAAACTTTGTATGCAAATAAATTTGAGAAAGGATATAGCACCGATATATCTAAACAGATGTAACTCTAGAAGCAATGGAAAAACTTTAGTAAAATTTTAACGGATTGTTGAGAAATATATCCACTGCAAATCTTGAAATCTGGGTAGATATCTCAATTGGTGAAAGCGAAGTTGCATTTTTCCTTGTGGAACTTTTTTATTGAACCACCTTGTTTAGTCGAAGCGTCAGCTTGACTCGCCGTGACTTTTCTTATTATCGTATCTGCTTGCTGCGTATACGACGCATAGTTATTCGTCACTTGGCAAATTACTCCGCTGGCAAATTACTCCGCTGGCAAATTACTCCGCTGAAAAGACGAGATCTCGTCCAACGATTCAGCATAACCACGTGACACATCTAAGTCAATCGGAGCAAGTACTTTAGCTCCTTCATCTATCATGTGTAGTGGGCCACTGAAGATCTGAATGCCAAGCAGAGCTCTTCATAAACACATTTTCGTAGAAACCGACCTATTTTGCCGTCAGCTAAAGACCACCTCGTTGCAACATCAATCCGTGGTAGAATCATCAACCCACTATAAGCTTAAGTTCTGTTCATCACTTTTATCTATGTATTCAGACGTAAAGATTCAGGCCTATAGGCCTACTCAGAACAATATTAAAGAAAACATAAGAAATTACGCTAGTTATGCTGAAGTGCATTAGGATAATGAGAATAGCCTATAGTTATTATATCAATGCCAAAGACGGTGGACAAGTTTGCATGCTTTGTAGAAGATTGCAGGGCTGTTTTTAAGGCATTCTTAGAACTGCACAATCGCTTCTTTCTTTCCCATCCTCCATGGTAAATAACTTCCAAACGGAGTACAACGAACTGTTTTCAACTATTTAACTGCGCAGAACTACTTCTACAACTGCCCACATCCATTTAGAACTGCTGATTTTCAGTGGCGGCGCTAGGGGGTCTGGGGCTAAGCCCCCCTCCTACAAGAGGCTCAGCCCCCCCCCTAAAAAAAGGGCCATCTGAATTTTTTTACATTGAAATATTCACGATTTTCGGCTGACGGCTAAAAAAAGGTCGTCAGAAATTTTGGCGGCGAAAATGGAAAATTTTCATGGGATTTCGGTCGATTACTTAAAAAAAAGGTCGTCAGAAATTTTGGCGGCGAAAATGGACTATTTTTTCCGCGAGACTTCAGCCCCCCCCGAAACTGAAATCCTGGCGCCGCCACTGCCGATTTTGTGTACAGCTGCACGCTAAAATGCCCTGGAGGATTAATTCATTCATTCAAGAAATTTATACATGCAGGACATTGCAGGTGTACCCTTGAAGCAGCTCACTCAGAAGCGCTTCCAGTCCAGTCATCATAGTCACGATAATGGAAATATTATGTGTCAAGAGGAGCCAGTAAAACGCTGATATATATATATATATATATATATATATATATATAGACAGACAGACAGACAGACAGACAGACAGACTGATAGATAGATAGATAGATAGATAGATAGATAGATAGATAGATAGATAGATAGATAGATAGATAGATAGATAGATAGATAGATAGATAGATAGATAGATAGATAGATAGATAGATAGATAGATAGATAGATAGATAGATAGATAGATAGATAGATAGATAGATAGTGGGGCGCGGTGGTGAAGTGAGTATGTTTGGTGCCTTGGAGTGGGAAGGTTGCGGATTCGAATCCACCTCAAGCCGCCGCGTAGTGACCTTGATCAAGTACTTCACTCGCAATTGTTCTTGCGCTTCGCGGCGTATAAAACTCCAACTCAGTGTCCGCGTTGTAGTCGGGAGCACCTCTGATTAGGAATCTTGAAGGAGCGCTGCATACATACATACATACATACATACATACATACATACATACATGCATGCATGCATACATACATACATACATACATACATACATGTACATACATACATACATACATACATACATACATACATACATACATACATACATACATACATACATACATACATACATAGGCTACATACACACATACATATAAAAGCACAACTTTCGTGATTTTCCATAATGAAGATTTTAAATTGATTCGGCGTAAGCAGCGCATGAAAAAGATGAGAGCATGCTGCACGACGAAGGCAGCCGTCACCTGAGCCACTCCTTTCAGTTCAGTCGCTGGAGGGCTTAAGAGAGGGAAGAACACCGTGCTCGTGCTGGGGATTCAGACAGCTATCAGTGCTGAACAGACCCCTACCATGCACATTGTCACGCTATGTATATATATATATATATATATATATATATATGTGTGTGTGTGTGTGTGTTTGTGTGTGTGTGTGTGTGTGTGTGTGTGTGTGTGTGTGTGTGTGTGTGTGTGTGTGTGTGTGTGTGTGTGTGTGTGTGTGTGTGTGTGTGTGTGTGTGTGTGTGTGTGTGTGTGTGTGTGTGTGTGTGTGTGTGTGTGTGGACATGGAAAAATAATTGGTCTGGCAAAAACAGGAGACAGGTCATGTTATCGTATAATCATCTCAGATGTATGGCCATCTAGAACATTCTACATGACCATGATCGCAGGCGTACGCACTTACGCAAGTGCGTACAGCAGCGGCGCCCGCAGACGTACGCAAATACGTAAGTGCGTACAGCGCGATGACCCAAAAAAAGGTCATCATTTTTTTCGGCGGATAGAAAAGGTATGTTTTTGTGAAATTCTAGGTTGATGACTAAAAAAAATCATCAGTTTTTTCGGCGTATAGAAAAGGTATGTTTTTGTGAAATTCTAGGTTAATAACTAAAAAAAAAAAAAAGGTCAGCAGTTTTTCCGGCGGATAGAAAAGGTATGTTTTTGTGAAATTCTAGGTTGATGACTAAAAAAAAAGGTCATCAGTTTTTTCGGCGACCTAACGAAAAAATGTTCCTGTTCGCCCCTCCATCCAAAATTTCTGTGCGTACAAGAAAAAAATCCTGCGGGCGCCGCTGACCATGATGCTATACAAATAATGAGGTACATTTATATATAAAGTGTGTACATAAATATCTGACCACGTGCAGGCGTACACACACCACTCAAGCCTATTTGCACTTTTGCGTATACGTGCATGAGTAGGCGCCATATATAGGATATATATATATATATATATATACCGTGTCTAAAAAAACTGTGCAAAATTGTTTTTGTCAGAACTTCGTCAAATTTCCACCAATCTTAATAACTTTTGGTAGGTAGACGGCAAAATGGCTGAAATTTCATGTTATATATAAATTTTCCACCTCACCTGACTCATTTCACCGCACTACCTTGTTAAACACAAATGTACCAATTTCTTATATAACGCTTAAATTTTATTACCTGCAACTAACTATCGGACGCCTGAATTAGAACGCAGTACAGTAAAGTATGGTTTGCTTAGCAGAGTGTTTTAATGGCTATGACAAATCTGCTTAAAGGTCTTAGAATTGATGCTCGAAATGTGCCCCGAATACACGGACACAAGCTCTTAGACGGCGACGCAACTGGCCGATAGCAGCATCGACGATCGACTGGTCAAAGCTCGTCAAGCAGGAGCGTTTTGAGTTCGTCGACGTTGACTATTCTGGACCGACAAACCTTCTCCTGCAGCACACTCCATATGCTGTTGTGATAGTCGACTGAGTTAAGATCCGGTGAATTCGGTGGCCACAGTGTTGGAGGGATGAAGTCGGGCGTCTCTCGCTCCAGGAAAGAGACAGTGTCGCGCGCTTGATGCGCCGGGGCGCCATCCTGTTGAAAGACAATAAACTCGCCCTGGGATATCCGGCGTATGTCTGACGGTATCTTCTGGGCAAGAAGGTTGTCGCGATAGTAGGCCTATGCCCCATTCACTTTGACATCCGGCTCGATGCAATGGATTTCAGTGCAGTCAAGCTTCGAGACGTCGTTATATGAAAAATTGGTACATCTGTGTTTAGCAATGTAGTGCGGTGAAATGAATCAGGTGAGGTGGAAAATTTATATATATAGCATGCAATTTCAGCCATTTTTTCATCTACCTACCAAAAGTTATTAAGATTGGCGGAAATTTGACGAAGTTCTGACAAAAACAATTCTGCACAGTTTTTTTGAGACACGGTGTATATACGTCATTTATATATATATATATATATATATATATATATATATATATATATATATATACGTCATTTATTCCGTGTAGGCTATTCTCTACTACTTCAATGTTTTCCACCTAACATGGTAATTTAAATATTCTTCGTATAATGCAATTGAGTCCAGACAATGTGGCCCTATGCATATATGTATACTATATATATATATATATATGACTATAGTCTATATGTTTATATATAATAATTAGATTTATAGTGCGTTCTCTGGCTTGTATGACTACATTATTTTAGAGATTGTTTCCTCCATGACGCAATGTTATGTCTGCAATACATATATATATACGTGTATATAATATATATACGTGTATATATACAGGTTGCCCGGATGATCATCCTGATTGCCATGGTCTTCTTGATCTGCTGGACTCCTTTCTACGCCATCTCGCTCATCAGTCAGCTGCAGTCGTCCAGCTTCCTCCAGAAGTCGCAGTTCCTCTTCACGATGCTGTCGACGCACTGGACTGGCTTCCTGAACAGCTGCCTCAACCCGTTCATCTACGGCGCGATGAGCAACAAGTTTCGCCGCAACTTCAAGCAGATGCTTCGCTACGTCTTCTGCTGTCTGTGCCGCGACTGGGAGAAGACACGCAAGCGTCGACAGTACTTCGAGTGCCAGATCCTCGACCGGGGGGCAGGAGGAGGAGGAGGAGGAGGGTGCCAGTTCGAACCGTACCATGGGGACTTTCGTGGATTCCAGTGCGCTGAAATCAGGATCAACCCCTACTCGACCGGATTATCGTAGTTTATATGGTGATGATATATATAATATATATATATATATATATATATATATATATATATAACTGAGACTATATATATACATGTATATATATAGCCTCAGTTATAATTTCACTATATATATACAGGGTGCGCCAAAAACAACCACCCTAGGTTTTTGCCAATATCTTGACCAAAAGTAAGAATTTCCAAATGAAATTTTACAGGCTTATAGACAATTCATATTTACACATTATAGCCAGATTTCATCAAAATATTTCAAACAGAACAAAAGTTATACCACTTTTAGTGTGGTCACCCACCGTTTTTTGACGATTCAAAAACGCGACGCAACAAAAAGTAACAAAAATCCAATCTAATTATTCTGGCCAATATCTTGGCCAAAAGTAAGAATATCAAAATGAAATTTTACAGGCTTAACGACAATTCATATCTGCACATGGTGGTCAGATTCCATCAAAATATTTCAGACAGAACAAAAGCTATCCCACTTTTAGGGAGGTCACCCACCGTTTTTTGACGATTCAAAAAGGAAACGCAACAAAAAAGTAACAAAAACACGATTTTTTTCTCATCTCAAATAATTGGTATCAAATAGCCTTGATATTGCCAGATGATCATTATTATTACTATTTAAAAAGAAACAGGGTACCAGCGTAGCTGCGCGTCACTGAGAAGTCACTTAGCAAGATGACAATGAAATTGGTAATTAAGGAATCTGTCAGATTAATCAACAGGTCCATCAAGAACTTTGCAAAGAGACTCAACAGAAGTTTTGGCACTGGTGGTAGGCACATTGAACATAAGTTGTGAAACACTACCAAGTGCATTTGACAACAGTTATTTGAGATGAGACTTAATAAAATCGTGTTTTTGTTAATTTTTTGTGTGTTTCGCTTTTGAATCGTCAAAAAACGGTGGGTGGCCTCACTAAAAGTGGTATAACTTTTGTCCTGTTTGAAATATTTTGATGAAATCTGACCACCATGTGCAGATATGAATTGTCTTTAAGCCTGTGAAATTTCATTTCGAAATTCTTACTTTTGGTCAAAATATTGGCCAAAACCCAAGGGGTTACTTTTTTTGCCACCCTGCATGTATATCCAGTCGTGACTGCATGAAGCTTCTCGTACCGACTCCTGTTGACTTATAGGACAGGCAACCTGAGTTTATGGGCTCTATATATTTCTTGCTATAGATATAATGCTCTTTTTTAATCAGTACTAAGAAAAGATGATGTTATGTTGTCATGGTCATGTTCATTATATATACTGTGTTATAAATATTAGAAATCCGACCTCGCTGACGCTTTCATTCGTTTGGTATATAAATAGATTTTCTATAAAAAATCAGTAGGCCTACATGCCTTATCTGCATGGCGACAACCTGAAATAGTTCTACTGATAGCCTAGTCACAGCTATTAATAAGACTAATAACTTTATAGCTGAACCATAAATTCTTAGGATTATATATAGGCTATAGACATGTAAGGCCATCGCATGCTACGAGCAATATTTTTCACACCATCAACATGACTATCATCTGTAGGCGTGTTGCTCTCCGTGTAGTATTATTATTACCTTTTCCGCAAAAACAATCCGTCAGCCACCTCTCTTTTCTCGGCTCTTCCACAATATTAATCCTAAACATTTTAATCACATCCTAATTGCATTGAAATGATAAATCACCAACGCTCATCACATGTCTTTATTAATATTGTCCAAATTAATTAATTAATTGTCAAAATAATAATTAATTTTGTTTCGTTGCGAACTTTGCCATACAGGTGCAAATACGTTTCAGCAATAACAACCTTGTTATTGCTGAAGCTCGCGACTTCTGTTGCTCCTGTTTTCATGTTGATGCCGCTGCGTCAAGAGACTGTGCATGAACTGGGTTTATACAAAGGATTTCTTAATTTTGGCTGTCGAGGCTGCTTTGTTTACGAGGCAAAGTGGCAGAGTTGTCCAGAATCTGATTCATATTCTATTCTACTCTTGGACATTCAAAGGAAAGCAACAGGGCTGTTTTTTAGGAATTAAAAAAAAGCCCTGGAAAGCAATATAAATGTGAAACATATATATAGGCCTAAACCAATCGAAAAGTAAAACATAAAGTAAAACATAAAACAAATCTTGTAGCAAAACATAGAGTAAGGCATAAAATCAATCAAAAGTGAATCTTGAAGTGAAACGTAAGTTTAATCTGATAGGGAAATTTAAACTGAAACAAATCCAATCCGAAAGTGAAACATTATCCAGATTTTATCATGAAAAAGATTAAGCTCATAATGGTGTAATGGTCCCGTGTGAGACGCAAATGTTCAGGATTAGAATAAATATTGTCATATAAGGTAAATGATGGAAAATTAGAGTATAGGGCCTATGTAGACTGTAGAAGCACCTGTTGTCTGATAATCTATCTTATCTTATCTTATCTTATCTTATCTGACCATTTATGAAACGCTTCTCGCAGCAAGAGCCTTTTAGAAGCGCTCCCAGTGCGTTCAACCCCGAGAAAAAGGCAAGTTTTTAGACGAGAGAAAGACGAGGATATATTACCAGAGAGGCAGAGGGAACAAATGGGGGAATCTACATCATATTTCAATATTATTACAGCAATAATTTGATGTAAACATGGCAGGTGATTGTTAGTTTTTCAGTGGATATGACAGAGCTATAGAACGATCAGTGTGAGGATTGTGAAAAAATTACTGGGGGTTGAACTATGATCAACTTGGATAGGGGTGTAAAAACAGACTTTACTTTGGGGCTCTAAGAAAGACTGGGGTTGAAACACCCCAACCCCCGGGCCCCGGCAACTCTCGCCCTGAGAAAGGTTAACCGCCTGGACACTAAGACAAACTGGTGGTTGTCAGATATGAGAAAATGGTTGTGTGCAAACTTAGAATAAATTCAATGGCAATTTTTACACTGAAGAATCACACACAGGCATAGGCGTAACGTTCTATTGTGACGGTGGTGTCCAGTCACCACCACTTTTAAAAGTGGTGGTGACAGTCACCACCACTTTTTGGTCCGACAAGGAAATATTTTTTTAGAAACATGAAAGCATTTGGCTGTCTAACATAATAAAAGCTATTCATGATTAACATCGCAATGGAGCCAATGCTGATAGCCTGGAGGTCTCCACTGTCCACATTCCACAGCGTATTCATTGTCCACAGTCATTGCTTAAATCATAAGGAGGGAAGGGCAGGAATTCCCTACCACTTTAAATTTGGGGAAGAAACGTGGAGCAATTCTCTCCCACAAATCGTTATGGCTCCGAAGCAGTGAATGGCATGCCAACAGCCTCACAAAACTCCTTCTGGAATAATTGTTATTATCAAAATAGCATTGAAGAGACCTCCGTACCTTTTACCCCCCCCCCCTCCAAAAAAGAGGTTTGCTTAGACTTTAGGGAAGGGTCAGCAAGAATTTAATAGGAAGAATCTGGATAAAATTTTAGAAAGAGCCTTTTTTAATTGATTAAGTTATCCGTGAGTGGAAAGATCGTGCATGGAGTTTACCAGCGAAAGAGACGATAGGGTAAAGATTAAGGATGGAGAAGGGAGTGAGAGAGTTCACCAGATTTCATACTAAATTTGCATCTTGGGAAGGGATAGCGCAGGGGTTCTCAAACTGCTGGGTACGCCAGGCGCGGGTTAGGGGTAGGCGACAAAATTCCAGAAATATAAGTTTTCTTTGTGTTTATGGACTTTGTGTCCATCTTTCTTAGATTAGCAATGATTTTTAACGTTGGAACATATAACAGCATCATCACTATTTTATTTATTTCACAACATATAATTAGACTCAAATACTATATAGGCCTAGTGCATGCAACATATTTTTGCTTAGGCTTATTATTATAATTTTTTAAACAAATAGTTTTTAAATGTGAGCCAGAAATTCTCAACGTACGCCTAATAGGGGAGAGCTGAATAATATGGGCTTAACGATTAATTTCTGGTCGAGCTTCCAAATTTTTGATTCCTTTCAGCACGTCATATATGTGTGAACTGGTTTTAAAACTCTTCTTCCTGTCAAATACAAATATGGCCCAAATTTACGTTTGAATTTGACAGATATTAAATCTGATATTTTAAATCTGCGCTAGTAAAAACAAGCCCACAACACCACAACGCTATAAGCTTAAGTATAGGTTAGCTCTTTCTTATACAGGGGTTGTAGACCAATTTTGCCTTTTTTAAACATGATTACATGATTAAAACTATACATATATTTTAAATGTTGCTCTTAATATTACTACACGGGTGGGGAAACAATAAAAATGAAGTTTGAGAACCGTTGGGATAGCCTACAGGAAGCCGAGGAAAGAAATGAACTGAGAAGTTGTGTGCCAAGGAATAGTCACCACCACTTTTACGGGGAAAGTTACGCCCATGCACACAGGTCACATCTGCATGAATAACGAATTACGGCTCATAGCCATCAAGATCGTTCTTTCAAGGGTACCTCTCGTTTCCTAACTTTCTCCGCTTTAGTAGCCTAGCCTATATACTTACGGAACACACACCTAATCATTTAAACTTATCGTGTATCGTATTTATAATATGCTCAAGTTATTATGAGCAGCAATAACTTTTATTTTATTTGATTAAATAGTTGTGGAAATGGATGGTTTTAAAAATTAATTCGTTGGATTGTTTAAATTCGGAAGCAGTCATAAAAAAGCAATCAGGAAGTAACAAAGAATTTCGGTTGCTCCAGCGTTGCACTAAGTTAAAAAAAAGTCCTTGCGGACAGTTAAAGTCAGAAGAGATTGGATTATTCTTTGGATCGTCTGTGACGTGTTCGCTGTAAAGGCGCAACATCATTGATAGAGTTTCGGGATAGATTTATATCTATGCATAGATACGTACGTTCGTCGGCTGCGCTCCTTAATTAAACCAGTCCTTAATTAAATCAACAGCGGCTGTAACATCAGACACTTCCGCAAATAAATCCTAAGCTAATTAACGCTTTCAAAAACATCCAATTCAACAGACGACGTGCAATGTCGTGCATGTGTATAGGTTTTGCGTGGACATGTAAATTTGTCATTAACTAAAGTCACACTTCGAGACCTGCAAGCTGCAGCTAAACTGCGAGCGTAGTAACCAATAAGCTCTAAATAAAGAAGCTATTATAGACTGGACGACAAAAACAGTAAAACCCGATAATTAATGTCAAAATCAGAAGCTGCACTAATTTGACATTTATTTCCTAGTAGGCCTGCACTTGCACTTTTGGCGCAGATCTATAGGCCTACTCTAGGTGGCCTAAGTGGTATTTTAGGACACTGAGAATTTTGCTGATTAACGTATAGACGTGGTATAAAAAATATAGCTTTGTTATGTATATAGTCAACCTGTTTTTACAATTTTGGCTTTTGGCGTGGGCCTACATAGGATGATTTGATTAAGGGTAACAGACGGCCGGCATTTGTTGACATCGTTCGACCAACGTCATACCTGTTGTTATTTTTCTAATATAGGCTTATCGGCTAATTGAAGCGACGGACAGAGACGTCCAATAGCAACAACATGGAGGCTGTAGCATGTGGTCGTACTTTTCTTCCGGTCTATATAGTCTTCACGCAAACCACGACTTGAGGTTCTGTTTAGCTGCCTCTACATCGCAGGCGGTTAGAGACCATTTCATATGAGCCTGGTCTTATGTTGGTATATTCTGATGAATTTATTTGACTTGAAAATCGGCATTTTAAAAGGACAATTAATCCTCTGCCTTCTTCTTCTTCTTCTTCTTCTTCTTCTTCTTCTTCTTCATCTTTTTCTTTTTCTTCTTCTTCTTCATCATCATCATCATCATCATCATCATCATCATCATCATCATCATCATCATCATCATCATCATCATCATCATCATCATCATCATCATCATCATCATCGTCAACAATAGGCACAATTTAATGCATCCAGAACACTTGAAGGCATCGGCTAAGCAGTAGACCTAGTAAAGAGTCGTTGTTGATTATTGCCAGACATTTCATGGCCTTTTAACCCTTTAATGCCGAGATGGTAGTAAATGGTATGGGAAATCCTATACCCTTCGGCATTAAAGGGTTAAAGTCATCGGTCAAAACTATCTGATAGCCGGACACGTTGTGAGATTACAACGAGAATTCATTATTTGTCCTTTAGATTAGACAACCACTAAAGAAACACAATGTTGAAATATGTATAGATCATTCACGAAGCACAGCTTGTATATAGGAAATAGACTTAGACGTAAGGAAACAATTCATTATTCAACATGACGAATGAAAGACAAATGCCTGCTTCAGCTGCTTTTGTAATCACATCGCGTTACCATCACTTGCTATTTCTGATTACCTCGGGACTTCTTTTATTTTCTTTGCTCCAAATTCTCTTGTCCAGCGTGTGCATCGCCCCAAACTGACAGTGATGCTTTTGCATTAATGAATATAAATTGGATTTACCGCCGTAAGGAATTAACGAATGTGATGTAAATCTATATTTTGTATTAAACTGTAAATTAATTCGAAACATAAATTCACTTTTTACGCTGAAAGTGCAATTGGCTGCAGAAATGAATGATCTTGACGCCACATAATAAGCTACGAGTTTAAAAACGTTCTACAAGACAGTCATGCAGGTCTATACTAAACTCGCAAAGTATATAGGTACCGGTATGTTACTCAATTAAATCCGCCAGGTATAGTTGCTCTAATCTGCTTAGTCTGCCTCAGAAACATCCATGATGCTGCAGCAGCACATTGCCAATCCCATAACAAGGCTTACATGTAGCCTAAGGGTAACAAATGTTTTTATTCCATATCACCGATAGGTAATAATAATAATATTCTTTATTGAACAATCCGGTTGACAGACCGCAATATAGGTTACAGTATCACACACAGCTATGCAATTGAAACAATTCAAAGAACGCAAATGACATGAGTCATAAATCTTAAATACTAATAGAACTAGGCCTACATTAATTAATTGTTTTTCCTAAGGTCCTGTGTCGTTTGTGCAGTCAATGTCAAGACAGAATGTAGGCCAAATGAGATGATCGTTAAGAATTCCGCTGTGTAGAAGGAAGAGTCGAGAAAATCCTAGAAACTCCCGGCCCATCGGTCCCTGTGTCCTTCGGGTAATTAATCAGCATGAGAACTATCGAGAATCATTGCAGAAAAATAACTGAGGGGTCAGACGCTGATTTATGTGGAGTTGGGCATACCCTATGCAATGCAGACTTTTAAATTACTATGGGGTCCTAACAAAGACTGGGGTTGAACCCCCACAACCCCATGCACGGCAATTCTCACCATGCTGGCAATGGTAGCATCTTCAGTCTAGCGACATTGTGCGATGACAGAAATCACCAGCGTGGCCCTCGGGGCTTCACGCTCAGTGTCTGTCGCTGTCTGACACTGAGGCATGGACGAACTGCAACGGAGATTTGGTCATCAGGGATTTGCGGCATCTTAGGTGCAAGACATGTCTGTGTAATTTTAGTCAGTGCTCTAACATTACGCGTAAGTAGCGAAGATAATAAATTATAGAGAGGGACGGAAAACTGAGATTAGCATAGAGAGTGCTATGAGCAGCGTTGATCCAGTAGCCCTGATATTAGCACAAAATTTACTGATCAATGCTGCTTAGGCGTATACGTGTGACGGTGTGCGCCAGTTTAATAATTATCTGATCTCTTTTGACTGACATTCAATAGGAGGCGCTACAGTTATACTGACAGTCGGTAGAAGGCAGCCTTGTGAAGTAGCCTAACATCCTTTTCTCGTGATGCCAATAAAATAATAGCGTTTGTTTGGTTTAATCAGATTACAGAATACATAAATCTTAACTATATACTGACTGAACAGACAGCCTGCAATAATCGGCGCTAATAGCAGCCTGCACAGCTGTCGACCCAACGGGGGCTCGAACTCGTTACCTCTCGCACTCTTGGCCAGCGTGTTATCCATTGCTCTACCAGGCTCCCCGTTACATTCCGAGCACCTGCTATCAAGCGGTGTAGACATCAATAAAGGAGTGCGCTTGCTTTAACCTACATTTGCTCGACATGTCATCGTAGTGGGTGGTATAGTGATTTCCGTAACTTTGTAGGGGGACGATTAACGCCGCACTGAGAAGCTGACCCTGACAAGCGGCGCGTGCTTGATCGGCTACTGAACCAGAAGATATTTAGACTGAGTGTTACCCAGTCATTTGTAAGGAAGGTAGTCAAAAATACTTTAATACACACAAGTGCAACATTATGGCTCTGGCAGCTTTGACTCGCGTAGGATAATATCGCTCAGCGTGACATCTGAATAATCACAGTAACTGGCATTTAATTTCTCTTCAAACTCATGTATTGTCGATGACGTGGTTTTAAGTCGACATAAGATTTAAATTAATTGCCTTTATTGCATTTCGTTGATATATCCTACCTCGACGAGCAATGAATGCCTTGGTCTTAGTCTTAAAACAGGTAAGTGAAGATGGCTTCTGCTAGGTTTACCTGACATGCATTTTACGTCATTTGTTTCTGATTCTTCTTTGGCTGGTGATATGATAAGTTTCCGTGATAAACTCCAACGCCTGAAAATCGGTCGATTGAGCTTTTGTTCTGTAAGAACTCAAATTTTTTCTGAGCGTTTCCCTTAATGAGACTTGGTTTTAACTTAATAATATACTTGACATGGTTATTTTAAAATCTCCCGCCGTCATATCAAATTTCTCTATCTTAATTGAACTTCCGTGTAGTGATGAAGGTGAGAAAGTCGCGCTGTTCTGAAAATCATGTCTCGTTCCACAGTTCATTTCGCATACATATTCTGCAAAGTGATCTGAGGTCCATGGAGGAAGCGTCTTTCAGTCCCGGCAACAGCCAGGTAGGCCAATTGTTTGTAAGCACCAACTAGATCTAAGTATTGTTTGTAAGCACATCTCTTGTAAAAAGATTGCGATATCTGATGTCAAACCTTAACCCAATTAGTCTAGTTGTTAACTTATCTTTAGGTAACAGCGCCTCTTGACAGACCCGGACTAGATCCAAAAAGTTATCAACGGATTTCAATCGAGGAAAGCTGACTATTTTAAGACTTTAAGACTCAGAGGTAATATATTTTGTCAATTGCGTTCATTCGCCGGTTACTGGCGAAGACAGGAGCTATTTTTCTTTGAATCAGGTCTAAGTCAGCGGCAACAAATTTATTTCAAGTGCCACTTATTCAGATCTGAAGAAAGACGATAATTGATGGGGTGCAATGCAAAAATTTCTGCTCCACACAAAGCCTCGCCATGAGGGAGAGCGGCTTATATTCACCGGAGACCGAAGTAGAAAGACGTATGTAATGTATACGACTGTGGCTGTTTTTCCCTGCACGTCAGACCGTGACGTCCTCTGGCGTCGACTTTCGCGCCACAGTGACATAAAATATGCGGTTCGCAGAGTGTCGTTCTGAGTTGAATTCCAAGCACGAATCACTTCATCAAGCAAACGGAGTCGTCGTAGTGTCAATGCATTAGTGATGGCCTGAGAAACCAGCAACCAATCTTTTGCTTGTGCTGACCTAGATCAAAATTATTGCTAGTATTATTATTTTTTTAGCGCCCGAGGTATATATGATCCCACAGGCTTTAAAAACATTAAATAGTAAAAGCTTTTTTATAGGTTCTCGTCTCCAACGTGCTAATTATTAGTATTATTATTATTTGTTTTTTACCCGAGGTATTTATGATCCCTCAGGATTTGTGAATCTAGGCCTATTCTATGACGTCAGTGGTCCTCGTTCTGGGTGCGTTGTACGAACATGCCTCTGAAAGCTACTGCATCATCATCATTATTATTATTATTATTATTATTATTATTATTATTATTATTATTATTATTATTATTGTTATTATTATTATTGTTATTATTATTATTAATATTATTATCATTATTATAATTATTATTATTGTCCTTATCATCATCATCATCATCATCATCATCATCGTCGTCGTCGTCGTCGTCATCGTCGTCATCATCATCATCATCATCATAATCATCATCATCATTTTTTGACCCGCGGTAGTTCTATTCCCTCAAGCTGTTAAAACTATATTATACGGAGACGATAAGATGAACGTATTGAATGACTTTTCACTTGAAAGTTCCGGCTGAGCAAAAGTACTGCAAATTACAAATTGTTGTTATCGAGCAACATTATCATTACCATTTTTATTATCTTATTGTTACCATAGTCATCGTTATCATGATGCTCAAAATCAAGGACATATATACATGTACGGGCAAAGAATCACATGATTATTTCAGCTGCTTAGACTCAACGCAAAAAACAACTAGGCTATTCAAGCTACATCTCAACCTGCTATCATATTAATATATATATATATATTACATAAATAATTGTGATATTCAATAATAATATTAACTAATTTCATGTCGGCAGTGCAGTTTACAATAATTATAGTGTCTGGTGAAAATGCGTAGGAAAACAGAGAGAGATGCTGACCATCACACCGGGATTAATTCTTTTCCCTGCGGAAGGATTGATGAGTGAGATTATCGCTTCTGCTATTATACAATGCAAGACAGGATTTGGTTAGACTATGTTTCGTCCAGATAAGACGGCAATTCTAACCGTTGAGTACAGTATTTATAAATATCTCTCTTAGACAGAGAGGGACAGAGATAGATACAGAGACAGAGAGACAGAGACAGAGACAGAGAGAGAGACAGACAGACAGACAGACAGACTTGCTTCATTAAACAACACGTCACTGTATGATATCCGGCTAAGTTCCCGTCGACAGAGAGAGACAGAGACAGAGAGACTGAGACAGACAAAGAGATTGAGCCAGACTGAGCCAAGAGACAGCAGAGGCAGACAGCCAGCGAGAGAGACAGACAGAAAGAGAGGGAGAGAGACAGACAGAGAAGACAAGTCAGAGAGAAAGAGAGACAGCCAGAGAGAGAGAGAGACAGACAGAGAGAGAGAGAAATAGAGAGACAGACATCAAGACATCCAGACAGACATCCAGACAGACAGACAGAGCGGTGGTTGGGAACTCATGAGGTCAATAACCCACTGAGCGATAACCTGTTAAAAACGACACTCGATTTAAAACCCTCTGGTCAAGCCAAAAATCCTCGAATACATAACTTATATTTAAATTTTTTGTATGTGCACTTGTTATAGGGCCCCTTCAAGCTCTCTCCTCAAAAGCGCTCCCGACTACAGAGCGGACACTGCATCGAAGTTGCACGCCGAAGCGCTGAGCAAGTGCGAGTGAAGGACTTGCCCAAGGTCCCTACGCGGCAACTTGAGGTGGATTCGAACCTGCAACCCTTCGGCTGTAAGGCGACGAACATACACACTACACCACCGCGCCCCACAAATATAAACTAAACGCATCTAAAATCGATCACCGATGGCAGGCCTGCATGATCGAATGGATCGAGGGAGAATTTGGTCAGATTGTAATTACCCTATATATATATAAGATATATACTATATTATATATAATAGTGTCTGCATTATATATATATATATATATATATATATATATATATATAGTGCCTGCATTGTGATATCGCGAGTCCCAAACAGAGGCAAGTAATCGTAATCTCGGGATATCGTGTGTGACGATTGCATCCAATGTTGTCAGGCGGTCATCTATTAGACTTAAGCCGACGAGCGATCGTATCTATTACACCAGCCACACTATTCGCTGAATCCACACTAAATGCCTGCATTAAGCGACACGTCACTGATATCCGGCTAAGTTGCGTCGACAACCATGGGATGGATGATAGTGTCGCATTAGCAGCGCACATACACTTGTTAGAACATCTAGTGATGAGGTAACCTGATAATGGGTGCTACGAGTTTAAATTGAACTCCTTCTCATAGTGATCTCACATACGTAGACAGAGACTGAGACAGAGACACACAGAATGACACACACACGCAGAGAGAGAGACGGAGAGAGAGAAATGGAGAGAGAGAGAGACAGACAGACAGACAGACAGACAGACAGACAGACAGACAGACAGACAGAGACAGAGACAGAGAAGGAGAGAGGAAGTGGTTGGAAGTAGAGACTGAGATGCCTCCAAGAAATGCCAAGGACTTTGGATTGAATGTAACCTATATATATACGTTTAGAGTTTAGACTGCTTCCAATGTAGATAGGCCTAATTGCTGAATGTCTGCTGATCACATAAAATAGCTAACCAGGGAGGATGTTTGACCCTGCGGAGTTAAAGAGCTTTTTATAGAAATTGAAAAATGTAGCTGATCAACATAAAGCAGTGGCGCAGCCACGAATTTATGATGGGGTGGGGGGGGAGTTATGGCCTGGCCGGATGCCATTCCTGACACCAACTAGACAATATTACAGTAAATAAAAAGGGAATAAAGCAACAAAGGGAATAAAGTAAGAAAAACAATTGTTACTGCAAGCGATCTGCGAGCAAGACTCGCTCTCGGCGCCTAACCAGAAACTATGGAAGACCAAGAATTAATCATATAGACTCTATTGAGGAATAGTATACATGTAGTTGATATGACCAGTGGCGGCGTCAGGATTTCAGTTTTGGGGGGTTTAGGGGGGGCTGAATTCACGCGAAGAAAATTTTCAATTTTTAGCCGCCAACAAATTTCTGACGACCTTTTTCTTAGTTATTTGGTCGAAATCTCACGAAAATTTTCCACTTTCACCAGCCTAAATTTCTGACGACTTAAAAAAAATTTGTTTAGTCATTTGGTCGAAATCTCGTGCGTATGATTTCAGTTTTTAAGGGGGCTGATCAATTAAATGTTTCATTTTTACATGTAAAAAAACCGGATGGCCTTTTGTGGGGGGCTTAGCCCTCCTGGCCCCACCTATCGCCGCTATACTGGCTATGACTTTTAACTAAGACATCAACTAGGGCAGTTCGTGAGAAAGCGGGATATACATGCCTATTGCTCGGAAATGTTTGCACTTAGTGCCAATCATGAGAGGGTTGTTCTGAAGGGAATTCCCAGCTGAGCTGTAAAGTTCCCTGAGTCCTATACATGGACTGATGAAAATTCATCACCACAAGAACTCACATTCGCTTATAAACTATGTCGCCAACTTCTTTTGGGAAAGCCTAGTTCAGTAAAATTCGATTGCGATTTTGCTAATCAGCGCACGAGATAGTCTACGAAAATTTGAAATAATGCATTACTTGAACTGTCAGTGCGAGGGTTACCACGACGGATATTAAGACATGCTTAACTAATTAATGCATTTGGATTCTGCTTCTACTAATGCTTCAAAAACTCTGCATGCAAATTGTCTGGCTTTTTCAAACAAATAGCAAACACTTGTCTTAAACAGTACTGTACGGTTTGTGCTAGTTCCAGTCATTCTTTTTTATGCCCCGAGGTACAGTGACCTCAACAACGGGCTAAATTAAATCTGGAACGGCGCGTAGGCCTAGGCCTATTCGTCGAAATCTAAAGTATTGGAAAGCATCGCGTAACTTATTGCTATTAGACTACTCTTACTATCACTATAACTATAGTCTATATTATATCACTATCACATAACTGATTACTACCTATAATGCTGATATTTTTATTTCAATGTAATTTTTTCTATCTCAATGTACCAGGTTGCGGTTTGCCAACCTGATTTTGCTTATTAAACGAATATACATACATACATATATACATATTACTATTATGATTTTGTAATTATTAGACCATATGTTATTATAATATATTAATGTTATTAATTAATTAGAAACTTCCAGAGCGACGGTGCCTAATGATGATCATGAAAGTAGGCTATCACAGCCTATATGGCGCATTGAGACGAAGACAATTGAGAAGGTGGGTCTGCGCCTTAAATTGAAATCGAAAATGACTCTAGAGTCTACACAAAAAACGAGCCGCTGAGAGAAAAATCACGTTAATTCAGTTCTAGGTCTATTTGTTAAAAACAAGCAATGATTGGCAGTAACTGTTAAAGTTGCCCTTGTAAGCAATATAGACTCACCTACATTGAATTGTTCACGATCTACATGAACTCTTAATGAGATGGAACACCAGCAACTTAAAAGTATGCCTTATAGGCTACTCTAAATTTCTCCTTAATTACTTATAATCAGTTTCTCTTAATAACTTGTGTCTTTGACTTCAAATACAATTCATTACAAAATCATAAAGTCTGAATAGCGTACGGACTTACCGGTTTCACGTTTTCACAGATTAGGCTGATGCATTTAGACTCGCGCAACCCTTTTGACTCAACGCAGCGCTTGTGAATAAGCTGGTGCCCCGCGCTTAGCTTTCGAGTAGTGCTTTAGAAATTTCGAGTTTACGATTACAATTACCTAAGTCAATAGAGTTCAGGTAGTTACTTAATAATATGCTACTTGTACAAGATATCTTGCTTTTTTGGTCTGTTGCAGTCATCCACCGATAGGCGTATATATCTTATAACTTGAAAATGGTGTACAAGACAAAACAACTAAAATAAGCAACGGTTGCTAAATTTTGTGATTCCGTGAGTCTATGACTAAGGGTCGCTTTGAGACGCGTGTAGCCGCAAGATTGGAATGTCTCGTTGTCTGATTTATATTGAGCAATTCTAATTCAAATGCCAAATTCTGTGTCATATTTTCGTAGATGCTTTGAAGACCGATTCAATTGACAAAGTGCCGCTCTTTGACCGGGAACGTGCCTTTGTTGGGACATCAACCAAACCATCAATCTAACCTTGGATTGTGTTTGGAAAAAAATCACGAGTATATTAGTTTCCCTAAACATAAGACTTATCCACGCACACATGTAGCGCACAGCCGTCCAAATCCACGCGCACAATGCATATATTTAGCAGTCCAATTCTCGCCATTTTATAACTGGAGTCAATCTTGTTCTCCACTGCTTATGTACGCAGAACAATTTTAGACTCTGGAAAAGTGTTGGAAAGGTGTCAGCGCAACTGTCTTGTTATATTAACCTGCAGATGACAAATGACCTTTGAAGAGCGTGTTTTGCTGTACTATACTGCATGTCAGAGAAAAGTCGAGACTTAGGCCTAATTATGGTGACGTGACACCGTCTCAAATTATTGGTCAGCTCAACTGTTTCCGTGTATGGCCTTTATTTTAAATCTGCAGGTTACTTGTCAGCGCCGTCAGTGGCATCCTCTTATCCTATTCAACCTGTTTTTTTCTAGCATCCCTTTCATTAGCATCCTCTTATCCTATATCTAATCTGTTTCGCTAGCATCCCCTTCATTGGAATCCCATTATACTATCTAACCTGTTTTTGCTATAGCATCCCTTTCATTAGCATCCTCTTATCATATATCTAATCTGTTTCGCTAGCATCCCCTTCGTTAGCATCCCATTATACTATACAACCTGTTTTTGCTATAGCATCCCTTTCATTAGCATCCTCTTGTCCCATCTAACCTGTTTTTGCTAGCATCCCCTTCATTAGCATCATCTTCTTCTATAGCCTGTTTTTGCTAGCATTCCCTTCAGTAACATCCCTTATACTAGCTTATACTTGCCTGTTCTGCTCGCATCCCCTTAAACAGCATCATCTTCTTCTACAGCCTGCTTTTGCGCTGCTCAATCCTGGCCAGAATTGCAGCGTGTCCGTATAAATCGGTCATTCTCTAAGAAGCAGCATATACAATACATGTATACCGACCATCATTCTTTTTCAGTGAATTGGCGTCAGTGCACAGCAGTCATCGAATCTTCATTACTGCTGGTTTTGGATGTTTGTCTGATTCAGAACAAAACGACGACGTAATAAATTAGTTGACGTCGATCTGCCGCATAGCTATAGACTCTTTTTCTGTTTTTCTGTCTAACTGTGTGTAAGTCTGCTCGCAGTGTTAACTCTAGGAACCAGTAATCAATTTTTTGCATGCTTCCAACCTGAATTTCTGCTGACATTGTTATTTTAATCCGTTTCTTATTTTTTAAAATTATTTTCATGTAATAAGTTGCGGTATGTCAACTTAATTTTCTTAAATAAACGAAGTATATAATTATGTCCATCTGTCTGGCTGTCTGTCTGTCACGCAGCTCGTTGTTGAGAGCATTTGTTGGCCGGGCAATGTCAGAATCTCAGTATGTCTGTCTCTGTCTGTCTGTCTCTGTCTGTCTCTGTCTGTCTGCCATAGCTGTTTCTCTCTGTGTACTTGCTTCCCTTTCTTCTTCTCTCCCCCCCATATTATCCTTCTTCTGTTCTTTCTTCTCGCTTCTCTATGTCTGTCTGCATGTCTGTCGTAGGTTGCTGCCTGCAGAGACCTCGTTGTTGAGAGCATTCGTTGTCCGGACAATATCAGGTGGCATTCTGAGATTCTGTCTTTTAGCTCAGATTTACCTGCTGATATTAAACCGACAACTTTCCAGATAGGCTATATATGAAGAGCTGGTCGTCGATGCAGTTTCATCGAACACTAAGAGAGAGCTTTGCAACATTATATCTCTCTGCTATTGCGACTTATGTAGCATCCTAGGAATATATTATGTACCTACCACCTTCGATTTATTCAATGCAACACACCTCAGTGTAGAAATAGATCATTTCGATTTTTTAAATTTTTGGTCAATTTGTTGGTTGTGACTTCGAAGTCTTCCGATTTAATAGATATGACTTTTTTAAAGAAAAAAATGGTCATTTCATTGCATACAATGCAGTGACCTCTAATCAAATCTTTCACCAAGAGCTGCAAGACTCAAGACCCTCTGCGCATTTGAGATGCAATACAGAACGTCAAGGTATTTGTTCCGCTGCCTTAACGAAGAGCTGCGACTAAAAATTGTCATAACCAGACCCTAACTTTAAACATTATCACGATTCAATAATTTTGTCTCTCATCTAAAAGTCAAAAATTAGCGATATTGTAGTCGATCTTTTTCTCAGCATTCAGTGTACATTACAACATGTCAAACATTGCATATTATACAGTATGCTACTTCTCTCAAAGTGTCCCGACAAAAGAACCGCAGAAAAACGTTGAAATTCCCTTATCTCTTCCAAACTATACCGCAGAAATACCTGACGCACGAGTCACCTTGTCGTCCTAACGTAAGCTCAGCTGCAGTAACTCGGAAGCTGTGATGGACCTCGCCTTTATATTGTAATGAACGACAGATGTCTCTGTGTTTACATAGTTTATGTAGCGCCAACAAGCGCTCACCTATCGGGTGCTGAAACGTACGTACAACAGCTGCTTCAAAGCCAATCTTTGTTCGATTCCAATCGTTCCTATATCGATCGATGAATTGATGCTGATGTGTGTGAATTCATCCATTCAGCGCTCCCTCCTTCGAACCTTCCACCTCAGATCAGTGCCCGCAATAGGTTACGCGCGACGGCAACACGTGTCGCGCCAGACAAACTGAGACAGAGAGACAGACAAACAGACAGACATACAGAGAGACACACTTTGGTATCGGATTACAGAGGCCAAAATAGAAAAGCAGGCAGAGAGAGCCGCTGAACGGCAGATGTTTTTCGAGCGATGGATTTTGCCAAGGTAAACAAAAAGCCTCTCTACACCTGCGACACTAATCATTTGACGCCTGGAACTGCATGGCTTCTGATGCTCCTGCTTCGGATGCTGCTGCTGTTGTTGCTGCTGCTGCTGTTGCACTATGGTTGCAGCGAGTGCATGGCCTCATATTGCTTCGTGCTTCAAAGAAACTTGACCAACACGACGTGAACCTAATGTGAAGCCACTGTCATATGATATTATTATGATAATTATACGGGGTTTATCGACCTTTCGAGCGCCCACGCAAATTGCATTCATTACGCATTTACACTCGCTACAGAAACTTTTACACAGAATATTAATTATCGAACCGAAATCTTAATTAAGAAGCAGCTTTAACACTTTTTTTAGTATGACCATTGACCAGCCTCTTTCGAAACGGAGGAGCGCTGATGCAGAGCTGTAATAAGCTTGACTTAGGCTGATGAAATATTATCACTCAACTGCATTAGTTTCGGGCTCACTGAAGAGAGATCCGCTTTTCAGTCAGAAATTTTCCTTTTTATTCGTTTTTTCTTCTGTCAGCACTTACTTAGAAGTTAGACCCATCGCCATCAATTGAAGGCTGATTACGCTTCTTCGGAGTCTGACTGGAAAAGACTGTGTATTAATCTTCGGGGACGCCGTCATATTAGTATTCCGAATGAATGAATGAATGAATGAATGAATGATTGAATTTGTGCGCTTATCTGCCCGGTTCCGTTTCTGGAAGTTTACTTGTGCATTCGTACAGTTCACATGGCCAATGTGTTAGGGCCAATATGCTGGGGGCCAATGTGTTAAGGCCAATGTTACCATAAGTCTCCCGGACTGCGACCATGCACTTCACACTCTCACAACCATTCTCCGTTGCGCATAAAGAGCCGCCTTCATTACTATGCAGAATGCAGATGTCTTCTGTTTGTCTGAGACCCAGATTCAAACAATGCTAAACCACAATAGCACAACTAAGCGGCTTGGTAACCTGTGGTGTGCAGTGAATACTTAATTGTGAGTTCTTAAGAAAGACTACCGGTATCGAGTTGAACCCCCAACCCCGACACTGATTCTTGTCCTGGCCCCTGGTGTAAGGCCTCGACCCCCTCTCATTTCAATTAACTGATTGGATGAGATCCTTCATCATCACTGCCCCCTATTTCAATGGACGCCACGCCATTTAAGGTCCCCGTGAACTGACCGTACTATAGTCCGAGATTTAAATCGCTTAAATCCATGTAAAGATCGAACCCGCAATCAGCAGTCACTCTCACCAAGAGACGCATGCCATGGGTGTTCACACTAACTATAACACTAATGGAACATTCGCCATTCTCTGTTCCTTCCTTATACCTGGCTGTCTTTTTGGCTGCAAACATATACCTGTCTGCCTTGTCTACTATGGCTGCCTGTCCTACAAGGGTCGCTTCTTCCCTTCTTTTTTTCTTTGCTGTTCCTTAATAATCTCTTCTCTGACATCGCTCATACTCTTGCCAAACAAATTCCCGCTCCTAAATCTCCTTTTAACACATACCTTGACCCGCCACTTCCTTATTCTTTTGGCTTGGTTCCTACTTCACCTGAGGAAATAAAAAATTTGAGCCACTTGATCCACGACAGTCACAGCCGTGGCGTTGATGATATCGACCCTCATATTGCTAATTCTTACATTTCTCAAGTCGCAACCCAACTAGCTGAAATAATTAATTGCTCCCTCAATACTGGAGTTGTACCTGATGCTATAAAAATTGCAAAAATAGTCCCTATTTTTAAAAAGAGTGACAGGGAGAACCCTTCTAACTATAGGCCCATATCCATTCTTCCTTTTTTTGCCAAGTATTTTGAAAAAATAATGCATGATAGGCTCAATAAATATGTAGAAAAATCTCATATTATTTTTCCATACCAATATGGCTTTCAATCTGGTCGATCTACTTTTATGCCTTTAATTGATATGTATGATAAAATTTCTAAGGCCTTTGAAAACAATGAATATTCTATTGGTATCTTCTTCGATTTAGCAAAGGCCTTCGATACTGTGAATCATGAGATCCTATTAAAAAAATTAGCTAATTATGGCATCAGAGGCATCCAATTAGCTTGGTTTACCAGTTATCTCGAAAGACGTCTCCAGTGTGTTTCCTGCAATGGAGCTCTCTCAGACTTTAGAGTTGTTAGATATGGTGTGCCCCAAGGTTCTAATCTCGGACCCTTGCTTTTTCTTCTATACATTAATGACTTGCCTAATATATCTCCTACTCTTTCATTCATCTTGTTTGCTGATGATACAAATGTCTTCTACTCTCATAAATCCTACCAGAGTCTAATGCAAACAGTAAACAATGAACTTATCTTCATAGCCGAATGGTTCTCTGCTAATAGACTCTCCTTAAACATTGATAAAACTAACTTTATGCTCTTTCGAACTAATAAAAAGATGTGCCCCCAGAATGAATTGCAACTGTCTATCAATGATACCTCCATAACGCAGGTTAGCTCCACTAAATTTCTTGGTGTGTACATAGATCAACACCTCACATGGAATGATCATATTAAATATATCTCTGCCAAGGTTGCAAAAAGTGTTGGTATCCTTCGTCGAACTTCCCATATACTCCCCCCCACTATCCGTGTTAAATTGTACTACTCATTAATATATCCTTATCTCTCATACTGTAATTTAGTTTGGGCATCTACATATAAATCCAGGGTCAATAAATTAGTACTTCTCCAAAAACGTGCAATACGTATCATAGCTGGAGTTAAGCCTTTTATTCACTCAAGTCCTTTATTTCAATCATTTAATTTATTAAAGTTTCACCAAATAATGACTTTCCAGATAGGAGTCTTTATGTATCGGTTCACCCATGATCTTCTTCCCCTTAACTTTGCAGGGTATTTCCAAAAAGGATCTGAAATTCACTGCTATTCCACCAGGAACTCCTCTCATTATCGAGCCATATCCGCTCGTTTAAACTCAAGAAGATTCCATATTAAATATACTGGACCAGGTATATGGAACTCGTTTCCTAGTCATGTTCAACAAGCTTCCAGTTTACAAAGAGCAAAAACATTACTGCGCAACTACTTGGTTAATGACTGCAAAGATATTTAACCTTGTAGGCACTGATTTTATTTTATTATTATTTGTTGTGTTTGTTTTGCGTTCTTTAGTTAAGTTTACTACATTAATTGTCATCTCATGCTGTTCTTTTAGCCTATTGTTCAATTCATTATGTCAACCGTCTAGCCATCTGTTAAAATTGCATATGTAATTAGGTGTCCCTGTTAGCGGGATATTCATCCCTTAGGGCCTTCCTTGTTACCATCCGATAATGTGAAGCATGTTATACTATGTCTATTGTGTATGTTGATGGTTGGTTACAATAAATGAATTGAACACTCTTTCTTCTCTTGTGAGGTACGGTGGCCTATTGGTTAGAGCGGTTGGCCTGTAACGTGGAGAGTGCGGGTTCGATCCCCGTCCGAGGCTGTTACTGTGTACAGACCAATAGAGCAAGTCCTTCACTCACAATTGCTCTGCAATACAATAATATTGCAGTTGAGCCGTCGAGGCGCGTGTGCACTGAGCTTTGCAAGGAGGGCGATTTAAAATTTCAGTTGTATTGTAGGTCTATCGTATTGTATAATTGTCTTGCTACCCCATTTGTCTATCTTGCCCTGTTGAGCGTCTAAAACAACAGATTGGAAATCAATGTCTGATTTATCTATAAATTATATCCTAAACGAGGCTTAATATAGAACGCTTCGTTTGGTGCTTTGCTTGGCCACACTCAAGTGCTGTTGTGTACTACAATGACGGTCATGACTTTCCCAACCGTTGCGTTTTTGAGCGGCCACGTCGACGATAAAATGCAGACGTCTGTCTATGTTTGTGTGCCTTTGTGTGGATACGTGCGTATGTCTGTCTATGTTTGTTTGCCTTTGTGTGGATACGTTCGTATGTCTGTGTGCAGATGCATGTGAATGTGTGCTTACGGGGAACAGTATGGCTAAGCGTAGGCGCATGCGCACAAAATGCATCTCATATTGCTATGACGGAGTCTAGGCATTAGATATAGAGCGGCGGTGGACGGCGGAGTGATTTATGAACGCATTGACTGTTCTCTGCATTAGCAGATACGGTCAGAAGAAGGGTGGATGGCAGGGAGAAAGGAGGGCAGGGAGGGCAGGGCAGGGGCAGGGGCAGGGACAGGGTAGGGGCAGGGGCAGGGGCAGGGGCAGGGGCAGGGGCAGGGGCAGGGGCAGGGGCAGGGGCAGGGGCAGGGGCAGAGGCAGGGGCAGGGGCAGGGAAGGCTCATCTGGGCGTTTGCTTTGGTTGTCTCAGTCGCAGCTGTAGTGCCATCTGTGTCAACAGAGACCGTTCGACGTCAGACGTGGCCTCCTCCAATTAGACTGCAGCTCGATTCTTGGCACAATGCCAATGATTCGATTATGAACGTTTGATTTGGTCTCATCTACGTTAATTAAGACGCCGATCGTCGCAGAAAATGCGCATCATAACCCATTCATAATGATCTGATTGAATCATATGATCTGACAGAGGACGTTTTTATTTCGCTTCTTTACTCGGCTGAATAGACCTACATGTACTTATTCGTCTGTTGTTGATAATAATAATGATTTATCTTGCAATGTCAGACTACATTGTCATCATCGCTTGACGACGGTTGGCTCACGAATGAACCCTCGCCGTAAAATGTCCGTTGATAATTAAGTGCCGCGCTTATTGGGTGAACCCGGTAATTTTTAAGTTCTCGGTCTTCCTCGTACACGATTCCACTTCACGAGATCCGTCATTAGGATGCTGTCGTTGTTGTCATGCAGTTGCCTCATGGTTATGTCAAAAATAAACGTTGGCCTATAGTTTTCAAGATTTGCTGTGGGTCAACGATTCAATCCAACTTCATTAATTTTGGTTGTACAATGTACAATAATTTGTACATGTAGGCCCATAAGCCCTTTATTTACATATAGGCTATGAGGCTATAGGCTTTAACATATACGAATTAACGAGCTACCGAATGCATATTTACTTAAGATTCACGATGTAAAAATCTGAAATTGTGACAAGCCATGACTTGCGATGATTTGCTCGTTGCTGTCATTTGCATGATTTAAAACAGTCTTCTGATTGGACAATATCGCTCATGAGTAGGCCATAGGCTGGATCTATAAGTCGTGCATCAGGCACTATAACATGCCAGAAATTCCTATTATTTAAGCCACACTTATCTAGTAAAAATCATACCCAATTCAAACACAATTTACTCAATAGTAAAGTTACAATTTCTATAGCGCCGTTGTGGCGTTGTCACTTGTCAATAGCGAGTTTACTATATTCGTTTGCCATGAGGAACACAGACTTTATAATGTTTTGTCGCATCATCCGTTTCAGCCACACTATAGACATAGATCTATTTGATTGCCTTCTCGGTGATAGGCCCGTCGACCTGGAATGTGTATTCTCCCTTTGACGCTTCATTTCCTTTCTACAACTCACTCCCAGGCATTCCTCTCTGATCATAAGACAGTTTTATTTGTCCGCGCCTGGGTTGGATTGCCTCCTTGAAAATTCTGTGTCGTCTTATTTCGCCCTGCGTCGTCCTGTGTCTTCCTGTTTCGTCATGTGTCTTCCTGTTTCGTCATGTGTCTTCCTGTTTCGTCATGTGTCTTCCTGTTTCGTCATGTGTCTTCCTGCGTCGTCATGTGTCTTCCTGTTTCGTCATGTGTCTTCCTGTTTCGTCATGTGTCTTCCTGTTTCGTCATGTGTCTTCCTGTTTCGTCATGTGTCTTCCTGTTTCGTCATGTGTCTTCCTGCGTCGTTATGTGTCTTCCTGTTTCGTCATGTGTCTTCCTGTTTCGTCATGTGTCTTCCTGTTTCGTCATGTATAGTCCTGCTTTGTCCTGTACCGTCCTGTTTCGTCCTGTATAGTCTGTATCGTCCTGTTTCGTCCTGTATCGTCCTGTTTCGTCATGTGTCTTCCTGTATCGTCCTGTATCGTCCTGTATCGTCCTGTATCGTCCTGCATCGTCCTGTTTCATCATGTGTCGTCTTGTTTTGCGTCCTGTGTCGTCCTGTATTCCGACTGATTGCGTCTGAGTGTTGCAGTCATTCGTATATCTGACATGTATAGCCTACACTTGGTTCCGTACATCACGCATCGATGCAGACGAATCATCTTCGCCAGATGTCATCAGGGACGCAATTGCTGCTGCTGCTGCTGCAGCTGCTGCTGCTGCTGCAGCTTCCCAGTCTGTCGTGGTTGCCTGGGGATGAAGAGCGATGCATTGCGTATAGAATTATTTCCAGCCAGATTAACGCCAAAGGACGCATCGTTTCGAGCCTGACAAATGCAAGTGAAGATCAGCCGCGCACATCAATCTCTATATATATATATATATATATATATATATATATATAATACATATAATACATAATATATATATATATATAGTGACGGACGAATATATGCTCACAGACAGAATCAACAGGCACGGATACGGACGCAGACTCACCGAAATCCTTCTCTGTTCGTCCCAATACCTCACCCTTTGACACCACGTCACACGCACATTGTCTGCATGCATCAGTCCATTTGGCTGTCGACGTTTCTCTACGCGTCTGCATAATTATAACTTCACTTATATGTGTCTCTACGTATATGCTCGTCTATGTATTTGTCTACGTCCGTCTGCATGTATGTATGTTTACATGCAGACGGACGTAGACAAATACATAGACGAGCATATACGTAGAGACACATATAAGTGAAGTTATAATTATGCAGACGCGTAGAGAAACGTCGACAGCCAAATGGACTAATGCATGCAGACAATGTGCGTGTGACGTGGTGTCAAAGGGTGAGGTATTGGGACGAACAGAGAAGGATACAGACTGGCAGAGAAGAAGACAGACTGACAGAGAAGGAGACAGACTGACAGAGAAGGAGACAGACTGACAGAGAAGGAGACAGACTGACAGAGAAGGAGACAGACTGACAGAGAAGGAGACAGACTGACAGAGAAGGAGACAGACTGACAGAGAAGAAGACAGACTGACAGGTAGCGATCATAATAATTCATTTTTCCTCAGAGAAAATCCTAAGCACGCGTTGTCTTACGAAGTAGGATGTCACTGTTGTCACATGTCATCGCCACGTTAAGCCCACTTGGTTATAACCGTCGCTTGAGTCTCACTATATACTAGGGTGGTCCTTATTTTTAAAAGTTTGATTTTATAACGGGGCACCCTCTAAGTTGGTTTCTATTGATGAGAAAAAAATTGAGAAATTTTTTTGAGAGAATCTGAGGACATTTAGGGGTCGCTACCAGAGGTTAAAGTTCAAGGTTAGAATTAATTTGGGCTTTGTGGTCCACTATGCACAATTTCCATTAATATCCTTTCCAACCATGTTAATCGCTATGATAGAATTTGATAGACAACTATACTCACATATTTATTAACATCTCCGACATCATGATTGCCACCTACATACTTATTTTATTGACATTTTTTATAATGCATTCACAGCCATTGCATCTTTTGGCGGCAATTTCGCTTCATTTTGGTTTTTTCATGTATATTGCATAATTTCGCTATTGTCAAAGAGAACACAAAGTTGGCAATAGACCTAAGTCTTGACAATGCCACGATGAAAGTGAGTAACAGAAATGCAACACTTGTAGGCCTACTTTCTTTCGCACTACAATGTCTTGCCAATGATCCCGGAGAGTTCAATCTCTATTGTTTTTCAATGCTTAAGGAGTGAATAAAGAATCGGCAAAAATTTATGAAAACTTGAAAGCTGAATGCCAACCAGGAGTTCCTCTAATAATTCACTGGGATGGAAAGTTGGTGGAAGACATATGCAGACTGCAGTAAAGATATAGTAGACCGTCTTCATGTCCTCGTTTCTAGAGTGTTGACCAGATCCTCGGTTTACAGAAGTTATCATCGAGACAAGAAAATCTTCAGTGTCTCCAGTGTATGAAGCGGTTGTGACTTGGGGCATTACTGATCAAATCAAATCTATGTGCTTTGACACCACATCAGTGAACAGTGGACTTAGAAATGGTGCCTGCATCCTGTTGGAACAAAAGCTGGACAAGTATTTGTTGTAGAGTGCATGTCGCTATCACATATTATATGCCTAAATTAAGTTGGAGGCAGTGGTTATGTTTTCTCTTGGTTCACCGAAGGGTAAGGGCATAATGATTTTTCTGCTGGGCTGCACAGAGCAAGGTTGATCGGCAAGAGCATTTACAGTGTTAAGATATGGATGTTCAAGAAATAATTCAAGTCAACAAGAAGAGAATAAAGGGTATGGCTGACATCTGCCTGCTATACGTCAAAGTCTGGTTTCAAGTACCGTATGCACCATCTATACTCCTCAACTTGACCTGTAGAGAGCAGATCTTTAAGGACATTGACAAAATACAGGGAGATAAAATAGTGCAGTTGCAGACGTTGCAATGAAGAAATGTTTAGATGACCTTTGGTATCTTTCAGAGGAATTGGTGACTTTTGCGTTCTTTGATTTATGGGGCTTCCATTTATACCAAGCGCCAAATGATTACTACTCTGGACAAAACTTGGATCGAACATCCGCTTCAAAGAAGAACCTTGGAACCTGCTGTAATAAGGTCAATGCAACTGGAAGATTTTGTCATGGAAAACACGAGATTTTTCAAGTTTTCTCCAATAGGACGTTGATATACATGGTCAAACAACAACGAGAACTTCAAGTTAGATTAGGCCACTGCGAGCTCAGTGAAAGTTGTGAATGACATTACAAAGCGTGGAGTGACACTCATGAACATGCATAACAAGCTTCAAACAAATAATGAGGATCAGATGCAGAGTCTGCTATATTGATTGTGAAGAAATATATACGGTATACCTATCGTCGCAAAAGACTGATGCAATAATGGAAACATTAACTGGAAAAGCATTTTTATGTCCGTGTATGCGTTTTGTCCAAAATAGTAAACCAGTCCACAGGCCACTTGTCCACCTCCAGCATGTTCCATTGCCCACCAGAATTTATTTAAATTTGCGCATTCAACCATACATGTACACTAGTAATAGTATAGGCCTACAATATACGATATTCCATGTTTCGCCTGTGTATTTACATTGATATATGTTACGTCCGGTAGCGACCCCTAAAACTCAAAAAAATCTGCCAAAATTTTCAGTGTTAATATTTTTTAACCTAAAAGTATAAGTTAGGAGGGTGCCCCGTTTAAAATTCTCCCAAAAATATTTTTACATGGAGCTAAGGACCACACTACTATATACATTATACAGCTAAGATGCTTAGCCACACAACCGCATTCGTCAGCATGCACTGCATGGCAACAGATCCGCATCTTCAACATCAAGTTCAGTATTCGAGAGGGAAGTTCCCGCTGCAGCTAAAGACCAACCCATTCGCGGATGTAAAGATTGACAACAAGGGTTCATGTTGCTTTTGATGAGGTCATTTATATATGGCATTTCTCACAATCTTACTCCTTTTTAGTCTATACTTTCAAGCTGCCACGAACTCAAATATCTAACCCGCAGATTGCTCAAGTGGGTTGTGTTAAGTTTCCTACCGAAAATCAAATATTTAATTATTATAATTTTTGATCAAAATATTATAGACTATGCCGAATTTGTTGGGCAGTTAAGTTTATAATATTACTGTAGCGGTATAGCCGCGGTAGGCGCCATATAAATTGCGTCGATTATTATTATTATTATTATTTTATTTTTTTACCCGAAGCAAAAAATTGTCCGGAGACTGTTAGTTGGTGGGTTCTGGAACGGCTACGCTTCATCCAATTCTGGCAAGTCAAAAGTGATGTGGTAGGCAACGGCGTTGAATCGCTGAATGATAATTGAAAGCCGTTGGAATAGGTGGCTAGCTTCTCTCGGGTCTCCGGAAATCCGAGTAAGATTGCATACGAGATCAGAAATGAAAGAAAGACCAGTGCTATTGATGGGCCCAAGAGTTTCGAGGGCTAAAGGAACAAACTCATGAGTTGCAAGGAGTGCTCTGTATTTCGATTCTTTTCTTGCAGCTGCTAGCTCTGCAGCGGCACCTGCCGTAACTGAAGTTGCTGGCAAGTAATTATTATTGTTATTATTATTATAACACAATCATTTCTTAAAAGACCAATCGAGCTAAAGACCAGACTAAAAACAGAAAGTATTCAAGCATTAAGTGCATTGTTAATATAAATTAATTATAAATTAATATAAATTAATTATAAATTAATATAAATTAATTATAAATTAATGAATTAATTAGATCTATAGGTCAAAGCCTATAGCAGCAAATCGACTCTAGGCAGGAAGATTTATATTATAAAACCAATCCATTAAAAAACATATTTCTTCCATTTAAGCCTAGATATTGGCTGTACATGGAAAGTTAAGCGCAATTATTTTTATTTATTTATTTACTATTATTGCAATTTTTAATGCTATCAATATTATCATCGCCATATTACTATTAGACTATTATTATTAAGCTATATAGCCTATAGTCTAATTCTCATTTTTGCAAATTGGCCAACGACCTTTGTCGACATAAGTATTATTTTCAGTGAGGCCTGAAAGCTCACCAACTCCAGCCCTTCGAACGTTCCTCAATTGGTCATAGCATATTATATAGCGCAAACTGATTCCACCATGCTGACTGCTTATAAGTTCTTTGAACATTCTCGAACCATGCATGTGCAATTGTGCATGCATGACTTGCATGTGCTTAGTACTTGGTCTTTTCTGCGCAGGTTTGAGCATGGAACAGGTTGCAGCTCCTCAAATTTATTCATCAATGTCCACCATTTCATTCAGTCCTCCGATCTCATCCCACGAGATTCCAGAGCACTACGGTAATTCAGTTCGTCTTTTATGCATGGTCCCCTGACAATTCTTTCGTTATTTCCCCCGTCGCCCTTTCCCTCAGGGATCCACCACATCATCACTCTATTAGCTATTCTTGTTCACTCGAATCACCTGCCCCATCCCATCTCCTCTTCTCATCTAATCTAATCTAATCTAATCTAATCTAATCTAATCTAATCTAATCGCCTGTCCCGTCTATCTAATCAGACCAGAATCTTTTGTTTCGTACTATTGTTATTAGTCAGGTCTCAGATCCGTAAAGTACAGCATGTTCCACGCTATGATAATCATTAAGATTAACTTTGCAATACTTCTTTAAAAATCATTTCAAGCTTATCAAACGTATCTCATGTGTTTTTAACGTGCAGTTGTACACAAAATGTGCAATTCTAAATGGATTTGTGCAGTTGTATATAGAAGCACTTCTGTACAGTAATGTTAAAACTAGCAAAAATAATGCTAAAACTGGCAAAAAAGGTCATCGTTCTTCGATTGGAAGTAATTTACCATGGAGGATGGGAAAGGAAAGAAGGAGTTGTGCAGTTCTAAAAATTCCTTAAAAACAGCTCTGACGTATCTAATCTTCTCTTTCACGTTAGGCTATACATGCATCCGATAAAAACCAAGGAATCTTTCAGTTTAAACCAGAACGACTTGCAATTAAAAAAAATAATTTTCTGTTTCAACGACTGGTTAAACTGAAATGACCCTATAATAAAACTATAAACTATATTGTCCAATAGTAACTGCAACTATTGAACAAGAACTGATTGTAGAGGTGTTCTTATACAGCACGACAGATGACATCGCCCAATAGAAGCTGTTTCGCCCCTCTAATCCTATGACAGTCGGCATGGGCGGATACTTAGGGGAACAGAGGGGACGATCGCCCTCAATGGTTGTGGTGGAGGGACGGCTCATGCATATGTCCTCCCAATCTGTAATCGCTAAGCGTTAGGTCATCATGTACACACCACGAAACACACAGTGAAGAACAAACGACGACGACGGCGAGACGAGGTGATGACTAAAAAAGTCATCAACTTTTTTGGCAGCGAAATTAGATTATTTGATTTTCCTTCGACTTCCGGATGGATGACTAAAAAAAAGTCGTCAGAAATTTTTGCCGGTGTCACGAAATAGAGTATTCCCCCGTATTAATTGTATCCCCCCAAATGAAGAAAAGTCGAAAAAGCCACTTCCGCGTGTATTTATTTTTGCAAATTAATTTTCATCTGCTTTGTTTTGAATAACAGGTAGACTATGTTTATTCCTACTAGATAATTTTTTACTTTAGTTTTAGAGCACTTAAAACTTTTAAAACACTTAAGAACACTCAGAGTCACTAAATAAATTCGAGTTGCCTTTCTCTGAACATTGCTTAGTACACTTAAAACAATTAGAGTCACTTTAAATTTTGATTGGAGCATAAAAGTTTCAAATATTCGTATTTTAAAAAGGGGATAAAATGTTTCATCCCCCCGGATAGTCTAGACCGGTTAATTCCATCTGGAGGATAGATTAATTCATCCCCCCGCGGATAGCTTTCAGGGGATAGAGTATCACGTGACAACGGCATTAGATGAGAAATTTCAGCAGCAGCAGTAGTAGCAGCAGCAGTAGTAGCAGTAGCAGTAGCAGTAGCAGCAGCAGCAGCAGCAGTATCACTAGTATCAGGCTCAAGAGAGACTCGATGTATTGACGTCTCTTATCAATTTTAAATACGTTTTATCCTCATGAGAAGCTTTCGCATTAAATCCATTCAGATTATATATTACACGGTCGAATGTATCGACGGGACTCTGCTGTCTTCTATCTATGGCTCTACGCAATGCAAAATGTTTTTATGATTTTTTGGTTGGTGCCGCATGCAATTTCCAACCATCCGTGGGATACACAGTGCATGTGCTACGAGATGCTCTCTCCAGCGGAAGCCCGTAAATCTCGTCGGACGACTGATCCTTTGATGCATAGACGGACGCAGGACCAACCACCTCGGATCATCACCGACGATAGCGTCTAATCCAAATGAAAAGAGGACCGAAAGAGGATCCGATCCGTTCCTTCGTGAGAATCCACTATAGCGTTTCTTGCATATTCATGAGCAGGCTATTTCTTTCTTGCATATTCATGAGTAGGCTATTTCTTTCTTGCATATTCATGAGCAGGCTATTTTTTCTTGCATACTCATGAGCAATGGAGAATGTGTGTCAGGAAAATCGCTAGAGCTCTACGAGCTGACAGCACAAGGTGACAAGGTGACTCATGAGCAGACTATTTATTTCTTGCATATTCATGAGCAGGCTATTTCTTTCTTGCATATTCATGAGTAGGCTATTTATTTCTTGCATATTCATGAGCAGGCTGTTTAGCTGACCGTCCGTCTATCACTCTGCATGCAACTCCGCCACTGATTGCACTCTGCCAGTGCCAGTCTCAAGCCTGGATAAAGTAGGAGGGCGTTGCTAATGGTCTTTGTTACCACACAGTGACGTTAAACTGCAATTACACACACTCGGCATGCGACACTGTTGAGAACCGATTGGTGCTATAAAATATTTCGACTTAAAGACATTTATTTTGTGTCACAATGTATTTACGACACGTAGTTTATTACATAGTAAAATTGTCATCATATTACTATGTGTTAAATGAACCAGGGTTATGGGAGAAGTAAACTTTAGTTTACGACGTGTGAAGGGACCGGCATCTGACGCATTTGCATAGAAACAGCTTCTGCACAGCAAGTTAACCTGATCAGACCAATCCTCTTCTATAATTATATTGTCAGGAAATCAAGATGCTATTTATAAGTTTCTCCGTCGGTCTTAGATCCTTCGTTAAAACTTAGGCACAATAAGTTTACACGTAAACGACACGAGTAGTGAACGGATAACACAATTATAAGCATTATTTGCTCTATACTCTATAGGGCTATTTTACGGGGCCCAAGGCCGTAGCCAGGATTTGATTTCGGGGGGTGTTTCACTCACCAATTTCCCTTCCCTAAAAGACTGATGACCTTTTTTAGTCATCCGGCATATTTCGGGAGGTGTTTTCATGGTTTTATTTCATGGTTTTTACATCATGTGCTGGTCAATGCATTATATTATTTTTTACATTTTCCATTTCGGGGGGTGTTCAAACACCCAAAACACCCCCCTAGCTACGGCCCCGCCGGGGCCCGGTAGAGTAATGGATAACACGCTGGCGTAGAGTGCGAGAGGTAGCGAGTTCGAGCCCCCGTTGGGCGGATTTACTTTGCTGTAGGCTGCTATTAGCGCCATGTATTGAAGGCTGTCTGCTCAGTTAGTGTAGTTAAGATTTGTGTTTTCTGTGATCTCCGTTCTTGTGAATTGTTTAAACTGCATAATTGTACACTCATCGTCATCGTCATCGTCGCCATCATCGTCGTCGTAGTCATCATCATTATCAGCAGCATCATCAGCTGTTGCTCTTGACTCAAAATATATATGAGAACGTTGTTTGCTATTCAACATGCTTTTCTTACTTTTTGTCATTTGTTCGAATTCGTTACCATTTCTCACAGCAACAAAAACATGCGTAGGCCACTTCTTGGTTTTTTGGATGCTATCTCACGTTTGCTTTGCTTTTGTGCATAGTTTTGTTTCACGATTGTTCCAGCCATTTGTCAGCATTTCATGCCGTCAACCTTCGCTGGTAACGGGTTCAGTCGACTGCAGATTGGGTTTTTTCATTCGATGATTCGGCTGCGAATAACTGAATAATGAATATCTTATAAATTATACCGTTCTAATGTGATGAATCAGAGTCAGCATGACCGGAACAGAACAAAGCGTATACGCTACACAGACTCATAACAGATTATGCGTCATGATTCAAATTCGAATCATATTATGCACATGCAATGTCATACATACAAATATATTAATTTCGATGTGACATTCTGAAGGGACGATATAGATATATATATATATATATATATATATTATATATAGCTGTACTAAATTCAGTTTCCTTATAAGACGCCCGTTACTAGATTTACTGTAGAGTCAATAAGCGGAAAAGCACATCAGGCACACGTAAGGTATACCCGAGTCGAAATACATGGCAAGTATATAATATATTCTATTAGCCTATCCGTGCGTGTTGCCTTCAAATCTTCGCTTCGCCTGTTCTTCACTTTTCGATCCATTCCATCGCCTCTCAAGTACAGGGTGGCCCAGCATAAATGTCCCGACTTTGCACGCGTATAACTTCGCCAATTTTTAACATTTATTTATGCTTAATGCATCAAATTAAAGGTATTTCACTCTAGTATTAGCTCTAAAAAAGTCGAACTGATACAAGTTTAGGTTTTAATTATGCACTTGGAACAGCGCTAGCTACCAATTTTTGTCATTACTGACGCAACATGACGCCGTTTCCCCGGGAATTTCTATCTTTTTTTGCTAAAACGCGCGTAGACACGATCATTTTGGGTGTTTGTATAGGGTCCCTACCATAAATATCTTCTCATCGAAAAACCACGTCCTTTCAATTTTGCCAACAGCCGTGCACTGCCATGCGCTGCTTCAGACACTTGACGCTGCCAGCCGTTTCTTTGCGTAAGAGTTGGAGAGCTCGTTGGACTTCTCGTCGACGAATTACTTCAACTTTAGGCCTATATAATCTTTTCCAATACGTTATGCAGTGCTTATAAGACTGCCTGCTTTGCGCTAAATTTTCCTGGCAGATTTGCATGTAGGGCCTGCCCCGGTCATTGTCTTGACTGCAAATGTACGCGGACACACGAGCAATGTTACCGGATGTGAGCGCCGTGCGCACCGATTCCCATGGTTTGCTGGTAGAAAGTCCTGTTTTATCAAGTTTCCGTAGCAGATAATTCAAGGTATTGTCTATTCTATCCTCTGCTAGAAAATTCGTTAATCATTTCAAACGAATTAAATCCCTTATCAGCTCGTAAAATTAAGATCGAAACGCGATCATCGTCTGTCAACGGCGTCAGATTGCGTCACAAATGACAGCAAAATATGGTAGCTAGCGCTGTACCGGCCTACCGGGCATATAATTAAAACCTAAACTAGTATCAGTTCGACTTTTTTAGAGCTAATACTAGAGTGAAATACCTTTAATTTGATGCATTAGGTATAAATAAATGTTAAAAATTGGCGAAGTTATGCGCGTGCAAAGTCGGGACATTTATGCTGGGCCACCCTGTATTTCTTTCATGTGATCAGACGACGGACCAACGATGTCCATGCAGTCTTTAAGCAACATTTATCGTTCTTTAGCAATATTCAGCGCTCGTGAGTAAGCTGGTGCCCTTGTTTTTCAAGTGGCGCTTTAGAAGTTTGGAGGTTACGATTTAGCAATGCCACGCTATTGGTGAGAGTGGCACGAGTTGTAGGAAGACCATTACCCATGTAATATAGCCGCCATCCTCATTTCGAATTCTGAAGCCGTCCACATCGTTGCTTCCGATAATTTCATAGTCACAAATCTATTTCGTCCCACGAGTGCGCGACAACCAGATTATGCCGTGTTTTATATTCTCCAACAATTTCTGTGTTTTTTTGCTACGCAGATGTTGTTTTCAGAATTCAGCAAGATAATGGAAGTCATGCATGAGTATGTAGGCCTATACGTGCATGCAGCAATTTATATGTCGTGTTGTTTGTCTAATTAATCAGTCTATAACGTTACAACGTATAGGCTATATACCATGGTAATAAGTCAGGCAACATTCGGCATGCAAGCATGGGCGGAGTTTGGTTTCCGTTCTTGGAGGGGCTAACTTTGTTGGGGCTGAGACTCGAGCGGCGCCAAAAAATATTTTCCCGGCCCAAAAAAGTCGATGACTTTTTTTAGTCCTCGGGCTGCAATCTCGCCGAAAAATACTAATTTTCCCGGCCAAAAAAGTCGATGTCCTTTTTTAGCCATTTGTAAGCTTCGCGATCGTGAACAACAGAACCATTTTCCTGGAAATTTCTGAGTCTGCGCCTTCTTGGGGGAGGGGGCTAAAGCTAAACCCGAGAAAATATACCATTTACACGGTAAAATATGAGTCTGGGTTTTCATGGGGGGTGGGGTTAACCCCCCTAGCCCTTTATAAACTCTGTCCATGCATGCAAGTAAATTCTCTATATGCCGGTAGTGATGATGGCTAGATCTATAGTGGTTATGTCAGTTAGGATGATTAGAAGAATAAAAACCCGGATGTTAAACAGCAGCATTATACGATAATACGACAAACGTTAGAGAATGCTGCGAACTATAGCAATAGCATACTCTTCGTGACAATGTTATAGTTCCTTCGAAATTGAACTATACATGTATAGTCTGAGCAGTTCGAGTTGGATACAACTCTGTTCTTGTCCATGCCGATTGGCATTACGGCAAATCAATATGGCCTCTTGAACCCGGTTCATTCGGTCGCTCAGTCGTTCGTTCTTTCGGTCGTTCGGTCTTTCGGTCATTCGGTATTTCGGTCGTTCGGTCTTTCGGTCTTTCGGTCGTTCGGTCGTTCGGTCTTTCGGTCGTTCGGTCTTTCGGTCGTTCGGTTGTTCGGTCGTTCGGTCTTTCGGTCGTTCGGTCTTTCGGTCTTTCGGTCGTTCAGTTGTTCGGTCGTTCGGTCTTTCGGTCGTTCGGTTGTTCGGTCGTTCGGTCTTTCGGTCGTTCGGTCGTTCTGTCTTTCGGTCGTTCGGTCGTTCGGTCTTTCGGTCTTTCGGTCTTTCGGTCTTTCGGTCGTTCGGTCTTTCGGTTGTTCGGTTTTTCGGTCTACTGTTCATTTATTCGTTCGCAGATGGTCGTAGCTTCAAGCGCATGGTCGAGCAATTTAAGACGCTCCTGCAGTATGCACTCTACAATGCGGTCGATGCCGATTGAGTCGCCAGCGGACCCACCGGCGTCCACCGCGTTCATACAGATGGACGACCGCTTGTTCTGTATAGACTGTTTACGCCCTAATCAACGCAAGTCGACCGAAATGCAGCGTCGTTTTGCAGACGAGAATTGGTCGTCAGATGGCGTCGTTGTTCGATCGGGAAGAGACGGGTAAGTGCAGAAGTCCATCGAATATACACACACACACACACACACACACACACACACACATATATATATATATATATATATATATACATACGACTGTCTTTCGCGTCGTCTTAAATTGCCGCCTCATTAGAAGCGCTGGACATCAATTCTGGTCGTCCGCTTGGTCGATGACTGGCGTTTTGTGGAATTACTGTGGAATCAAGGATTTTTTTATCGTTGAAAATGGCATATCTCCTGGAATCAAAATACTGGTTTGGTCGTGGTCAGGTTGATGTTAGCGCTGGTCATTTCAGGCTGCTTTTTCTTTGTTAAAATGATGTTGGCCTACAAGTCATTTTTAATGTTTTTAAATTCTCGTCTCTGTTTCTGCAAGAAAAGAAGCATGATTTATTTCGGGTTAGAGACATTTTGCATTTTCTTAAATGTTCAAATTGAAGTTCACCTCAAATTGGGGGTGACTAGTAGGTGCATTATTGAAATTATTTGCTTCGGCTTCTGTTAAACAGGACGTGAAGGAAATAGTTCTCCGGATATTCGTAATGGCCTGACTTCAAGGAAGCATGTTTCTTTCGTGCATCAGTTACAGACTATAATTTATTATAAGCCTAAATGCGAAAGTTTTTGTTATCACGTGCGCTCTTGTTTTTAAAGCTATCGCGTATGCTTCAAGGTTGCATTCGTTTGCACTGCAGCAGTTTAATTCCTATCACGATTGCATTATAGCTATTCTGTTATTATCGCAGAGTGCGACCTACGCTCTGCCCTGTTTGGCGGAATAACGTGCGAGTACCGTTTGCATGTAGACTAATAGAAAAGAATAACATACGCGTTACATCGTGTAGCCTACACGCGACCGTTATAAATTAGGCTATAGGCTAATGTTATTGCAGCTCCATTGCTACAGAATGAATGCAATAAAATTATGAAAGAATCGGTTCAAATCAGGAAAACAATCGTCTTTTGGACAAAATAAATGAAGCGGATTGTGACGAGACAGCTGTTGATTGGAATGATGAATTTAGTTGCGCTGATAGTATAGCAGTGATTCCATTGACACGAAGTACAATAGTCTACTGAATAGAAGAGTGATGGTCAGGAGTGAATTGATGTTGACATACGCCAATATTTGGCGTACTTTACGTGCATAATAGAACAAATTACGTAGGCCCCCGTTTCATCACACATTGAAAGAAAGTCAAAATTCAGCTGAGATTTTCACATAATGTCAAGCTTCTTTTGCCTGTAATGCGCAGTTTTCGGCGAAAAAGTCTAAATTTAATTAAAGTTTTTAAATATTAGTATTCCAATTTCCAAAGTTTTAACTTTGACTAATATGCTAGTTAAACTTTATATAAATTATGCATTGTTGTCTTTTCTGAAGTCCTAAATTTAATGTGATGACCAAGTTTATTTATCTTTAATTTTGTGAATTTTAAGTTTCACCGTCTCTGGAATATGCCGCTCATAGGCCTAGTGATGGTCTCGTTGTATGTGTTGGAAGTCCGTAGGATCTACGGGTATCTGCTTTTGCAGACTAAAGGGGAACGCATGCATAGCAGTTATTTCGAATTAGTTACATTCTCATAATTGCTCCTGTGTTGTGCCTACCTTCTTCTTCCACAGTGAGGATATGATTTGGGAAATTCTTAAACATGTGACGTGATGTTTACGGTAGTGTCCAATCAGTTCCAGATCTGAAAACGGATCTAGAAACAATAGCCGCAAATAGAGGCAAACACCTTAACCCTGGAATTAAACATTCACATCGTCAACTCAATACATTAATTGGTGTCCCTAGGTAGCGGGATAATTTTTATCCCTTTAGGGCCTCCCCTTTTTGTAACCAATGAACAAGATGTGTTAACCTGTTATGCATACTTTGGTTGCAAAATAAAAATATTTGATTGATTGATTGATTGATTGATTCTTATCCATCTGTTCCACCAGATAGGCCTATATATATACCAAGTTTTTCGTACTCATCAAATCACCTTTTTGTTTTGTCATATTTTTCACGATAAATTCGTATTTGTGCTGATTCCTTTCAAGTATAGGCCTAAGTGTGGCGCCTCTTCAGACGTAGGCCCTATCTCGAAACTTTCGCTGTTCTATTAATCAGTGTTCTGGAACAACTCAAACACTATACATAATAGATCTACAAGCGTATTTGTTTGTTTACACAACGGAATCGATGTTGGTGTAGAATTTGCCACATAAACTACATGTATCCTATGATAGATAGTACACGCCTAGTGTTGACCTTTTTCTGTCACCGTAGCATTCGAAATGAAGCTTTATTCACATACTGTAGTCTGTGACTAACCCGGCAGTATGGAACCATAGCCTCCGATTCGCATGCACCTATTCCCTAGGTTTCTCTGACACATTCTATAAGCTATATTGCATTTAAACTGTTCTTTTTGGCAGTGCGGGAGTCGGAAGCACCTCTGAGTAGTTACCTTGAAGACTGAAGAGTTGTTATAATAAATGTTTGAACGATTGAATGAATGATTCATGGAATGAATGAATAATAACTTTTAAATTGACCATTTTTTGCTTTCGACCATACCTTTGTCCCGAATAGATCTAATAATAATTTTGTTAATTGGATCATTTTCCTTTCTGCAAAACAGTGGTGAAGAGACTGAATTATGACGTCATTTGCGTTGCCTTGGAGAACGATTGTATACGTAGCCAAGTCATTGTCATTCTCATTAATAAACGTGACGTCATTTGTAACTATGGTGATTTTTGACCCATAAAACGATTGGGGAATGAATGTCACGTGATCTGTCTGCATCCACCGGCAACGATTCTGTTGAGCGGTCCAATGAGAGAGCAGCTTGCCATTTGAAGGTCATAAGTACCAGACAGTTGGACCCCATGGCTTTAAGCTTGCTCGGATCGACACTCCACGGGTGAAGAACAATCTTCGGAACGGTTTGTGTTAGCATAGAATAGATAGAGGTAGTATTATAGTAGGCTGCTAGAATAGAATTTATAATTGTTGCATAGTAGCTAAAAATAGACTTGATGTTGCATGGTAGCTAAAAAGACTAGACATTACGCGACATCTAAAAATAGACATAACGTTGCGTAGTAACCGAAACAGACAAACAATGACTACAACGATATAGTCAGGACGTCGAGCAGATCTGGGTGGCTCTATCGAGAGAGACTACGGTCCATGATAGGGTCCTTATAGCCCCCATTGAATCTGCGAGGACATGTCCGATGTCTGTCTTGTCATCTTCAAACGCAATGTCTAGTTTAGGCAACACAGGTTCGGTAGTTCTACCAGCCCGTGTGGAGCAGAATTATGGCATGCAAGTTCTCCATTTTGTTGCTACTAGAGCAGACAACATTACGTGCAAATGTATGTGCTTGAATTGACGCACGGAGGCTGCCAGTCTGTGAGGACATAGGGACACGGTGTCGGGTAGAAGCGGACCTCAATTGTAACATCTCGTGTTCACCTAGGCCGAGGTCTGTACTGGTCACGTAACACCTTGGTCTATAATGCCTGTCTCAATGTTCTCTCTGCACAGTTTTGTCTAGTAATAAAACAGGACGTGAGCCGTAGAAGGCCCACTTGCTAGCGAAATTGGTAATAATAATTGTTGTTTTTAGTAACTGCATTTAACAGTTCTGTTTTTCTTTTTCAGCTCTCTCGGTCGGTCTCTGCCTATGTCCTTGTCTCCTACCTTCCTGTCTCTTTCCTATCTTCCTGATTCCTACACCTCTCTCTCTTTTTCTCTCTCTCTCTCCCATTTCACTCTCTCTCTCTCTGTCTCCTATTCCTACCTCACTCTCTCCCATCTCGCTGTCTCTGCCTCCTATCTCTCTCGGTCCTATCTCCTGTCTTCTATCCCCCCTACCTTGCTCTCTCCCATCTCGCTGTCCATACTTCCTGTCTCTGCCTCTTATCTCTCTCTGTCCTATCTTCTGACTCCTATCCCCCCCACCTCACTCTCTCCTGTCTCCTATCTTCCCCCACCTCACTCTCTCGCTGTCTCTGCCTTCTATCTCTCTGCCCTATCTCTTCCTACACTTGTACCTAACTCTTTCCCATCTCGCTGTCTCTGCCTCTTATCTCTCTCTCTGTCCTATATTCTGTCTCCTATCCCCCCTACCTCACTCTCTCCTGTCTCCTGTCTCCCCCTCACTCTCTCCCATCTCGCTGTCTCTGCCTCCTATCTCTCCCTCTTTCTCTCTTTCCTATCTCCTGTCTCATATCTTTTTTATCCTGCCTCACTCTCCCCATCACATTCTATCTATCTCCTGTCTCCCTCCTACCTCACTCACTCTCTTTCCTATCTCTCTCCCATGTCTCTTATAAGCTTATCTGGCCTTTCTCCCTATCTCGTGTCTCATATCTCTCTCTCTCTCCCATCTCACTCTCTCTCCTATCTCTCTCTCCCATCTCACTCTCTCTCCTATCTCTCTCTCCCATCTCACTCTCTCTCCTATTTCTCTCTCCCATCTCACTCTCTCTCCTATCTCTCTCTCCCATCTCACTCTCTCTCCTATCTCTCTCTCCCATCTCACTCTCTCTCCTATCTATCTCTCCCATCTCACTCTCTCCTATCTCTCTCCCATCTCACTCTCTCTCCCATCTCACTCTCTCTCCATCTCCTATCTCTCTGTCTTATATCACTCTCCCTGTCTCCTATACCTGTCATTTCTCCCTGTCTCTTGTCACCTATCTTTCTCTCCAATCTCATTCTCTCTCTTATCTCTCCCATCTCACACACCCTCTCTCTGTCTCCTATCTCTCTGTCTGATCTCACTCTCCCTGTCTCCTATACCTGTCATTCTCCCTGTCCCTTGTCACCTATCTTTCTCTCCAATCTCACTCTCTCTCGCCTATCTTCTCTCTCATCTCACTCTCTCATCTCACTCTCTCTGTCTTATCTACCTGACTCCTATCCCTCTCTCCAACATCACCATCTCTGCCTCATATCGACCTATCTCCTATCTCACACTCTGTTTTCTATCTCTGTCCTATCTTCGTCTCTTCCATCTCTATATCTCAATCCTAAATCACCCTCTCTGTCTCCTATCTCACACTTTCGGTTTCCTATACATGTATCTAACCATGTAGGTGTTTGTTTTGAGTTCGTTATCCTTCCTGCATGACCTGCTTGTCCCCCGGTGAAGAACATGCGGATGCAAGATATACGATGTTTACCTATTATTTAGCATCCGAAATCTGATGCCATAGTGCATGCAATATATAGCAATGCATTTATTCATAGACAGTTGCGCTATATTATAAAGACGAGAAATTCTTTTGAGTTGCGCGTTATATGCCTCCAGTAATCTTCCACTGGTAGTTATTCAGTGTCCTCAGTTTGGGCCAGAATTATCCTGTGGTTCTCATCGCTGCAGGTCTAGTGAGAATAAGTAACACTAACAATATAAAATTGGCTATATAGGCCTACATTGTTTTATTAAATCCAACAGTCATAAAATGTCACAGGTCATTTTTATTAGAGTGGTGAATCATTGAACGTCTTTGGGGGTAATTTTCATGGCTAATGAAAATCCATTCTGCTCTGATCTTAGACGACTGCGTTGCGGTCTCGATACATATTTCCTACACATCTTTGCGCTCATTGTTCAGCAGCAATGCTTTCGGCGTCGAAAATGTGATAATAAAATTATATCGACTAGAGTGGTATAAGCCTAAGGGAATTCCTTGACAAAGGAATTTTATTATCAGCGTGGCCTTCAGAGCAGCAGCACCGACTAAGTGTCTAGCTGTTCGTCACCACGCTGAAGTAAACTTTATTATCGTGTAAAAGCAGATGTAGCCTACAGAGGAACGGATGTGTTGTCGTAAAGATGAAACCGTTGGCTCTCACATGTTGAAAGATGGCCGATATTTTTTATCAGCTGATGTGTAGAAACAAATTTTTTAGACACCTATAGCGCACTACAGCAACAAATTTAGGCGTCAGACATATATCTTGCATATCTTGATAGCATCAGATATGCAAAGCATCTACATGTCACCATGCACAATTAAGATCTTTATCAGTTCCTGATCACACACCATCACCTTCCTCGGGTTCCTCTATCCATCACACTTCGGACTTTCCATTTTAAGTCACATCTCTTCAAGAATTCTTACCCTGTCTCATCTTATCCGCCACCTTCCAATTCTCGGTCCAGACGGCACCCGTCTTAGTAGCTGTTCCGCCCCCTCTGATCCTTTGGTAATTCGACCCGGACCACCTTCGGATTACTCTTACGGACAACCCTTTTGATTCGACGCAGCGCTCGTGAATAAGCTTGTGCCCGCGCTTGGCTTTCGAGTAGCGCTTTTAGAAGTTTGGAGATTACGATCCAATTACAGCTGTGTTTTTTTTATTAAGAGTTGTGACCTAAGATAACCTACACTAAGTCTTGTTTGAAAACAGATTGAGTAGGCCTAGTTTGTACACATGGAGTTGGAGAGAATTTGTTGTCAATGACTTGTGTGAACGAGGTCGTACCCTGACCCGCCTCTGAGAATGATTCTAAAAGCGCGCTACATAAAAATTCCTAAAATGAACTCATACAGGGATCTGATCTCCAAAGATGACTGCAACAGACAAGTAAAATTGCCTATTGAGAGCGCCACGGACCGGACCTAGTTATGCAAAATGGAAATAGGCCTATAGTTACATGTAGCCTACTTCAGAATAAAACATTTTCCTAGAACTGCTATAGATCTATTTTCGGTTGAAAAGCAAAAGGCCATTAATTTTGCACATGCATGGCTCTCTGCGTCGCATCGCGCTGCCTACAAATAATATATTCAAATTCTAGCAACAAAACGGACCGAGTCTCAAAAACTCGCGTTGCTCCTTTTACACGACAGTCTGTAAAAACCCAATTTCTCTGTTCTAGCAATAAGAAGACATGCGAGTATATATATGCATCTACAAAGAGAACACATGTTTCTGCTCATTGTAGCCTATATGTGTTTTAGGGTGGTTCAAAAAAATAAAATTCAAGCTATACACCAAGGCGCCCTCTCAGTTTGTTAGACCTGTCAATAGTATTATTGAGACAAAATTTCAGCTTACCAGTCCAACTGGAAGGCGGTGCTCAACGACATCGAAATATTGCCATGTAGTTGTATTAGCAAGAAATCTTGATGCCTTTTAGCTTGATCAAAAACCTCAACCCTTGTCATGTAGATGAGCTTGAAATAGATTCTGCTGCACTATCATACTTATTACAGTCAGTGCTAGCTACTTGACAGCTGTTTAGCCATCAAGTGACAAGTGCATTTTGATAGCAATAGCACTCCTGGTGATCTGATCATGAAGCATTGAGATTGTTGGTCACAATTACTGCAGCGCTTATGTGCGATCCTTTTGTTCTGCCATTTTCACGGAAAACCATTCATATGGAGTGCTTAAGAAGCCAAGATGGAGCATGCTGAAGCTGTAGGATCTGAATTTGTACCAAATTAACCACTTGCAGTACACTGGAAAAGTTGACCGCCTGTGAGTGCTAGTTTCAGGTGATGGTGTTGCTAAACTCTTTGGTATGCCCAAATGTCCCTCTATGGCAGGATACAATTTAAATCCAAGGTCATTCATCATCTTCTGAAGTTATTGAGACTCGCTGATAATGGCTAAGACTTGATCTTTGACACAACACCGGACGTTTTAAAGGAGTGTACGTTTTTCGGGAAAACAGGATATGTAAAATGCTCCTGTGGTTGACCTGCTGTCGTCATTGTGATGGAGTTGATTTTAGCCAAAATCTTCATCTTGTGTTGTTGTCCATCTAATCCAAAATAGAACCCAATCTTTAAGAGATTTAAAGCTGTGTGGGATGGTGTGACACGTGACAACATCCGAGTACTGCAAGTCGTATCCGCTACTGAAGCCTCCCATGAGAGAGTGATCAGTTTTATCAAGTAGACTGCTGAAATATAAGTCAATTTCAGAGACGACTACCAAGAAGTCATTGAGGTGTCGATGGTTGTCCTTGGAAGTCAGCCCTCAATAAGAAACTGGAGAGCCCAGTTTACCATGCACGTTGAATGGCCAGGTTACTGCGTACCATCAAAATAATTGTACGATTTAGCAATCAGTATTCAATCTAAGGGAAAATACAAACTCAGATTCATCCTTTTGTGTGATTGGGTGCCCTTCTTCACTCAAAGGCATCCTCTTGCTGCTGAAACTCCAGGACAAGATCTGTCAATTTTGATTGATATAGGACTTTTGATTCATGTGACTATTATTTGTAGGAGCTCAACGTTGCTGCCATGAATGTTCTAGAAAATTATCAATACTTAGTGCCTTTCAGATGAGGCTGAATGTCTGACACTGTTATGCTGCATCTGCCTGATATGGTACAGATAGCCTAAGGTGAAGATTTTTATAGAATGACTGCAAACCCTAGTAAAAGGATGTTGACGGTAGTGCTGCGATACAGAAGGAGGGGGGTTGCCTGGGCGAGTTTGCAACCCAGTGAACACTGACACTACTGCCACGCCTGAAATTTGGTGATTCCTTTTTATACTTACACCAGTGCAATAGCCTGACGATGATGATTATCAGCAGGGTAGGGCTGAAGTCGGCAATAGAAAGTGGTAAACGACATGGCTGAGAGAAGTGTGAAGTTGTTCAAGGAATTAAACTGACCCATCACTGATGAAGAAGAAAGCAGTATTTTCTCCAAGTGGTTGAGTCAAATAGGAAAGCTGTCCCCACTCAATCAACAAAGAAACATGCTGTTGACACTGTGCTTGCAAAGCCTTCTACAGTGTAGACGTCATCGTATGTTTGGAGTCATAAAACGAGAACCATAGACATTCGTGGATTTAACGATGTTTTTGACATTTTTTGACATTTTCCATATTTAAAACCTACTGAAATTTTATATTTCAAGCTCAACAAATGTTTAAGTGTCACACATATTGTCATGTTACAGCAATGTATGATCTATCTTGAAATAAAGCACAATTGTATTGGAATATATGCTCAACACATTTATTTCTACAATTAACGTCTTTTCATTGGCCCATGCAAAGTAAGACAGTCGTTGAGCACCGCCTTCCAGTTGGAATAGGAAGCTGAAATTTTGTCTCAATAATACTATTGATAGGTCTAACAAACTGGGAGGGCGCCCTGGTTTTTAGCTTGAACTTTATTTTTTACCATGTATCTGTGAACCACACTAATGTGTTTACTACACTAGTCCGCAATAACAGGGATAATCATCACGCGTATGTATACAACTGAGCGACAAGGACGCAACCAAGAGAATATATAATTATACCAGCGCATCATGAATTGCATATACAGCATGGGAAGTCGTCTGCCAACCGTCAGCGTAGACGGTAAGTGAACGAGAATTGCAAATGCCATCTAAGTTTCCAGTGTATATGCGCGGTTGAATGTTTTCCCTGATTTTGCAAAACCCGCGAGACCGGTGATCTGTGAGAGTGCTGCGTCCCATTTCGTGCCATTCAGCCTGAGCTGTCTGCTGGATGGAGCAGTCTGTCAACCATCAAAGCTGCACAATCAACCGCCTTTCACAGACACTTGTCGCCCGCCGTCCGTTGCCTAAGAAGCGCCGTTGCTTAGCAACGTTACTTAGCACTGCCGGTTGTTACGTCAATCTTCTGCTATAGAAGCACTCTCGAGCTCTGGCACACATGCACGGCACGAACGAATGGCGGTATAGCAGAGGAGCCAATGAAGACAGCAAACGGTTGTCTGGGACATCTTTGAATTGCGGCTTTAGCCCATTGATGCAATAGGGGCTTCATCGTTGGAAGAACAACTGGGCCGAAGAAATGATTACTAACGACTGCATTGTTTATATGATGAAAACGCAATATGCAGATAATCAAAAACTAGTCAGATATGCTCTAGCTATAGACTGATTAGACACATAGAGATATATAACCATCCTCAACAAGAGGATATAATTATAATTTAAACAATGTACGAATCACTTCGGGGTGAAACTCCTATGCAGTGTCCGCTCTGTAGTCGGGAGCGCCTCTGAGTAGAAGGCTTGAATTAAGGGGCGCTATAACAAGTGTGCATACAAACAAACACACGTGCACAATAGTTTAAGACTTATAAGCTGCCGCTTTCCAATGAACATTGCTGATGCCCGGTCAAAAAGACACTGAGTGACCATGCTGTGAAATTGTTTCACTTTAAGGCAGTTTTATTCTGTGCTGGAAGCTCGGAAAAGAATTGGATTCTTTGTGGAGCAATTCCAGAGCAATTCTTTAGCTCCGCTGCGAATTTAATGAATCCTGTCGTTTCTCCTTCAAGCGTATACGATCCACTCTGACTGCATATAGCGCCAAATAAAACCCCAGCGCTGAATTAATATTTAATTCGAACGTCAAGTTGGTCAAGATGTATCGTCCATCGCAGTTGACCGATTCAACTCTCGTTGCTATATGTCTTATAACTTCCGTTTCTTCTTTAAACGAATCAAGTCTTGATTTCCCATTCTACGCAAAGTCGCGAGTTTAACTATATAGTCTAAATGACCGATTTAGTCACGGTTTAGGCTACAGTGATAATTGCATGTCTTCAGTTCGGTCAATAGATTGCTACTTTGAATTTCTAGACATGTGCAGCTACAGCTATTCAAATAGCGTGGCTGCAGAAAGCAGCGTGTTTTGAATAACCAATTTGTCTGTTTATCTTCATGTTGCCTAATTTTGTTGTTCCTTTTTTCTTTTTAAATATAGCCTTTTGTCTTGTCGCCTATCATAGGCGTTCTGTTTCATTTTGGATTTAGCCGATTATTATTCTACATCTCAGACTTCTGCATTAAGGGGCCTGGCGCATGCTTACAATCTTCATAACAGATCTGCTAAATGTCCCGGGGGTAGTAGTAGTTTGCAGTTTAACGTCACTATGTGGTAACAAACACCATTAGCGACGCCCTCCTCCTTTGTCCAGGCTTGGGACTGGCACTGGCAGGGTGCAACCAATCCCGGGGGTCTTCTAACGAGGTCAGGTGAGGAGGATCCACTGCATGGAACTGTCTTCCGACCACGTGACACATGCGCCATAGTCAGAGACATTCAAGTCACAACTCAAGACTTATACGCTTCTAAACAATCATACTGACCGACATTAAGTTTGAACTCTTGTCTACGGCACACCTTCCGCTGGCAAAGGCTGAGCTGCAACGCTATGCAGCAAGTCTTATTGTTATAATAATCTCAAAGTTAATTAAGTCGCACTTGTTCGGAACTGCCCGGTAGCTGCGTTAAGCGCCTTCGTGAGGTTATTGTAAGGCGCTATATAAATGTTCATATACATACATACATACATACAATTATTGTTATTACTTTGCAACCATTGTCCTGAATTATTATTCTTGAAGTGGCCTCTTTAAATATATAGTTGATTGCTGAAGTCTTAGAAAATGTCTTTCATCACTGAAATTACGAGAAATCTTTCTGAGATGACAGCTTAAAATGTCGTCATTTTGCAGTGTGGGAATATTTTAAAAAAGTAAGCAATGGGAGGGGACACTTTGAAGTAATGAAGCATGCACTGAAATGATGAGTATGCTCGTCAAAATGACAGCCTACCATTGAAGTGGGGAAATAAAAAAAATCGACAATGGAGAGGGAAACATCCCCTCTTCAAGCCCCTCCTCTGCTCGGTAATCGTCATTCTGTCGATTGTCCGTCCCCCCCATCCAACGCCGGACCAAGTCTCCGCCTCTGATAATTGTATATGCCCACGTCTCCCAAGGCCTTAGTTCATGTACACATGTACGGATATAACCTGATAATATGTACACGCATATTGTGATATGATGTGATTTTCTATGGACGTGAACTTTGGACTATACGTGTAGGTTCGTTGAGCGAGCGAGAGAGAGACAGACAGACAGAGAGAGAGAGAGAGAGACAGACAGAGAGACAGACAGACAGAGACAGAGACAGAGAGAGAGACGGACGAACGTATGCAGGAGCATAGGCTGATTACTATATATAGATCTATACGCTGTTCAGCCGTTGCTAAGATTTACGCATTTCTATCCAATTTGGTTCCCAGAGACGAGGGAACGGGGACGGGGGACGATGGGGACGATGACTCGGGCACCACTCACCAACGACCGACCGAAGACCGAAGACCGGAGACCGGAGAGGGCGACGGAGACGAGGTCTCTGCTGTCGACGTCGGCTTCCGTAAATAAGATTGTCGGCGGTGGCGGCTGATGCTTCATCTCCAGCAGCAGCAGCAGCAGCAGCAGCAGCAGCAGCAGCAGCAGCAGCAGCAGCGCTGTGGTTATTTCTGGACAGCTGTCACAATGCGCGTGTCATCCTCTTTTACATATAATGCCAATGTGCCACACTTACACACCCTCACCCATTCACCCACAGTATACCCACACGCACACACCTACGCACGCACATATTAAGCATGCATGCATTGTATCTATAATTATATGCATGGATAATTATGTGTATTAGTAATTACTATTATTATTATTTAGTAGCTTCTATCGCTATTGGAGAGGTTGTTGAAGTAATGCATGGTTGACTCCCTGTCACGAAGGGCGCACGCACGCGTCAGGTATAATTATTCTGAAATAAACAGCGATCGGTGATTTGAAAAAGAAGAGGATGAGCAGAGGGTTATGAAGCAGAGAAGGATGAAGAGGATGAGGATGAGGATGAGGAGTAGGAAGAGTAGGCGAAGCAGGAGGAGAGGGACCGTGAATGCAATCTGATTTGAGGACTTCTATAGCGCCATGGTACTAATGCATTGGGCATTAGCCGCGACAGTCGCTCTAACCGTATATAATATCAACCATAGTCAAACGGATGGAATAAGAGAAGAAAGGGAAGAGAAGAAAGGGAAGAGAGAAGGGAAGGAAAGGAAGGGCTGGAGAGGAAGGAAGATCTGGAAATGGAGAAGTGGATTGACGGACGAGATTCTGGAATGGACGACGATGCATTCAGTCGTCTCAATTGTTGGAGACGATGGGTGCGCTTTCGTAATGGCTTCCGGTATACGAAGAGTGGATCCACCGTAATGGCCCTCGGTTTCATTCATCCATCCATCCATCCGAACCTTTCTACTTCTCTGTGCGCTTCGTTCAGCCTCCCTGTCCTTTAGTCCTCCTCTTTGCCATCCTGTTTATTTGACTATACTCGTACTTCATTATTATATGCATATTCTTTTGTCCATATTCTAAATCTTCAACATCTCTTCATGCTCGTTGTCTTCTTTCTCGTCTTTTTTTCTCGCTTCCGAGATTTCATCTCTTTATCGCCTTACGTCATCTCAGCTCATTCCGCTTCTCATCTCATACACGAAGTTGTACTTATAGGGCCGTGTAAGCCGCGAGCGTTGTTTATTCTGCAGTGCGTTCGTTGACTGAAGGTATACTTGTACGAGAGGAGAGACAGATACAGAGACATGGACACAGAGCGATAGACGCACACAGACTGCATGTTCGTCATTTTCGAATAATACGATTGATGACGTATAATTTCGCGCGAAAAAGTCGCGCTGGTCGTCTGCTGCTGCTGCCGAGGCGGGAGATGGCTGCTTGATGCATAATATAGACGACTGATACAATCCGTTCGTTCGTTCGCTGCTCATTCTCGTGATCGAGACCCGGGTCGGGGTCCTTATCTTGTCCATATATCCACGATGCACCACACACAGCGGAATTACACTGCGAATGAAAATTACGTTTCGTATGTTAAAAATGTTGCGATAGTTTGGGTGCAAATGTCAACACAGCTTCATAGCTTAGAGTAACTGTAATACTGCAATGATGATGATGATGATGATGATGATGATGATGATGATGATGACGACGACGACGACGACGACGACGACGACGACGATGACGATGACGATGACGATGATGATGATGATGATGACGACGACGACGACGACGACGATAATTATCATTATTATCACCAATACGATAATGTAATAATGGTGATAATAATGATAATGATAATTATAATTGTTATCCTTATTTTAATTATAATTACTACTGCTAACATTGTTATAAATATAATTATTATTACTATTATTGCTATTACGTATACTTAGGGGTGTTTATTAGCATTAATAATATTGTCTATTTTTTGCTCGATGCATCAATGAACCCGGGATTTAAGAAAAATTGCTCTAAAATTGCTATTAGGAGCAAGAAATGTGTCTGGAAGGTCAGACTTCGTCTTCAGGCTTTATTATAACTTTAGCTTTGCATCCTACCGCTTCAACCATGACATTTTTAAAAAGAATTTTGTTGAGCTGCACACGGTGCACAACCAGGAAGTTTTTCTAGTCTGGCTCTTTGGCGAAAATTTCACGTCGTTTCTGAAATTTTCCCAGAAACGTCGCAAGTCACCGCATACAAAACCTAATGACCTTTTTTAAATCGTCCACTTGAAAATTGTTTTATTTTGCCTTCGTGCTTATTTTTTTACTGCACAGTTCCTTCATTCTTCCGAGGTGAACCGGCTGCAATTTACCTTTTCTAATGATTTTCACTGCACAGAGCTGCTTTTACAACTGCACAAATTCATTTGCAACTGCACATTATGTGTAGAACTGCGCGTAAAAAAACCATGGCTTCAACCGAATCGCGCTTCATTCCAGTTTTACGATTGAATATCACCAAAGGCTGGCCATATTGCCATTCCATAAAATGCTCTCTAACAAAAAAGCGCAGATATATTATAGAAAACAATTTGAGGGTTAGTTTTGGGGTTTCTATAGGACACTGCATATTTTCTGCATTTAAATGTATAGTCTCTAATAGCAGTAGGCCTATTGCATTTACTTGGATCGTTAAACTCGTATGAAGTACACCCCTTCATAAATACGCCAATATTCTGAACACACAGGAATGCAACAAAACCTTCTCTATTATCGTTTATCGAAGGTCAGTCACGAAAGGCTAAGTCTACTAAAAAAGACGAGAATGAATCTTAGAATTGTATGGAAGACTATGATCCTGTAAACTCGGTGTGTACGGACATTTGAACGGTGGTCATTTGTACGGACGACACTTGACCGGCGACACTTTAACGGGCGACAGACGAACGAGCCGACAATACACCAGGCGACACTTAACCGGAACTTTATATTACCCGGCCGACTAATGAACAATTCACAAGGTGCGGCGTTTTACACTATGCACGTATACATATATATATAGGCCTACTTTGAGTTCTGACTGAATGTTGGGCGCGACGTTTGGTGACACTCATGAATATTAGAGAAAGTCATAAAAGTTTTACTGTTACTTTTACGTGTGAGACATATAATTATGGCGTTGATGTATGAATGTAGCACCAAAGATAGCACTTCGCTCATACATCGAAATTATGAATATTTTAAACGAAAAACAAGACAAGAATGGCAGAATATCATGGGGATCTCGACTGAGCAAACGATTCAAATGCAAGGCCCGATTTGTAACGGCAGACGACCAGGTGGTCAGCGAAAGACAGGTCTCAAGAAAGACATTCAAATGCAAAAGACTACTTTCTTGCAAGCATCGACCGGGATGCTTCTACCAAGTATGCATGTAGGAAGAACTATCGAGAATTAAAGGAACGGGTAACACGACGTGTATGCAGTCGCCAGCTACGGCAAAGCAGAAATTTTAATGTCTTTTAAGCTCAAATGCCCATTTGTCAATTGTCACACAACTAGACATTGGACTTGGTAGGCCTACATGTCCAAGACAATACATGTTCATTGTTCAATTGCTTTTAAATTTTATTAAACTTTAAAACTTTACCGATCAATTGTCCACCGGTCATCTGTCGCCTGTTCAACAACGTTCAATAGTCTCAGCGGTCATCTAATTCTAATACATCGTTCTACTGTCCGCCGTTCTACTGTCGCACGTTCTTTTGTCGTCCGTTCAAATGTCATGGAACCGTATAAACTCACGACCTCTTTGAATGGCTGTGGAGCGTTTAATTATTATAGACCTTGACTATATTTGTCATTTTGTGCGACGCTGATTGTGACACTAAAGACGACACTAAAGACGACACTAAAGACGACACTAATGACGACACTAATGACGACACTAATGACGACACTAATGACGACTCATTCGTATTGACTCTACTCCAGAGATTTCCGTATAAGTCATAGGATTAATGATATTATTGTAACTTCCATTGCGTGACTCGTCATTAATATTCTTGGTCGTCTACTCGACTTTACAGTGTGCTCATGCGCCAGGAATACGAATACCGCGACGAAACCAAGCCTTAATTATATAATCCGTGTAGCAATTGAAGAGTATAGGCCATGGACCTACAGGACCTACCTCTACTTGTCCTACCACCCAACTTAACCTAGGATTGCTTGAAACCGCGTTTAGATTACGGTACGCGTCAAATTATTCCAGTACCAGTATATATAGGATGAAGTTAATTTCAAGTTACTCGCGAGGGTATAGCTTGATTTCATCTTGCCGTCTATGATGTTAAGTTAGCCTATACTTAATTCTAAAAGAATTCACTTATTTATGTTTGAATACGTAATGTAATGTAATTAGAAATTTCTATAGCGCCGCTCACAACCAAGGCCATTCAGTAGCGCTCCCAGTGCGATAACCCCTAGAGAAAAAATGGGTCTTAAGAAGAGAGAGAGAGGTGTAGATAACGATCCTGAAAGTAGAGTCCCACGCAGAGTGGAGGGAAGAGAATTCCACAAAGAGGGCCCAATGATGGTGAAGGATCGAGTTTCAGCAATAGTGGTCCTAGCTCGTGGAACAAACAAGTCAGCCCTGTCCAGAGAACGGAGAGGTCGATGAGAAGATGCTGATAGAGGAGAACGAATGAGATCACTGAGATGCATCGGTGCAAGACCCAGTTTGGATTTGAGTACCAGAGAAAGGACTTTATATTGTATGCGGGCAGAGAGAGGAAGCCAGTGTAGTTGGTTAATCATATACGATGATATATGAGAGTACTTAGGAAGGCGCGCAATTAATCGAGCAGCAGCATTAAGGACAGATTGAATGGGAGATAGGCGGACCTTTGGAAGACCAATAAGAAGGGAGTTACAGTAATCAATTTTATATACGTATACTATGACGGAAAATATTATATATATATATATATATATATATATATATATATATTATGCATAGTAATATGTATGTATATTATATATATATATATTATGCATAGTAATATGTATATATACATAAACGTATATGACGCAATATATACGTAGTAAGCGTATACATAATAGGCTATATTGATTATTATTATGTGCGGAAGAATACGTATACGCGTACGACGTAGCTTACATTTGCAGAAGAATACATAAACGTATGACGCAATAGGCCTACGTAGTTTATTAGTTACAGAGGAATTATACAAGCGATGACGCAGTATACATTTAGAGAAGAATATACGGGCGCATGAGTATGACGTAATATATACATATATATATATATGTATTATGTGTATATATAAGGGCATCACTCAATGCATATATATATATATATATATACAGAGAAGAATAGGCTCTACGCATAAGCGTCCACGTGGTCGCAACTGACCAGAGAAGCCGAGGTGATTGATTCTTGTTTTTGCAAATCGTTCAGGTCCTTCGTTTCTATCTGTATGGAAAGAGGAGCTCGGTATATAGACTACATCGCCTCTGGTTAACGACCTTTATTTCCTATATATATATATATATATATATATATATATATATATATATATATATATAGGCGCAGTTAAAAGGTCGGTGTAAACAGCCACAATTTACGAAGCCCAGACGCACATTTTGTATGTATGCGTAGATTTCTAACGAAGAAATGAACCTTGCGTTGAGCAATGAGCATTGCAGAAGTAGACCAAAGTCGATTCAGTGACTGGCCTATGAAGCGTTGCAAGTCTTTGCAAGCTATGAGATTCCACTTGTGGATCTCTCAACAGAGCGGAAGCCTTGGAGGTACTGAAATTAATTCACGTATACACACACAAACAATCGCACTTTGAAATGCATGGGCAGTGTAAGATATTTCAAATGAAGATGGATTGACTCGGGAATTATGATGCATAAAGTGCAAACCATGTACTCAAAGAAATGTACTGTACAGGAGTCTCAAATGGCTAAATCAATCCTAGCTGATCATCGGCAATGGTCAACACTGATTCAGCAGAGATAAAAGGCACAATACTGAGATTGCACAATTTGCATTAATCTTTGTTTAGGCAAAGGCGGTATAGGCTACTTCTAAATCCATGCAATATGTACAGCGTTCAGTTATACATGTAAAGCTTACAGTTTAGAACAACTTGAGAATTTGCGTCGATGAGCAAGCAAACTGAATGGAGTTTTGAAGGAATTGAGGTGAGAAGAGGAAAAACAGAAAATGTGCTTATCAGCAACATTTGAGACGCGAGGAGCATGGCTGGCTGATGATTGCAAGATTGATTAAGATTGTCACTGCAAAGAAGGCTTGCAGTGCAGTGAGAGTCGTTCTTCCATTACAACCTAGCAAAGCGATTCGAAGGCACAAGAATGCGTTCTGTAAGAACGCAAAAGGACATTAGGACAGAAATTCTTTCGTGCAAGAATTGTAGGCATTTGAAGAGGTTTCGATGATTTAAGTATTACCAAGCTAAATAATTGGAAGTTCCTAATTAGTAAAGAACTTAGTGCTGCAGGCATATGCATAGACATGATCAAAGCAATTGACCTCTTTGCACTTTGTATTAACGCCTAGCCTGCTTCATGTTCCGTACTCAGTCAAGCGGAATAACGAAGACTAATTATATAGTCACGGATTCTTAGGGTTCCAAATCAGTCAAGCGGAATAACGAAGAGTAATTATACAGTCAAGAGTTCTTATAAGAGTTCCATATCCTGAGTGCATGCGTTTTACCGCGTCGCAAGCTCAGAATAATTAACTAGTCGTGTCCATGAATTATATTGATTCAAGTTTATAAGCTAATGACGTCATTCGCTAGTTAATTAGGCCTACCAGAATTATATGCAGTAAGGATATGGCGGGTCATGTGCAGGTTGACGATTATTTCTCACTAAGGACTTTCACTTGAAATCTAGTCTTGTTCGTTTGAAGACGTCTTCGTTTAGACATAGGCCTATGCTCCAAGTAGGCCACTGTAGCATCAGTAAGGATTCGTAACTGAAGCCAGGTTTAAGTTGTTTACAAGTTTTGTCATCAGGGTATTGATCCACATTGAAACACATCTGCGTTTGCGTGATTTATAGCAGTGAGTTGTGTCAAATATAATGTTGGATATCGTGATGTATTGATGACAGTGGCTGCAGGTGGCTTTATTTAAAGTGGGATTGATTGTCTGCCGCAGAAAATCGTGGCGCATTGCGGTATGCATGCATTATTATTATATAGGCAGAGTATAAGTTGCAGTGGAAAATCTATAGCTATTTCTGGGAGGATTAGGCTAGACAATTGCTTTGAAAGAAGCGCTGTGATTTGTCTGATTTCTCTTATTATGTTTATTGATGGCGATGCCGCCATATTTGTGGCTATAACTGTATAAACATAATAACATATAATAATATAATAGTGAGGACTGGAGTGGAGTCATACACAATCACGGTGCCGCCATATTTGTGGCTATATATAGGCCTAACTGTATAAACATTATAACATATAGGCCTAGTGAGTACTGGGGTCCGCACGATCACATCACATTTTTCTCAAATATAGGCTTCGTATTTGTTTTACTCACGTTTCACATTTGATAGATCTATTGTAACCATGGCAGTGAAGATGAAATAAATCCGTGAACAGTCATTACCATTATTGCCTCTTGCGGCAAAAGTTTGAGTTTATTGCGGCTTCATTGACGACGAACAATCTCATACGCCCTACGGACAAGTATAGGCACTTAGAATTATTTCAGGTCTGATTTCCAAAAGCATATTGATCCTGTTGAAACTGCTCTCACTAGGGAAATTCTCGATAATGCCCTTACAGAGTATTTGACAGATGCAGTGGAATATCTGTTATGTATACGCTATAAGTTGAGAAGTACTGTATGGCTAATGGATTCATTCATTCGAGTATTTATATAGCGCCTCTTCAATGAAACTACTCAGAGGCGCTCCCGACTCCAGTACGGACAAACAGAACAGTTTTTAAGTGCTTATAGAATGTGTCAGAGAGTGATCTAGGGAACAGGCGAAGCCCAAGTGGGAGGGCATTCCATACCACTGGGCCAACCACAGAAAAAGCACGACTCTGCATGATGGAGGTACGAGCAAATGGGACAAAGAGTACTTCCCTAACAGCCGAGCGTAGGGACCGACCAGTCCGAGCACTTAACACAGGCCGACAAAGATCGAGTAGGTAAGATGGAGCATGGAGAATTGGAGATATGCATGAATGAATGATAGACGGTGCGAAACTGTGAGAGTGATTGGTGACAATAAATGAACTGTGTCTTACTACTACACCAAGAACTGTCAGTATTCGTACCAATGCTATACGCGTCGGTAATCTAAGAATTCAAGTTTCATAAAATTAATAAGAGCACTATTGCGAAATTGAAGCAAACGATTCTACGCATGGCTCCTAGTATTGACCGTGTTGCGTGTCTACAGGTTATTAGATAGTTTCTCGTCTGCGACCGCTCTCTCTCTCTCTCTCTCTCTCTGTCTTTCTGTCTACCTGTCTGTCTCTCTCTGTCTCTCTGTCTCTTTCTCTGTCTCTCGCTGTCTTCCTCTGTCTCTCTAGATCTGTCTCTCTCTGTCTCTCACTGTCTTTCTTTGTCCGTCTCTCTCTGTCTCTCTCGTTGTCTCTCTGTCTCTCTCTGACTCTCTCGTCGTTACCTATCAACAATCAATCATCCAACCGATGCAAGATATAATGCACTTCAACTCCTGGCCGATCTCCTCCTGCATTGCACAAATTCTCCGTTTCTTCGCCCGTTTCGCCTCTCACCCATCTCACCTCATCTGCCTCGAGCCTCGACATCAATCAATCTTCAGACCTTCAACGCCAGAATCAAGTCGTACCTCTTCACAATTTCCCACCTGATTCATCCACTACTCGCCCATCAATGGTTTTCATCATAAGAAAAATGAAAACAGGTTGCCACTCATCTCCTATTTTTCCTGGTCCTCTGGAATCTATAGAGTCTCTCTTTGTCACGATGAAGCGCTCGTGTAAAGGTGCACTTAGCCCTAAATAACGCTTTGGAATTCGGAATAAACAGTTTAAGATAATTACGGACATGGTGAATTGCGACACAAAGTTCTATAGTCTCAGAGTGATTCTTTCACGCCATTAGGCGATCGTTGTACGGTGAGATTAATTAGGCTAATAGCCTACGGCTACTGGGGAGAGCAGGATTACTAATGGGCTGGGTTGTACACGTAAATTTGAGTTTTCTCAATCGTGTGAACAGCCTACATGGGTGTAGTACTGTAGTCATATTATGGGTCCCCATCTTGCCCTACTGTCAGTGTGTGGTTGGCCCATATAATAACGCCTAAAACAACTATCTATAGAAGGGAATAAATAACACATAGAAATCCGCCTACTTATAGTTTTACACTTTATTGGTTCAAAGCATGGGTACTGGTCCTAGGTCCGGTATAATTAATTAGATTAAATTTAAATAGGCTACGATACCGATGAAGCAAGATAAGTAGGCTACTGGCATTGTTGTATTATAAGATCTTCTCCTTCGCAAGATCAATTAATTTGTTGTCTGGTTTTATCTGTTCGTTGCATTGCAACAGCAACTCCGACTGAAACTGAATGTGATTGATGGAGAACAACAGTAAAAATGTGATATTTATTCGATCAGCAAAATTCGTTTTGTGTCGAAGTCCTTTTCATTCTATGTTTACAACTGTGATGATAAAAGTTAATTGCGTTTAAGAGACGTGATGCACCTGTCAGGTCTACACCTGATACAGTGCAAAACTAGACATAATTGCTAATTATGAGCAAACACTGCAATAAATAAGAAGATAGTCAGAAATGTATTGGCTGCAGCAATTGTGCTGTATAGTTAATCATTTAAACACATAAACCCGTGCACTCTTTTAGTGAATCAAAAGCCTTCACGCCTAACTACACTATGCCACAAGCTAATAGCATTGACAAATCGTCACATGTAAAAATTCAGGTAATTATAGATTAGCGCATGGTTCGTCTAAAATAATGTCTTTTGTAATTTCTTTAGCACACGATGAACCTTTTGCTCTCATTGATCCGAGTTCAATACCATCTAAGCGTTTGCGTTTACCAATAATAGAGAGCTATTTGAATCAATTCTAGCAGAGGCTATAAAATTATTGTTCGAAGCGACTACAGACTGCAAGGAATATTCAGCGGGAATGGTATAGCAGATCGTTTATGGTTAGCACTTAAAAGTGTATACATAGCCCTTTGTCTGGATCACAAAGGGCAAATCGCACTTTAGCGGTGACGGGTGACTGGACTGGGAGCGCCTCGGATTGGATCTCTTGATGCGGCGCTATATAAATTCTCGATATGAACGTCCAGATTATAGGCTACATGCGCATGCGTTGAATGTCTTGATAACCAACTAGTAGGTTAAATCCATTATGTATATGTAATTACAAATGTTTCAATTACAATTACATAATGCAGCAGGATATGTTTTCAGAACTCCGTTCTGTAATTATGAACAGGTATTCACATGGCACCTATAGTATCCTTAAATAACAGTTTTTTTCGTAACTCTACGTTGTCGAAATATCCGTGAAAACATGTGTATTGCGTGGATCTTTCATTGGCGGCATATACACATAGGGCCATAGGCCTATATACATGCAGTATAGTATATGCTTGCAATCAGTGATTCCGTTAAGGTCTGAATTCTTGGAGTCATGGACGCATCACATCAAAAAAGTTGGAGTCCACACTAAATGGGTGAGAGTCATGGACTCCACGCCCATCCATTTTTGGAGTCCCCTATCGGGCCAAAGTAGGACAAATGTAAAAAATTCCGAACTTCTTATATTACAGGCGACAAAGGGCCCAACCATTAGGCCTATTATTACGTGGCCTATATATAGTAGGCCTAAACGCAAAAAATTCGTATTTTCGACCCGCTCATTATATTGCAACTCTAACCCTCCTCCGTTTACAAAAGTTCATTTAGGCTAGCTAAAATCAGCTATAAAATTCATTTTACCGTTGGCTATTTTTGTGTGTGTCAAAATCTGAAGTTGTCGATATCAATACAGAAAATACCAAGTCATAAACTAATAAATTATAGCCGTCTTCTCCAGAGGTAGGCTAGATTGGAATGAAATATAGGCCTATATCGTGGAATCGTGAAAGGTGAAGTAGGCCATAGGCCTATATTGCCTAAGCCAACGAAAAGAAGAAGTTTTTGGTTTTTAAATTTTGAGAACAAATTAACAGCCATTTAGAAGCAAAACCTGCTGTTAGAGCACAATCAGATTGCATCATATTGCATTAATATTGACTGGAGAGCGCCTCTGAGAGGGCTTCTTGAAGAGGTGTTATGTAACTTATTGAAATGAATGAATGAATACAGAGCCTGAGAGAGCTAAAATGCGATTGTCGTTAAGCAATGACATCATTTAAAAAATGAACAGGGAAATTTTAGGACACTATATAACCTGTAACTATATAGTATCAATTTTCCCGACGATAATAAAATTTTATACTTTTCAAGAAAAATATTTTAGCATTGTTGTACTTCTTTTAGTTTTCTTGATTTTAGGATCTATCCGACGACGGTCATTACTTTTAAGCCAGCTCATTGGAACGGTTGAACGCTATAATATTGCTGACATGTCGATGATTTAGGTCTAGGCCTGCATGTAGGCTATAATACTATATAGCCTACGTCACTCACTTACAAAGAAATGAAATATTCATAAATAGGTCATTGCATAAATTATTCACCACTAACCAGTCAGTCAATACGCAATGCATAAACTTCAGGAGACAGTGACACAAATACCGACCCCACGATATTTCTTATTGGTGTCCCATGGACGCATCGTTAATTTATTTGTGCGTCCATCCACAACTTCAGTGCGTCCATGGACGCACCGCCTTTATTTTTGTGCGTCCGGCGTCAAAATTTGTGCGTCCGGGACGCACGGACGCACGTTAACGGAATCACTGCTTGCAATTATGCCAACGGAAGTCGCCATGCGCCCCTCCTATTTCCTGGCTTCCTCTGTTGAAGCGGCGTTGTATCGCCAGAAGGGAGTGGCTCGTGTGGCCGTGTATCGTCCCCTCTCTCGGTCGGTCGGTCGGGCGATTGGCCGACTATCCATTGCCAAGTCGCTGTCGTAACCGGATATTAAATCGTAAAGCAGAGACGTCAGCATCCACAGGAGTGCCCGGATGTCTCCAACTCCTCTTTCCAATCCTACTCCGTGTGACATCCGGCTTTTGGTGCGCATCGTGTGGGGCTCTGGTCAGAATTTCCAGGTAATTGACGGATAGTGGAAACCGCTGCAGCACTTACGAATGGTCAAGCAGAAGAGATTGAACGGTGGAATAAAATTGAGGCAAGTGCTTTCGCTTCAGGCAGAACATTGACGACGACGACGACGACGATGATAGTGAAGAGATCAAGGATATGTGAACGAGGTTTTTTTATAGGGGGGGTGGCTGCCATCACCGGTAAATACGCCATCTTAAACCATATAGTCAGTCTCTACCGTGACAAATCAACCGCGGCCAGTTGTCACTCATCTGCACATCAAAAATCATGTGACTGACATATATACTTGCTGCCGTTTTCATGATTGTAGAGCTCATTTCTGTTGTGTAAAGTGATGACAAAGTTTATTCCTTGTTTTGGAAACAAGATTATCTTAGATTATGTTGCCTCTGAGCCTATGGTTGCTTTTGCATACAACAAATTTATACCACAGGCAGCTACGAAGGTCTTGATGTTCAGTCTTTTTTAAAGAATATGTGCGTATATAATAATCGCATATAATAATGTTGAACCATCTCTTTATTAGCATCACGATCTCTCCCTTTACTCTTCCTCCCGCCACACAGAATCGCTCATGGCACGTCTATTGACTGACGCCTTTGGTCTTTGGAATTTTGATCGTGCACAGGATCTTACTCCTTTTCTTACCCTGCGCGCTGTATGCGCTGCTTAATATGGTACCTCACTTCATTCTCTTGCAGCGACTTGGCATCTACCGTTGTGGCGCATCTTTGGCTTCAGTCCAGGCTTCAGCCATACAATTCCAGCAGGTTGCGTTAGGGTCATGTAGATATCCAAATTCAAAGAAGAAACTAAAAAACTTAGAGAATTGTTGGCCGGTCATGTGGCAGTTATGTGACCTGCTGCGACCCATTTTGTGGCGCCGCCACTGCAGTCATTCTCCTCGGTCGCTGACAGACTGACACATTGTTGCCATTGGTAACTACATGCTTCTTCGGATCCTCTGCTCCTTTTGGCCTTCTTTTGGCCTTCTTTTGGTCTTCAAGGTACTGTCCAAACCCCTCTCCTATACAAGCACATTCTATCCGCTGTCGAATGGGGGTGGGGTGGGGCGGGGCGGAGGATTCCCCTTCCTATAAGTATTGTTGTATGCGGGCAACACCCATGCAAGCCCCTGCTTACGGCTTAGCTGATGCTACATCCTCTTTCCTTGGTTGAGACTTGAAAGGCATCACCTTTCTCGAAGTCTGCGTTTCGTAGCCAAATCCTGTGTTAGCCTTTCCAAAATTGATCGATCGCCTGAAATAGCCTATGTATTATTTTTGACAGTTGTTTCATTGGTTTGGGTCGGTAGCGCCATTGGTGGTTTGTTCTTAAAGTTTCGCGTTATAAATGCCAGAAAAAAATCAATTACAATGTATGGATCAACATATTTCAAAACATCGTATCTATTTTTTATGTAGGACATTATAAGTCGGCTACAGCTTTTTTTTACCCTTTCACTTTGATGACACTGTGGCCAAGAAGATAGCACGCCTTCACCTCTGCAACCCGGGTTTAAATCCCGGTCCAGTCACATGAAGCTGTCATAGATGAGATTATCGAAGAAAGACTTTCATCTTCGATCGGAGTGCAGCCCGAGTGCCTCGCTGCATCCAAATCACTGTCTTTGGACCGAGTAGCAGATGAGTGCTCCTGCGTACAGTGCCTAAAAATAGACTAACATGTTTTCGACGACGATGAATCGATATCTGGCCGATATTTCTTGGTCATTCAATGACTGAAGATCCCAGTCGATCGACATTCTGCTTTGCCCCTCCCTCCGTCAGCATCTTATAAAGGCAGGGCAGCTGCTGTCTGTCTTTCACGTCCGTCCCCTGGGGCAAAAGCACTCGTTGGAACCAACGAAGGCCAACTAAACGCCTGGCTTCAGTACGTCAACAATGCAGTAATTACATGTCAGTCGAATGGTGGAAACAGCATTGGAATCTTGTCGTCGCAAGGGTATGCATGCAGTGTCGTTGTTGCTGCCAATGTAATTGCAGATTTATATAGCCAGCTGGAGGCAAGGAATCGTGGTGCAGCCATTGTCAATCAAATGCTCAGTAAAAGCGGGCAAGGTTGACACATTCATATTGCTTGGCCAGAGTGAATATAATCCAAGCTGCAATACAAAGAATAGTAGCCTAGTTCGGTGTAAAATAGCATGATGTGTTACTGCAAATTTATGCAAACAGAAAACAATAATTTTGTAAGTAGCCTATAGTCCAAGTAATTAGTGCCTATAGTTCACAATTTGGGGGTTTGCTCTACATGCATGGATTGCATTTAAAGTACGTGATTCGGATCGCCTGTTATCCATATAGACTAATTATTATATAAATCATCCTTACAATTAACCCTTTGAAGGTATTTTAGTGAGATCGGCAGCGAAAGGCATTTCTCAATTGTGAGCGCGAGGTCGTAGACTATAATATTAATTATGCTAGGCCTATTCAGTAAATTTTATACGATGCGTAAAAAAGTGATACAATAATTAATTGATCACGATGAAGGTAACTAATTATTATTTACCATCATCGTGATCCAACTTTTATCAAGCATTCACTATTTAAATAGTGGCGCATAGGCCTAACATGAGATGACTACCAGGCACCAGCTTCAGGCAGAATACGGATCTGCTAGGATGGTATATATAAGCTGTGCATCTGCCAAGCAAAGATTAAATATTATTATTGTCGTTTGCAGACGATTTGGCCGCGCTGTGTAAATCGTGACGGACGAAAAAGCAATAGGGGTGTGCAACTGTGCATGGGATACATGGACTATAGATCTACATTGCGCTCAATCGCAACTGTCACAGATGCAGTCCAAGTCCTGGACATAAATTTGGCGCCATTTAGCTTCAGTTACAGAGCAAAAGGCCGCACAACCGTCGTCAGAGCACGTAATAGCAAAGAAACAAACTTTACGAGCGTCTAGAGAACACGGAGCATGCAGAGAGGTCAGGATGCCGATCCGGGTCGCGCACCAGCCTGCATGCTCTCGGAATGAGAATTTACGCAGGCTATGCATATACGGTAAACGGAGATCCAGCCTAGAACCTTAGACCTTTATAGACCTTTAGACCTTTAGACCTGTTAATCAATAGACCATGATTAGGTGATTAGGTTAGAGAATCGTTTGATGACGTCGTTAATCATCGCGCACCAGCGATCTGAACTTTGGACGACGACGAGTTCTCCATTATATGTCGTCTATGGTTGAGGCGTCGTCGCTGGTCACATTAGACAAATGCAGAGTCCATTACTAGACATTGTTGCGGCCTCCATTGACCTGCAGAACGATCGACGACGACCAGACGTCTACTAGAGAGAAGATGATGCTAAGGGTAAAGGAAGAAGTTGCAAATATACTGCATAGAGGAGAAGTAAGAGGAGGCGGACATGGGCGGAGTTTGGTTCCGTTTTGGGGAGCTAAAAACTTGGTTCAGAAGGCGCGGCGCCGAAAACATTTTTCGTTTCGCCCGGAAAAAAGTTGATGACCTTTTTCTAGTCGTCAAGTTCAAATCTCATGAAAATCACTATGTATTTCCCGGCCGAAAAAGTTGAAAGTTTATGACCTTTTTTAACCAATAGTTGGAAGTGCTTGGGGGACTAAGTCCGAAAAATAGACCATTTACACGGTAAAAACATGACTATGGGGTTTCTTTGAGTGGCTTAGCCACCAGCCCCTGATAAACTTTGCTTATGGAGGCGGAGGAAGAGTAGGCTATGGTGTAGAGAGAACAAGGTTGAAAGAAGACACTCGCTTTAGCAAGAACTCATGAGATAATCAATAAAATGTGAACGACCATGTGACCGCCCGTCATGCAGTTATTAGGCGCTCGTCTCGTGTTCATCCATCAATCGATTGGTCCACTCCCTTCCTTCCGTCTGTCTTCCTCTCTCCCTCCATCTTTGTGTTCTCCGGTGCACGTGTGTTACCGTTATCTCCGCCTATTACCGTCATCCATTAGCTTAATTACCATCGTCAGAAGATAATATTAGTCTATCGTCGTTGGGTGCACGAAACAGCCACCTTAAAAGTGTCTTGAAAGTAGTCAATGGTAACGATTCGATCGATCAATAGAATCGGTCACTAGAATGATTACATATATACATATATATTATATATAAAATGTTATATATATTATATATAATTATATATTTATATGCCGTCTGTGTCATGTTTTTAGGTTCTGGAGCTCCATTCGAATCCATAGATGGAGCTAGTAGTCTCCGTCACGTTAGCACTCGCAAACGGAACAAAGAAACGCGGCCCGACGCTTATAATTGGCTATATTATACCGGTAGCTAATACTGAGATGAATCTAACAGAACACGTAGGCCTACTTGTATGAGTGAGACTGTGAGATGTAGGATAAGCACTGAAAGCGAGCACGAATGAAAATAAAACCATTAATAAGAGATTTTGATTGTTCGAATTAGTTATCCGGCAGGTGGCCATCCATGGATTATATGATGTTAAATCCATCAGAAATTCAGAATCTGGGCCTCATCAGCCGACGTTGTATGCGTGCCCTGAGATGAGAGTCTGCTTTGCTTCCATTGGGCTACCGACGCTAGGACGAAGTCCTTACGACCCTTAGCCTACTGAAGTGGGCAGATCTGAAGCTGGCCTTCACCCTTAGATTAGGCGTATACCAGATACGCGATCGGCGTGAGTCAGTCTAATGCTTTCAGACTATGGGTGTGTGATCCTTAGTGTGACTCTCTAGTCTCTACCTGTAAAATCAGTGCATAGGGCCTATAAATCTTAGGACCTGCACCGATGTTATAGAAATCTTGCCGAACGGATCAGTCCCAGGACTGGTAGTATAATGTGGTCAACCAAAATTTACCTTGTTCACTCGATGTGATTAACCCTATTTAAACATTAATATTTTTCTATGATCAAAGGCATTGCAAAATTAAACCCTACATCAAGTCTGCATTATGCTTTCTGTTATTCTAGACGATGGGACCATGCACGTTGTCGCATTGAATTTCATTAACATGGACCACATTCCGTTTATTCGATCTTCTGATGAAAAATTCAACGCACTGCAGACTTAACGACAACAACAGACTTCGAAATGACTGGAGAAGACTCTGCATCAGATGCCACACTCGCTTCCGTCGACTACGCGACCATAATGCATTTCGACGTGGGTCACGTGATCCATCGTTCCCCTCACTCCCTGAATCATACTGGGGAGGAGGAAGGGTCGACTGGAGACGATGGAAGACGATCAGGAGGAGGAGGAATAGGAGGAGGAGATGGAGTAATAGACAGAGAGATTTTCTTGACGTACGAGGAGATTGCGAATCACCTTTGGACAGTGCAGGAGTCGCGCAACTTCGATGCACCGACGCAGGCTGTCGTTGTGACCGTCTTTCTCGTTCTCATATCCTTCGGGGTCCTTGGCAACAGCCTCGTCTGCTACGTCGTTGCCAAGAATCCCCGGATGCGGACCCCGCGCAACGTCTTCATCATCAACCTCGCCATATCCGACCTGACGCTCTGCCTCCTCACGCAACCGTTCAACCTCCTGAAGGTCGTGACCTCCCAGTGGAAACTGGGTCGGGTCATGTGCAAGGTCGTTCCGATGTTTGCGGGGACAAACGTGTTCGTTTCGACGGTCAGCATAACGGCCATCGCGTTGGATCGGTTCCAAGTGATCGTCTATCCCACGCGGAGCACGATGAAGACGTTTGGAGCGGTCGTCGCACTGACCCTCATCTGGCTCGTGTCCATCCTACTCGCCTGTCCACTGGTCGTCTTCAACGACATCGATCCATTCAAAGTGATGGGGTCGTTGACCGTTTATGATGTCTGCGTTGAAAACACGGACATGCAGACGGCGAGAGGGATCTACTCGATCGCGTCCATGCTCGTCCAGTACATCGCCCCGATCGTCATCGTCTCCATCGCGCATGCGCAGATCAGCCGGAAGTTGAAGTACCGGATGACGAACAGAGCGAGGTCTTCGACGACGATCATCTCCAGCGGAGGACCCACTTCCGTTTTCCTGCAGAGGAAGAACCTTCGAGAGGCGAAGCGCAAACGGAAGACGAACCTCCTGCTGGTCATGATCGCCGTCGTCTTTGCCGCCAGCTGGATGCCGCTGAACGTCTTCAACATAATGGCCGACTTCAACTTCAAGCTGACACAGGCCTGCGACGAATACATGGGCGGACTGCTCTTTCCCGTCTGTCACATGCTCGTGCTCTGCTCGGCGTGCGTCAATCCCCTGCTCTACGGCTGGTTGAACGAGAATTTTCGACGCGAATTCGTTAAAGCGATCTGCTGCTCGCAACGCATCCTGGAGTTCTTTCGCGGCGGACAGGGCGCCGTCAGTCGTAACTCGACGACGATGGAACTCACAAGCAGACGACAATCGATGAATGCTAACAGTAAACCGCCAGCGTTGGTTAACAACGTCTCTGTAGCTAATGTTCCGCCAGTTTAGTTTAAAGATTGTTTAATGTTCATGCGAGGAAACAAGTGGGATACCGAACTACTGGATTTTTTATTGGCCAGATTTCGCATTTAAAATCATTTGTTGTTGCTCGGGATTCCATGTCAGTCATAGGATCTCTTTATCTTCTTTAGTTACACTAGTCTATTCTCCTCACATTATATATTATAGCACCTTGCATTAATTCATATGCGGAGAGGTAGCCATTGCCTGTCATTGACATCAATTTGCTTGCGTCAACATATGAATGCCGATCTTCCTTCCCACGACATTGTGTGGGTAGTGCAACTCAGTTCGCTAGAGGCGCAGTGCAGCAGAAACCCCCTTAAGAAATTCTTGTGGAGGGAACTGCAAATGCATAACCAACGACCTTATGGTTGTCAGATGTCAATCCAACACGATGACCACTACACTACTATAGAGTTATCCACAAATACATAGAACGTGCTTTTTATGAAGTTTCTTATTTGTATAATGAGCATTGTTAGGAGCCCATGTCACGAAATAGAGTATCCCCCGTATTAATTGTATCCCCCAAAATTAAAAAAGTCGAAAAAACCGCTTTCGCGTGTAGTTTTTTTTGCAAATTAATTTTCATCTGCTTTGTTTTGAACAATGACACTAACAAGTATGCTTATTCCTACTAGATAATTTGTTTTGCCCTGTTTTTAGAGCACTTAAAACATTTAAAACACCTAAGAACACTCAGAGTCACTAAATAAATTCGAGTTGCCTTTATCTGAGCATTGCCTAGGACACTTAAAACAACTAGAGTCATTTTAAATTTTGATTACAGCATAAATATTTTTATTATGCGCATTTTTCAGAAAAGGGGATAGAATGGTTTATCCCCCCGGATAGTATAGACCGGTTAATTCCATCCGGGGGGATAGATTAATTCATCCCCCCGGATAGCTTTCAGGGGGATACTCCGTTTCATGACACCCATACTGTCATCACGAGTGTTAGTCAGATTTTATGATCTTCTGTTAGGCCTAGAAGGTCGTCATCGTCATTTCTAAAGCAGTGCAATATGAATGTGGAATTGCAATTATGATCATATAGCGCATTTTCACAACATCTCCGCAACAGTATACGAGTCAAAGCAGGTGTACGAATATCATATGCATTCTATTTCTAATTGCGTTCGTGACAAGTCTATATTATTTTCTGTGCATTGTTTTTTTTGTAAAAGATAGCTCTGATACATCTGGACCATCAAAACATTTACCAGTTGCAACCTGAATGTGAATCATTCGGTGGGATATATTACTAGACAATATGTAGGGTGTATCCAAAGCGTAACTTCTTTGAAAGCACCCATGTTATATTCGTATACGAACGTACTGCAATAAGAAGTAGTTCTTCTTCGTGGATAGAAGCACGATGAGTCAAGGACTCCGCTTTCCACGTGAGGTGGTTATATATACATGTAGGCTACAACCGCTGCAGTATGTCCAGAAAACGACCCTTACTCAAAGTTTCCCGCTCAGAATGGCATTCTTTATTTCTCTGCGCATTATCTTCCCGCTGGCTGTCCTTGGAATTGATGCGACGAATCGTATCCCTCCGCGCAGTCTCTTGTATGGAGCCACTCGGTCTGAAAAGGAACACAATGATGAAACAGAATGAAATGAAATCGGAGGAGTTGTCCACATCATCATCGTTGCTTTTGTTTTATCATTGTCAGTAGCATCGTCGTCGCCAGCATCAATACTACCTCACCACCAGCACTACCACCAGCACCAGCAGCACCACCACCACAACCACTACCACCAACACCACCCCTGTCACCACCACCACCACCACCACCATCATCATCATCATCATCATCATCATCATCATCATCGGCGTCGTCGTCGTCGTAATCAGCAGCAGCGCCACCACCAACATCAGCAACAACAATAACATCAACATTATCATTTGTGTTTTCTTCGTCTTCCTTCTTCCTTTTTCATCGTCATTATCTTCTTTCCTTCCGCTCCCTCTTTCTCTTTCTCTTCCTCTTCCTCTTCTTCTTCTTGCCCCTCCTCTTCTTCTTCCTCTTCTTCTTCTTCTTCTTCCTCTTCTTTTTCTTCTTCTACTTCCTCTTCTTCTTGTTCTTCCTCTACTTCTTCTTCATCCTATTCTTCTTCTTCTTCCTCTTATTCTACTTCCTCTTCCTCTTCTTCTTCTTCTTCCTCTACTTCTTCTTCCTCCTGTTCTTCTTCCTCTTCTTCTTCTACTTCCTCCTATTCTTCTTCTTCCTCTTCTTCTTCTTCTTCTTCTTCTTTCTCTACTTCTTTTTCCTCCTATTCTTCTTCTTCCTCTTCTTCTTCTTCTACTTCCTCTTCCTCTTCTTCTTCTTCTTCTTCCTCTACTTCTTCTTCCTCCTATTCTTCTTCTCCTTCCTATTCTTCATCACCCTCCACTTTTGCTTAGCTTTCTTCTTTCTTCAACGACAAGTCACCGATCACCGAATGCTTACCCGAGACGAATTGCTCCAGTTCTTCTTCGGTTACCATGGCTCCCGTTGTCTTGACAACCCAGGCCATCGGAATCTCGCCTGCCAGTGGATCTGGTCGCCCTACGACACCAGCATCCGCAACCTGAGGATGCGTTAAGAGAACGGACTCCAGTTCAGTCGGTGCAACCTGCAAGTGAGTAACATACAAATGCTGCATTATTTCTACATAAAATTTTCCGACTGGTCTACTATCCGAACAAAATAACTAAGAGTCACGTAGCTACAGCCAATACTGTTGATAGAGACCACAAACTGACGTTAGATAAATACTATTACTGAAGAAAGCGAGAAATAATTTTTACAGATTATTAGAAATTATTATAGTTAGTAACAAACTGGCCCGAAGAGCTGAAGCGAGTTCGAACCCTGCTGACTCCACAAGGTCGACTCAACCTTCTACTCCCGAGATGATAACACAAAAATGAGTATCAGCTTCACTTCAAGGTGACGTTGGGTTCGGCGGAAAAACTGGCCACCTAATTGCCGACGTATGGCAACCCCCATCTAAGGACAGATGGCCTGACACGGAGATCAGAATGACCGGGCCCGACTCTCTCGTGAAGCGATTAATGGCAACACCTTAGTCCCTTACCTTACTTTTTATCAACAATATGGGGATTTAGACGTGTGGTGGAGAGAACAGCGTCTATTATACTCTATACCAGTGGTTCCCAACCATTTTTACTTTGGGGCCACTTTTTCTTAATTGGAGAAAACACGAGGGACACATTTTCTTAGTTGAAGGACATAAGGGGTTACAAAGTTAAAATTTAATTTGCTAAACGCATACAACATTGCTATAATTGAATAAAAAATAGAATGTTTGTAGTTATTCAGGGACGTCAAATTAAAATAAATAGTAATATAAAATAATTTTGTGTTCTATCCTGTCCAAATTGTCAATTTTTTCAAATTTTTAAAAATTCTTTGAGAGTCGAGTGCCATTTTTTAGTCCTGGCGGGCGACTTTCGGCCCGCGGGCCATTGTTTGGGAACCACTGCTCTATACGGACAGATCAGAACAGGTTTAAAATAATTTCAGGTAGCAGCAGAAGAATTTACAGGCTAAGACTTAGGCTATGGCCAGAGAAAGTTAGTCAGATAGCGAAGCTGCGACAGAGAATGTCCAATATTTCTGTGCCCGGAAGGACGAACTGACAAATGAAGGACGGAAGGTTGAAAGGACGAAAGGATGAATGGAGAAGTAATGGAGGCAGAGACGGACGAAAGAACAGCGGAATGCATGGAAGGATGGACACATTGGAACGGACAGAGGAATGGAAGCAGAAGGCAGATAGTAAAACAGAGAGGGACAAAATAAAAGCGAATAAAGTTATGGTTGCACTTGGATGTGCGTATAGTCTACACGAAGAACACACAGCAAATTGTATTGTATTGTATGTAAGCCTTTATAAACCGCTTCTTACAGACTGGCTATTCAGATGCGCTTTCAGCGTGACAACCCCGAGAAAATAAGATAGACTTCAAGCAGCGAAGAGCTAAAGATGACACCCAATAAGATCTTACTACGGGGGCGGTCATTCCTCATAGAAGTGAGAAATTATTTAAATATCCTTATAAAGGCATATTAAAATTTAAGTGCGGGTGATAGTTTAATGGTAAATGGTTGGTTATTGTTCTTGCCTGGTAGGCGTTGTACTTGATCATTTCTTTGAGACGATCAACGATGTAGAAATATCCGTCATCGTCATAGTAACCAATGTCACCTAAACATTGTATCTGCTGCTTCTTCAGTTTCAGATTGTAACGTGCAAATTCTATTAGTTGAATCTTCTTTGAGTCATAAAATAGGTTAAAATGGTTTCCAGAATGTTCGCTAGACTATTTCGCTACCGGAATTCTAGGAATAGAAGTTGAGACGTAAAGTCGGAATAGCAGCTACATATCGGCACCTCAAATTCAAATTCTGACGTACATGTATATACCTTGTGTGTCTAACCTCTTAGTAGTCTATTGGTCAATTGACTTGAAACGTCAAAGCTCAAACCCAGTGCACTAGCATGTTATACGAGCACACCCATATATGATAAATGTGTGTGTGTGTGTGTGTGTGTGTGTGTGTGTATGTGTGTGTGCGTGTGTGTGTGTGTGTGTGTGTGTGTGTGTGTGTGTGTACGACTGCATTGTGTGTATGCCATTAGGTATACATGCATACATGCGTATTTTAGTTTATGGGTCTATGGGCCACGGCATGTTTGTATCACAACATTTGATATAGCGCCTTTTGTGAATCCAATAGGAAAGTTCTTTTTTTAAGAACTAGTCAGTGACAGCATAGGCTTAATAACAGAGGTACAAACCTGTGTGCAGCCAACCGTATCGATCGATGGTTGAGTTCATCGTGTCACGGTCACCGAAGTAGCCAAGCATGACCGTTGGGCCCTTGACGCAGATCTCTCCCTCGATGTTTGGACCCAGGGGCTTTGACGTTTCCAGATCGATCACCTAAACAGTTCAAGGGTCACGTGACAGATGTTGTTGCGCAATGAATTTATGTAGCGCCTCATGACGATGGACGACTCCTCAGAGACGTAGCGTCGCATGAGTGGATTTAAGAAAATGTTTTAAAGAGTAAGCTTATACGCTGTATAGTCACCTATAATTGGAGAGCTGAAAACCAAGAAACAGTTAGGAATTCATGTGAAGAATATTCTTATTCTATCTTATTTTTTCCTATCCTATCCTTTCTTATCCTATCTTATCTTATAAAACTTGAACCGTAATCATAAACTAATTTTTTTAAGCGATACCTGAAAGCTGTGCGCTGAAGGCACCCGCTCAACCACGATACTATATAAGTAATTAAGAGAATTTATATAGCGCTTTTCTGATTACTCTTCTGATGGAAATAAATTGGTAGTTAATACTTACCTTCATTAGCGTGTTGAGACACGGAGGTCCGACTGAACCAGGTTTTCTGTTGACGTCATTGTGACTCGTGGGAACTTTGCAAACCCTTGAAGACGCCTCGGTAAGACCATATCCTGCACGAAGGAATGAGGAAAATGCTATTAGTAGAATAATGTATAATTTCATTTAACAGTAGTAAAATACAAATGATTATTTATCCACTTTTATTATTACAATCATGGTTATTGTTACAATTGTAGGCTAATTATCATTATCATTATAATTATTATCAATATCATTAATATCATTATTATTATAAGCCAGTAGACTACTTCTACTTCTAGCGATGTGGATGATTGGATATCTGGGCTATCGTCTAAAGGGTTCAAGGCTTAAATCTTAATCTCGAAAGTCGATGTTTTGGTGTTCAAGGTAACAGTAAAGTAAAGCATGCTGCAGTTATGTTGCACAGCAAAACGAAGAGTCTGGATCTTACTCTCGCGGCTTTCAGGAATCGCTTATTACAGAGGCTAAAATATAATACACGCTTTTCGACAGAGGCCATAATAAGCATGACATCGATCCTGCTCAATTGCTCATGTCTTCAGTGAGTTTATCTGACTAGATCCTTCAGCGTAGAATAGTGCAGCGAATCAGTATACACAATGTTTTAATATAAACTAGCCATATGATAGATTTAGTATTACCCTGTGTAACACTGAGTCCTGGAAATCGTTGTTTCAATTCGTTCTCCAAGCCCTTACTAAGAGGTGCGGCACCGCAGGCGATGTTCTTGAGCGATAATAAGCGAAACTGCGTCACCTCTGGACTCTTGGCCAGAAGCACAGCAATCCGAGGCACGATCAATATGCTCTCAATCTGCCAGACAGTAGTCGAACCCGACAGCAATTAACCAGACAGCTTACTTAGGCTACATTGAGCTAACGGTCAAAGGTCCCCAGTTGTTTCGGCTTAGTTCAACTCAAGCATGTCCTAGGCCTACCTAGTAAGGTTCATGATAAAATAAATACTCTTGCAAAAAATGCATTAGATATTGTTTTGACATATACTTCGTTATTACACGAATTCGGTGGGGTGGCAAAGATGTCCACGGGTGATCAGAGTCATCTTTCCATGGAGACCAGAGATATGAGGTATACAAGACCAGCTAACGGTGTCCTTTTTTTTAGGACGATAAAGCTTGAAAGGTGGAGCGAGTGTTGGATATGGGTTAGGGTATGAATTACTGAAGACGATGACACATACATGTACGCTTTCAATTTTGACTGAAAAGCAAATGTGTGCTGCTACGAGTTCAGGAAACTGTGAGTGAACAGCGAAACTGACAAAGAACTGAAACTAAAATGAATTCATGGGATGATCTAATAATATGCTAATCGTAATCTCGGAATTTATGCAGCGCCTTTAAGTTCAATTTTTTACTGGGACGGAGGTACCAACTTGTCACGCGTTCAGTCAAAGCAGAATCGATCGCAATAGGCATATTGTCAGACATAGTATCAGGTCAAGTGCTAGGTGTCAGGACGGTCGACATTGAGATGTTGATATCAATCAATCAATCGTAATTTATATAGCGCCCCTTCAAGGTACCTACTCAGAGGCGCTCCCAGCCGAGATCAAGCGAAAAAACAGTCTTCAACAGTTTGTGAAATTGAGAACAGCTTGGGAAGTGTCGCATAGTCAAGGGAAGTCCATTCCAGGTTGTTGATATATGTGTGGAGCACGGTGGAGTAGACGTATGTTCGGTGTCTTGGAGCGGGAAGGTTGAGGGTTCGAATTCACCTCAAACCGCTGTGCCGGAACCCAGAGCGAGCCCTTTTTCCGCAATTGTTCATGCGCTTCGGCATGAAACTCCGATTCAGTGCCTGCGCTGCAGTCGGGAGCGTCTCTGAGTAGATATCTAGAAAGGGTTCTGTAACAAGTGCTTATACATACATACATACATACATTTGCGTACTATGCAAGTAAGCAGTCGTTCTAAGCATGAGTAAATCCTCACACTTTTTCAGCAATCGTGCGTGTAGCAGCCTTTAATGTGTGTGCACAATATGCTAGAAATACCTTTTGATCCTGTAGAATGCGGAGATAATTACTCAGATTGAACCGTGTCAACATGTAGGTCACACTTCCTTCAACGAGTCCAAAGACGATTACGAACAATGCAAAGATGTGAGACAATGGTGTAAAAATGACCTGTCTCGGTAGTACTATCTTTGCATCCGAATCACTGCATGAATAATAATCGACAAAAACAATTCAAAACGTCTTCGACTCAAATTTATTGACTACAGATTGTTGAAATAAAAATTGAATATGGGCACTTTGCATATAATTATGTTTAAGGTACTGGCAATCTGCAGTACTTGTTTGAAATAAATTCACAATTTTTGAATTGTCTTTTAAATGGTTAGGAATATTTTATTTTTATTTTATACCAATAACTGAAACAGATTTCACGATAAAATGTCTGCTTCTGTTACATACAAATGAATTAAAATAAATTCAAAAACTGGGCATATTATTATATTCAGTGCAATCAGCGCGTCGACTGAGTTGATCAATAATTAATGTGCAATTCTGATCATTTTGGATTTATGTAATTTCGTACATAAAAATGACTATTGCGCTTTCAATTATTTTAGCGCAGTATTTTCTTGAACCTATTCAAAACTCTCCAGTCCGTCGCGCGTCTTTTCATTTTAAAGAAGCCACCGTGTACCCGCTTCTTTTCACCTGGTTTCTACTGTGCGCAAAAAGTTAGGTGCAGAGAATACGAATCATCTAAGAGGACGCGATCTGAATACCTGACTGTAACTGTAAACACAATTACGGTCGATGTGTGCATGCGACTATACACTGTAAATGTAAATACAGTTACAAATGTAACTGTACCTCCGACTACACTGTAAATGCAATAAAGTTACAAATGTAACTGTGCCTGCGACCACATACTACTGCCACTATCAGTGTAAAAGTACCTGTGCAGCCTACCATAGATTTACTTTCTGCGCCTGTAGGTTACGGTGCGAGAGGACGACTGCCTTCTGTACTCCAGTAGTTCCGCTGGAGAAGAGAATGAGGAATGGATCATCCGTGGACAGACGGAGTTGGTCGAAGGATGGAAGAATCGGGAGATCTCCTTCGTCCACCAACATCGACTCCAGGTCAACGCATCCATCGCGTCTGCCGCAGTCGAGGAAAATCTTCGGCTGCATTTACGAACACGCAACAAATTATGATATATATACAGGGTGCGCCAAAAAAGAGACCCCCTAGGTTTTCCCCCAATATCTTGGCCAAAAGTAAGAATTTCAAAATGAAATTTTGCAGTCTTGAAGACAATTCATATTTACACATGATGACCGAAATTTCATCAAAATATTTAAAACAGAACAAAAGTTATATCACTTTTAGTGAGGACACCCGCCTTTTTGACGTTTTTGAATCATCCAAAAAACCGAGGGTGGTCTCACTGAAAGTGATATAACTTTTGTTCTGTTTTAAATATTTTGATGAAATTTCAGTCATCATGTGTAAATATGAATTGTCTATCAGCCTGTAAAAATTTCATTTTGAAATTCTTACTTTTGGCCAAAATATTGGCAAAAATCTACTTTTTGTTGCGTTACGTTTTTGAATCGTCAAAAAACGGTGGGTGGCCTTCCTAAAAGTGGCATAACTTTTGCTTTGTGTGAAATATTTTGATGAAATCTGGCCATCATATGTAGATATGAATTGTCTTTAAGACTGTAAAATTTCATTTTGAAATTCTTACCTTTGGCCAAGATATTGGGAAAAAACCTAGGGGGGTCTTTTTTTGCGCACCCTGTATATATACATTCTACACGTTCTTCTCTAGTTAGCCATATTTGTGTTTTTTCTGATCAGTTCCTTTATTATCTGGACCGTGTTACTTCTGAAAATTGGCGAACATGGCGAACATGGATCTCGGATTTATCTTAGAGTATAAACTCACTGAGTTAACCATTACAGCCGTAGAAGGAGTTTATAATAAATGGACAACCTGTACATCGAGTGTTCTGATTGCTTCCATCACTGATGATGCTAAAGATGCAATCGTGTAGATGCACCGAACACGACTTCTCAGAAGATGATCTTGCAATTCGTCTGAAATTAATAGCTTTACACTGAGGCTTCCGAATTGAGAACAACTTTGAAATGGGATTATACGAACGTTGAAATTTGCATTCATCCAGTGGCCCATGCAATGCATGCATGTGCAAATGCATACATTATCGATGGCCAAGAGCACAGACGTCGTATCTGCAATTTTTTCAGAAAATCACTTTTTGACGCTATTCGATGCGTAAAATTATTCTTCACAGCCTAATAAAGCTTGTATGTACATACGACGTATATGCAGTAAGATATCGTTCAGAATCTGAATGTCGTATCTGCAAGTTAAGGTCACGAACGTCGTATCTGCAGCAGATACGACATTTGTGCAGTAATTTCTGCCACACATACGACATAATCTAGTGCACAGATGTCGTATCTGACCTTTAATTACATTGTAAAAGTCTTTTCGTTATGCTGCTGCATAAAAGACACTGACAATGTCACTTGCTGAATCAAAATAAACATTTTGGCTATCTCACTTTTTATGAGAAAGGAACATGTATCTTGAAAAAAAGTTTTTTCTACTTCCTGAAAAGTTTTGTTTTTTGCACATACGACGTCTGTGCTCTTGGCCATCGTTATGTGCATGCAAACTTAATTCGTACATGCATTCATACACGCGTGCAGGCATGCATGCATGTTTACGTATAAACATAAGCGCCTTTGTTATATTCGTGTTAAGGAGCTATATTAATGGCCGTATGCATACATACATACGTACATACATACATACATACATACATACATACATACATACATACATACATACATACATACATACATACATACATACATACATACATACATACATACATACATACATACATACATACATACATGTACATACATACATACATACATCCATGCATGCATGCATCCATGCATGCATGCATGCATGCATCCATGCATGCATGCATACATGCATGCATGCATACATGCATGTAGAATTGTACATATATATATACATACATACATACATACATACATACATACAAACATACATACATACATACATGCATACATACATACATACATACATACATACATACATACATACATACATACATACATACATACATACATACATACATACATACATACATACATACATACATACATACATACATACATGCATGCATACATGAATGTACATGTAGAATTGTACATATATATACATACATACATACATACATACATACATACAAACATACATACATACATGCATACATACATACATACATACAAACATACATACATACATACATACATACATACATACATACATACTTACATACATACATACATACATACATACATACATACATACATACATACATACATACATACATACATACATACATACATACATACATACATACATACATACATACATACATACATACATACATACATACATACATACATACATACATACATACATACATACATACATACATACATACATACATACATACATACATACATACATACATACATACATACATACATACATACATACAACTTAACCAGGAAATCTTTTGTGACGAGGATGTTTTATCATATTTAAATGTAATCTATATTATAAGGCAGAAACACTTTCTGTATGTTTATTTGTTTGTACGCTTTTGACTCTCCCCTGCAGAATAGGCTCGGAAATGAAACAGCGTCGGTTTAAAAAAATTATTGCAATCGATTCTTACCCAAATTATAAGGTCATCGCAACTATTTTCAGGTTTTAATTCCGTTTAAAACAAAAGTTATTAGCGTTTTAAGACAGATTTCATCAATAATAACGCTTCAGTAAAGAGTCTACAGCCCATGACGTCATACCCGCCGAGTAATAATTTCCGCAGCGCCCCGCAGCGGCAGGTCACCTTTGGCCTTTTGGGGAAGCGGGGTGGGGTGGAGGGTTGGCAAAAACTCGAAATCTAGCGGTCTACGATGGGTACCACAGTGGAGTAGTGTTTAAAACCCTATATTTCCCGGGCAACGCCGGGTAACACATCTAGTTCGTGTACCATATAAACCAAAGTGCAGAATAAATTGTTGGCCATTAAAAGAACTTTGTTTTAAATTTAAAATTTATATTGGATTTGGACTTAGCATTTTATGCTGTTCTAAAACACTTTGACATTGATCGAAATAGGTAGATTCGAGAAAGCTGCACTCAAGACAGTGGAATGTTACTAATGACGTCGTCGACAATGATGGCGATGATGATGATGATGATGCTGACGCTGACAATTATGATACATCTCCTGAGCCACCTTTGCAGCTCGCCTTATATTATTAAAGAAAGAAAGCAAACAAATAACTACTTGGTCGTAGTTGAAAATTGATGGTAACCGGAATTGCGCCAATGCGAATTGCTGCCAGAAAGATGACAATCCATTCGATGGAATTTGGAGCGAAAATGGCGAACCTGTCACCCTTGCAACAGCCATGTTTCAACAGATGGCGCGCCAATAACTCCGCCTTCTGACGCAGTTCCTTCGAAGTTATCTCTCTGGCGGATAATACGTCGACCTAACACACAAAAGTGACGCAAACATCACGTTAAATAAAGTGATGATGCTGATGATCACGACGACCATTATGATGAGGACGACGGTGATGGTGATGATGATGATGATGATGATGATGATGATGATGATGATGATGATGATGATGATGATGATGATGTCGATGATCATCGGATGATGAGGATGATAATGATGAGGATGATGATGAGCAGGAGGATAATGATGATGGTGATGATGATGACGATGATGATGATGAGGATGACGATGATGATGGTGATGATGATGATGATGATGATGATGATGATGATGATGATGGTGATGATGATGATGATGATTGTCAACCTCCAATTGACCTTCAAAGTTTTCTCCAGTTTTTCCTTGTTCAGTAGCGCAGCCTACGCCTAACCTAGTCACTGTATTTCGGATCTAAAGCTAGTGTATAAGTTTCTAAAGTTCTTAACTTGTTCAATTACAACAAAGCTCTGTTTCTTGTATTTTCTTCTTCTTTCATAACAACGCAAAGAACACAACAATGCATCAACGACGACAAACGCTTGAATTCTACGACAGCAACGCAACTATTATTATCTAACTCCACTGTTCTCTAAAACGTCTTCTATTCTCTACTACCAACTCCTTCTTCTACAACTTAACTCACTGTCTAGACGTACACTCTTCCCCTGGCCGCTCTGTCCTTCTGTCTATCCGTCTGTCTGTCTGCCTATCCCTCTCTCTCTCTCGCGCTCTCCGGCGACGGTCGGCCGAGCCGCGCCAACTTTCCCGCCAGTCTGTCATCTGCAGGCCTAACTGTCTAGACGCTGACCTTGAGCTGGTCTAGTCGTACGCCTAAACATCAACTGACTATATAGACTATACAACATTAGCTCACATTACCTCCCTCCTTTCTTTTAAAGAGAGCTAATTATCTATAAAAATTAGCGAACGTACCTTAACTAAACAATGCAAAATAGCCCATAACATAATACATCATAAAATATCTTACACTACAATCTAGACAGACAATCAGCTACTACATTCAATTTACCTTTCTTATAGTTCAACAGAATGTCAAAATTTTGCAATGATAAAGACCATCTGACTAATTTAGCAGATTTCGACATTGATTCAGTCAAATAAACTAAAGGATTATGGTCTGTAAAAACATTGATTTTAGAACCAATAAGAATTTCTTTCAACTTGTTTAAAGCCCATATGATTGCATAGGCTTCCTTCTCAATCGTCGCCCACCTCCTCTGAGTATCTGTCAGCTTCTGACTGATAAATGAAACAGGACGTTCAATCCCTTCCTCGTCCACCTGAGACAGTACAGCTCCCACAGCAAAATCACTGCTATCACAGTACAAATTAAATGGTTTCCCAACCTCAAACATATATAGAATCACATTTGATAAGACAATCTGTTTAAGAGAATCAAAAGATTTCTGATGTGCATCAGTCCAAACAATGTTATCAGGTACTTTCTTGCTGGTCAAGTCTGTCAATGGTTTAGCAATTTCAGCAAAATTACAAATAAACTGTCTGTAAAATCCAAAAAATCCTAAGACTTGCTTCACTTCCTTTCTGGTTTCAGGTTTCTTCAAATTAATTAAACTGTCAATCCTGTCTGGATTCATCATCTTCTTCCCTGATCCTATGAGGTGACCGATGAACTTCACCTCACTCTTACCAAACACACATTTCTTCAAGTTCAATGTTACATTATGCAGTCTTATTTGTTTCAAGAATAATTCCAAATGTCTTAAATGACTGTCCCAATCATTCGAATGCACTGCAATGTCATCAACATAAGGTTCAGTAAAATCATGAATCGGTTGCAAGATCATATTTATCGCTTTTACAAAAGTCCGTCCAGAGTTAATCATTCCAAACGGAACACGCGTAAATTCATACAGTCCATTATGTGTAACAAACGCAGTCTTCCATTGGTCACTCTTTTTCACAGGACAAGTCCAATATGCACTGCGACAGTCCATAACAGAAATGAACTTGGATTTTCCAACTTTGCTCAAGACATCGTTGACGATTGGCATAGGATATCGGCAATTTTCAGTAAAAGAGTTAATGTACCTGTAGTCACAAGCCAATCTCAAGGATCCATTCTTCTTTTTGACAATGACAAGTGGACTTGCCATTCTGCTTGACGATGGTTGAATGATGTTTTCTTTCAGCATCTCTTGTATTTGTTTTTCCACTTCTGCTCGGTAGATTAATGGTATTCGATATGCCACGAATTCTTTTTCTCGAAAGTCTGGTCTCAGTACCACTTCGTGTTCTACTAATGTACATAGTCCAGGTTGGTCTGAAAATCTGTCTGCATATCGATTCAGTACATCAAGTAATTGTTTCTGCTGTTCGCTGGTCAGATGTCCAATTTGTTCGTAATCCAATTGAAGTGACTTCTGTTTTGTCTCTGAATAGTCTTCCTTCAGCGGTATTTCTACCACTGATCCAAATTCGTCATCCTCTTCCACGATCAGACCACAAGACAATGTTCTCGTAATGAACTTCCTCATCTTGTTAGCATGAATAATCCGTCGACCGTTTTCGTTCATGTCCACCAGATACGAATATTTGGATCTTCTTTGCAGGACCGTGCATGGACCATGCCATCGGGAGATCAATTTATTGGTTGACGTTGGATACAGCACGATGACGTTCTCTCCTGGCTCGAATTCTTTATCTTTTGCTCTTTTGTTGTATTGACTGGCGTACTGTTTTTGCTTTTCTTCAGCACAGCTCTCGGCGAATGTCAAGGCCTTTTCCATGTCTGCTCTTAAATTCTTCAGGTACTTTGCCGGTTGCACTCCAATGTTCGGTGGTAGATTTATTTCTTTGGTCCAGCTTTCTTTAAGGATGGTGAGTGGCCCTCTCGGCAACTTTCCATAGACCAGCAAATACGGTGCCACTCCTGTAGTTGCATTAGGCACTTCTCTCAATGCCCAGACTGTAAATGGAATAATTTTATGCCACTGTCTCGGATTTTCCACAACGACATGATGAATCATTTTCTTGAACATTTGATTCCATCTCTCCACCAATCCTGCCGCTTCTGGATGTCCTGGCGAATCGAATCGAGGACAACACCCCATCAGTTTCAGAAATTCTCTTGTTAGACTGGCTGTGAAATTCGTCCCTCTATCGCTCGTGATTACTGACGGAACTCCCACATCCATGAACAGCTTCATCAAAGCTTCGCATACAGCCTTAGCGGTCAATGACTTCATCAAGAATATTGTCGGCCATCTTGTACATGAGTCCACGATGCACAAACAATACTTATGCCCTGCTGCTGAAGTCGGTTCGATTGGTCCTACGACGTCCATGGTCATTCTTCTGAACGGTACATCCTCTCTTGGTATCGGTGTAATCGGCACTCGATCCATCACCAAACTTCGTGCTTTCAACTGACACTTCTCACAGGACTTGCAGAACTTCACCACATCTCTACGCATTCTTGGCCACACAAAGGACAACTTGATACGTTCCCTTGTCTTCTCTTCTCCCAAGTGTCCGCCAAATACTGACTCATGTGCCAATTCCATCACTTGAATTCTTCTTTCCTTCGGCAACACCAACTGATACACCAACTGGTCCAACATTTGATGCTTCTTATACATCAACCCATTCACCACACTAAACTCTGATCCTTTGTCTTCAGCTATCTTCCACCACGACCTCAGTGACTCGTCATTTCTCTGCTGCTCTTCAAATTTCTTTGCGTCTGCCAATTGTCTTTCATCACTCGTATTTTCGGCAAACAAATCCCTCATACTCGTGTCTATTTCGCCATCACTCTCAGAATCATCATCATTATCACGTTCACATGCAACCATCTCTTCTTCAATTTCATTGTTTCCGGATGTTATTCCTTCTTCTTCTTCTTGAACGCTTTGTTCATCATCGCTTTCTGTGTCCTCATCTAGCAAACTTTCATTTGACTTTTCTTCTTCTCCTTCTTCCACTTCTCTTCTCCGACTCTGTGCTCTTGTAGTCACATTCACTTGCAATTCTCCTTGTAATACATTCACTGGTGGAACCTCTTTCAGTTCTGCGATTATCTCTGGATGCAGCAAGAACTTTTCTTTGTTATCTTTGCACAAGACTGCCGGAATGCTGGCACACACCAAGGTTAAATATGGCGCGATATTTACTCCCTTGTCTTTCAAATCTCTTCCTTCGTTATGGCAACTCATCCGCACTTCGATTTTCACCAACTTAGCTGGAATGGGTTCTCCAGCCACACATTGCAAATGTACTCTGCCAATTTCTTCCACTGTCGCTCCTTTCAATAATTCCTCATTGATTACTGGAATCTCAGTACCAGAGTCGATCAGCGCTCTGACTTGCACGGGATGACAACTGTCATCATTTCCACGTATCTCTACATTGACATGTTGTAGTAAAGACTTCTTCGTACGTTGACACTCATCTTTGCTTTCTGTTTCTCGACCAGTATCTTTACTTGGAGCAGAATTTACTATTTCTCTCTGTATAGCAAATTTAGGCGTGCACTTCATCACTGACTTCACTTCCGTTTCGCGGTTGTCTTGTTCTTCAGACTGATTCGGTGCATTCATTACTTGTATCTGATTTACTCTGAGATTTTCTGCACTTCGAGTAAATCTATTTCTCAGATTCGTCATTCTGGGTGGTGCTTTGCAATCCTTTATCAGATGTCGGTCTGACTGACAATTATGGCAACGTTTCTTAATAATCCCTCTCTGTTCAGTGCTCTCCCGCCTGTAATTGTACGCTGTATTGTTTTCTCTTTGGCGTCCCATCACTGGAATTCGACTGTACATTTGTCTGTCACCCGTTGCTTCTCTTCTATCTTGACCAAACTGTCTTCCAGGAGCACCATCATTCCTTGTTTCGTTATTTCTGGCTTGGTTTCCTGTTTCTTTGTTATTACTATTCCACCTGGGTTGCTTCGAACTATTTCCCCATGCTTCATATTTCGGTTTGTCTTGAAACATTAGACCAATTCGATTGTTCACGTGTACGTCTGCGAGTTCTGCAACATTACTAGCTTCCAAGCATTCAGTACCCTCTTTTGCTAGTACGAACTGTAGTGGACCCGGTGGTAGACATTCTTTCAATTTATCCGCCACCAACAGATCAAATAACTTCTCGTAGCTTTTGCCCACTCGCCTACTTCTGACATAATAGTTCAACAGATTCTTCAATCTTGCTGTAAACATCGTGTATGTTTCTTCTGCCGTTTTCCTCGCATCTCCAAATCGTGATCGATATTCTCTCGCTGTCAATTTGAATTCTTTCAGTAAATGTTCTTTCACTATGTCGTAATCGTCTAGATCAGCGAAAGACAATCGGTTCAACACCGTTCTTGCTCTTGGCGTCATTAGTGGCAACAGCAATTTGACCCAAAACTGCTTTTCCACCGTAAAACTGTTGAATGCATTCTCAACTGTCTCAAAATATAATGGCACCTCCATCATATCATATGGCATCTTAGGTAATACGTGTTTCATTGCATCACCTATCCTTTTAATCTTGGACACCATTGTCTCACTTTCTCTGATCCTGTTTCGTTCTGACTCCTCACGGCTTCTTCTTTCGTCTTCATTTCGTTCCCTCAGTCTATTTTGATCTTCTACCCTACGCAGTTCTTCTTGTTCTATCTTTTGCTGCAACAATTCTAACTGTCTTCTGCGTTCCTCCTTTTCAATAGCCATTTCTCGGAGCTGAGCTTCCTTAAGAGCGAGTTTCTTTTGTTCTAATTCTAATTGTTCTTCCCTTTCTCTTTCCGCTTTTTCCAAATTTTCTTTCTCCATTTTCAATTCTTCCTGTCGAATCTCTTCGGCTCTTTGTAATTCTGCCAAACGCATGGCTTCTTTGTCTTCCTCACGAATCTTTTGCTCTTCCATCTGTTGTTTTCGTATTTCTTCATCACTTTTCCTTGCCCTCTCGTATTCTATCATTAGTTCCATCCTTCTTCGTTCAGCTTCGTCACGATCTCTTTTCAGTTGTTCTAGCTGAAGCTGGAACTGCTGCTTCTGCATCTCAATCTCTTGTTGTCTCATCCTTTCTGCTTGTTCTGCTCTTGCTTTTTCCTCTAGTCGAAGCTTTTCTGTTCGTTCAATCTGCTCTTGTATCCGTTCTTTCTCTTCTTGTCTCCGTTCTTTCTCCTCCTGTCTCCGTTTCTCCTCTTTCTCTTTATCTTCTTGTCTACGTTGCTCTTCTTTCTCTTTCTCCTCCTGTCTCCGTTTCTCCTCTTTCTCTTTCTCTTCTTTTCTTCGTTGTTCCTCTTCTTGTTTCCGTTGTTCCTCTTTCTCTTTCTCCTCCTGTCTCCGTTTCTCCTCTTTCTCTTTCTCTTCTTGTTTTTGTTCTTTCTCCTCTCGTCTCCGTTCTTTTTCTTCTTGTCTGCGTTGCTCCTCTTTCATCATCATAAATTGCATCAACGCCTCCATAGACATCGGTGCCGGTGGTTTTTCAATTGGTTTCTCCTCAACACCACCCACAGCACCTTTCTCTTCAGCTTCCTTTTTAAGCCAAACCTCTGCTAATGCTCCCATCAAATTTTCTCTAGACATCTCTTCGACTTCTTCTACGTCTAGACCCTCTTCAATTAATAACTTTATTAATCGATCAGAAGACATCTTCTTTATACTGGCTTGCTTTTGTTCTGTAAGTTTCTCCATCTTTCTTCTTTACTTCAGTGATTACCGTGAAGAATCGAGGGAGTGGCTATGAATATCTGTGATTGGCTGACTTTAATTCTTATGGCTCCTTGGGTAAACAAGCAAGTTTTGTATACCTCTCTCTGGCGTTGCGTTGTCGTAATGTTATTCGTATGCCCGTTGTATCTTCTCACCAGACTCCGAAATGCGTCTCCAATCGTAAATATTCCTCCGACTGAAAATATTCCTCCAATTGAAAATATTCCTCCAATTGAAAATATTCCTCCGATTGAAAATATTCCGCCAATTGAAAATATTCCTCCAACTGAAAATATTCCTCCAATTGAAAATATTCCTCCGATTGAAAATATTCCTCCAATTGAAAATATTCCTCCAATTGAAAATATTCCTCCAACTGAAAATATTCCTCCAAATGAGTTCGCTATCCCAACGTCCTTTGCTTGAATTCAGTATCCCACCGCTGCCACCAAAATGTCAACCTCCAATTGACCTTCAAAGTTTTCTTCCTTTTTCTACAGTTCAAGTAGCGCAGCCTACGCCTAACCTAGTCACTGTATTTCGGATCTAAAGCTAGTGTATAAGTTTCTAAAGTTCTTAACTTGTTCAATTACAACAAAGCTCTGTTTCTTGTATTTTCTTCTTCTTTCATAACAACGCAAAGAACACAACAATGCATCAACGACGACAAACGCTTGAATTCTACGACAGCAACGCAACTATTATTATCTAACTCCACTGTTCTCTAAAACGTCTTCTATTCTCTACTACCAACTCCTTCTTCTACAACTTAACTCACTGTCTAGACGTACACTCTTCCCCTGGCCGCTCTGTCCTTCTGTCTATCCGTCTGTCTGTCTGCCTATCCCTCTCTCTCTCTCGCGCTCTCTGGCGACGGTCGGCCGAGCCGCGCCAACTTTCCCGCCAGTCTGTCATCTGCAGGCCTAACTGTCTAGACGCTGACCTTGAGCTGGTCTAGTCGTACGCCTAAACATCAACTGACTATATAGACTATACAACATTAGCTCACAATGATGATGATGATGATGATGATGATGATGATGATGATGATGATGATGATGATGACGATGACGATGGTGATGATGATGATGATGATGATGAGGATGATGATGATGATGATGATGATGATGATGATGATGATGATGATGATGATGATGATGATGATGATGGTGAGAATGACGATGATGATGATGATGATGAGGGCAACGGAGATGGTGATGATGGTGATGATAATGATGACGATAACGATGATGATGTTGATGATGATGGTAATGATGATGATGATAGTGGTGGTGGTGGTGGTGGTGTATGGTGGTGGTGGTGATGATGATGATGATGATGATGATGATGATGATGATGATAATGACGACGACGATGATGATGATGATGATTATGATGACGTTGATTATGATACATGCGAATACATACGATTGCCGGTGTATCTCTGTCCATCTGGAGGCCTTGGAAAAGCGTGCGCGTAAAGTCATGGTCCGGGATTCGAATCCAGGAACTGTGGGACGTCAGTGACGAAATGACGACACCGTATTCACCCATCTCGATGTCTACAATAACCAGCTGCAATAACCTACTAAACATGAACTTCGCCTTCTTCATTGAAGAACTCCTGCCACGAACCTCATTTGTCTCTCTTTAGCTGTCTAAGTCTGTCTGTCTGTCTGTCTGTTTGTCTGTCTGTCTGTCTCCACCTCTGTATGCATTAGACTTCAGACTTGAGGTTGCGTTGCCTAAACGACCTAAAGCGGACTTGGCGTTCGATAGAAACAATTGATAAGGCGTTGGCCTTCAAGGTTCAAAGGTTATTAATTAAAGATGTTTCTAAATCTCGTATTATATGTTTAGTTGTTTACGGTGGCGACCGTTCCATATAATTAGGTCTGTTTGTCTCTGTGTGTCTGTGTGTGTGCGTGTGTTTGTCTGTGTGTGTGTGTCAGTTTGTATATCTATGTAACATCTAGGCTATGTCTCCACACATATCTTGTGCAAAAACGTAATGTAAGCCTAGTCTCTGAAACTTCATCAAGTCGATAGAAACTTGACAAAATAAAAGGTGATTCAAAATCTCAGGGTTTGTGGTCACGTGAGGCGCTCATAAAAGCGCTTTAATAAAGTCTGAAAATAAAAGTACACTGCCATTGTTACTCGTTAAGTTTCATCTGGATTCTGGACTTCTATTTATTGATCTTTTTTGTTCTTGTATGATTTGAAATATCACCTTCTTGTGAGTTTGTTCCGGTGTTATCAATTGGAGTTTTCCTTTCAATTCATAAGCACTATTGATCAGCAAATGTCTGCATCGCATAGCAGTGGTATGCGTTAGACCTATCTGCAAAGCACGAATACATCTGGCGTTTCGTAGATTTTAAATTTAAAGAACTGTTTTCTTCGAAAAAGGTTATTGATGGAATTTGAGAGAAAACACGCCCATAGAACCATTCTTTACCTTATCTTTATATCTATTGGTCCGTCTATCTGTAATACACCTGCACGTTCTTCTACTTCATGAATTACATGACAACTTAAGTGTTTACCGGTGCAAAATAATTATCGTAGACAACAACTGACATATCCCACCTGCTCGCGTTCTTAAGACAAAAGGTTTATGATACGATTCGTACTCTATGTCCTTAACAACCTCTTTTAGACCTTTTCGCAATTCACATTACAACCACAAAGTGCAGAATCTATGCTGACACCATTTTATTAGTTGACTAATTACGATCTGTTCTTCCTAATTGCTCATCACATGTATAACCTGTCGCTGTCCTTTTCACATGCATGGCTATAACTCTGCTACCAGGACGATAATCTCTTAATTATGAGTTTCTTTCGCGTTTACTTCCGTCAACTAATGAAATTCCTTGGCGCAAATGTGTCGCTTCTTTTCGTACCGTACCTGAAGAAGTAAAAATTAGTGATGGCTATTGTCCGATTTCCATAATCTTACAACTACAACAGAGAGATTGTTCAAAATGTCCTTTCACATCATTTTCTTTATTGCTCTGGTCTCATGCAGGTTCGTCAGATTAAAAACATGATTTTAGACTTTTAGTATTTGTAGCCTATACATCCGAAGCCGGAAGAAACTACGTAGGTCAACAGAATGAATGTTGCTTCTAATATGTCAACGAGGAATGAACCAATGCCATTGCCAAGGCCGTAGCTAGGTGGGGTGCTTTGGGTGTTTGAACACCCTCCGAATTGGAAAATGTAATAAATAATAGAATGCATTTTCTAGCACATGATGTAAAAACTATGAAATAAAACCATGAAAATACCACCCGAAATGAAAAATGTGAAAAATAGAATGAATTGGTGACATTTTTTGAAGATTTCGGCCGGACGACTAAAAAAAGGTCGTCAGTTTTTTCAGACGGGAAACTGAAGAAACACCCCCCGAAATCAAATCCTGGCTACGGTCTTTGCCATTGCTACATTGTTACATTGACAATTTCAAGGTAGTTTCAGATGACAGGATATTTGCAACTACTAAGCCACACCCTGTTATCCACGTGGATTGCGGCCGTTCGCTGATCTGCTGGGCGTCTACATATATGCTACACACAGAAGACTACGAGGCGCTCAGCCTACTCACTCAATGGCTCCTATAAGCTTATAATAGCCAAGAAGACATGTTATGCTCATCGGCGATTGCGCGAAAAGAAGTTAAACAACGTATCGTAGCATCTCCAGAGATTAGTTGTGTTGCTGATATTCCACAGCAGTAGCTGTCATTGACTGCTGTCATATTCCGATGGTTAATGCTGACATGGCATCCTGCAGAGAGTCCGATGACCCAGCCGTTGGTGTTCATGATTCTCCCCGTGACTCCTCTGGCCGACTGTCTAGACCCCGTTGGAGGAACCGACTAAGAGTCGCCGTCTGTCTGGCGATGGCGCTCCTTGTCCAGAGCCTCGACTCCTGTTGCTGTGCGGCGTTGCCTTCCCTTCAACGAGACCCCGTGGATCGGGGCAACTACGATCAAGCGAAGCGCACGTTCAGCGTCAACACATACGCAGATGCAGTGGTAAAACTAATCTTCTTAATTACCTTCACCTATAGGTACATGTATATTATACTGCTGAACCGATAACTCTACTTATGTGCTACTCAATGTTGTCTTGGCTCTACATGTTCGCGAATGCCTCTCAGTACAGACTGCTCTCAAGCATTGAGCCGAATGTATAATGATTTGAGATCACTGAGCTAGTGACAAAGAAGAGTCTTAAAGGCGCTACGTAAATACTTGTAAAAGTGCATGAATCTCTAGATGGCTAACTGTAGCTCTCTGCCTATGTCAGTCCGTTTCTCGTTCAGCTTTTAAAATGAATATCCGGAGAGCACATGCTTTGCGAGTATATGTGGGCTATAATGTAGACTCTTGATTGTGAACCTATATATTAGCCGAAATGCCGAGTTGTAGCCTAAGTCAGTGTCCAAGAGCGGCGTCACATCAGGGAAAGTCGGAGAATATGCGCTGGAAAAAGCTTTTGCGATGGTCGATGTCCTGCTGGATATTTTTTGCACTGCCGGGGATTTGTTTGGGGCAATAATCGACCCATACACTGGACATTTCAATTACTTCCTGGATTTGACCTTGGTTACAAAATATGTATGTACCCGTCTCTGTTAGTTGCGCTATGCGCCAGTCTTTTTCATTCTTCTCTGTACGGTCGCTATGTCTCTGTCTTTAACTGCAGAACTTGGCGTTAAGAGGATGATACACTTAATCACGAAAGTCATAGGATGGCTTTATAGATAAAATCGACTCTTGTACACAAGTTCCGTCGTGTATTAAATAATCACTAATTTGATATAAATTGATATGCAAATTTCAATGGTAAAGGCGTTGGAATTCACACATAAGTTTCTACCTGAACACAACCCAGTAGAACTTCTCTGTAGATAATTCTATTGCAATAAATTCAGAGATGCATGTTGAAGCCGGTCAGTGGGAAACGCCTCTGCAACTCAGAAGCGTTGAGAAAGAAGCAGCACCTTACTGAAAAACGAAGATTTACTAAGTTAGTCACGAACTATGAAACGTTTCTGGAAGGTCGTTATAACCTCAATGATCTCATGCACGTGATGCATCTAAGGGCACCACGTCGCCAGTTTAACTAGATAAGCTTACTTGGGATTCTGAAGGACAAACTTCTTGTGTAATTTTAGAAATATCTCAAGAAGTACGGTTACCTGAACTGCACAATTCCAAAACCCAGACGCCACCCACAACTGACAGGAAACAGAAAGAAACGAATTGATGATTTGTCGATCAGCGAGGGTTACGTCTGCACTGATTCCGATGTCCGTAAGGCACTGCTCGTCCTCCAGGGCAACTTCCACATCCGGAAGACCGGAACATTAGACGACCGAACGATAACGACGATGAGTCAGAGAAGATGTGGAAACAGCGACGCAGTGAAGACCCAGAATACAACGGGGCTGGTAGACTTACATGTACGGTTCCCAAACAACGCGTTGGATGGAGCGCAAGGAGTTGGTCAACGGCGACGTCGTTCCTCTCTTAAAAGCCAAAGGTCATGTGAAGGTGGATTCAGATCAAGGAGGTCGGTTCATCTGACTGAAGGTCTCGTTGTCCCAACGACAGAAGCTGGAGCTATGAGAGGTCCTTATGATCTGGATCCAGTGGAATATGTGGGCTCAAACGCACTGGAAAGCAGGAAGCAGATGCTGGAAGAAATCGAGAAGAAACTTAAAGCAACCCGGACGGAAACAGAAGGACGTCCTCTGGTGAAAAGAAAATCCAGGTTAAAGGTCATGGGAGGCATACACCTTTCGAAGAGCGTAGGGTCCATGGGTGATGAGACAAACAGAGAGAAACGGCAACGGTTGAATACAGACGGAAATAAACCCTTCCGATGGAGACTGTTGAGCGATGAAATCAGCAGAAAGATTCCACTTACCAGTCAGAAGGCCACTCTTAATCTCGCATTCCGGATGTGGAGTGAGGTCAGTCCACTGAGGTTCGTAGAACACGATGGAGACGACTTCGACAAGAACATCGACTTCATGATTGCATTTGGAAGAGGTACGTGGTATACCTTGGTTGAATTAAGGAAAGGTGCGTTAAATTTTGGTTGCATTTTAAGGAGATAATGTAGCCTATGCGTTGCACGTAGGTAGTATTTCGATTTTCAAAGGCAAAGTGCAAATTTGTATTTTGGTTGCATTCTGAAAGGTACGTTGCACTAGAAAGAGATACGATTGGATATCATTTGACACATCTTCAAATCTTTGTATATTTACTTAATTGGAAGAAGTTTCTTGCGCCCAACAAGCTCCCACTCGCAGAGGACTGGGTTGGGACGAAAAACCTATAATTTCCCTGGGATGCCGGGCACCCAAGCAATTGCATTCATAAATCAGTGTTAAAGCTCAAAATGTAATCACTGCTCCTAATTTTTCATTGTCTGGTCTATATATCAGAATCTCACATGAACTGTGCAAAGCGGTTCGATGGCCCCGGAGGCGAATTAGCGCACACCATAGCAGGCGGGAGCATCCACTTCGATGACGACGAAGACTACCACGATAACGGAAGAGGCGTCAATCTATTGAAGGTCGCCGTCCATGAAGTGGGTCACGTCCTTGGTCTTGCACACAACGACAACCGCCACTCCATCATGTATTCAATCTACGACGGTGCACCGAGCCATGAGAACTTTGAATTGGTGCACGAGGATCGCCTGGAAATTCAACGCCTCTACGGAGTCTGTAAGGGAACATTCGACGTCGTCTTCGACTGGCTTAGGGTGGACAGGAACCGCGTGACTGACCGACCCAAGTACATCTACAATACGTACTTCTTCCGTCGCAATTACTACTGGATGTACGAGAACAGTGAAAAGAGACCGGTTTACGGACATCCGAACCTCATCGATATATACTGGAAAGGCTTGCCATCCAATCTCGACGGATATGTACAGACGATGATGAACACAGGGAGCGCCTTCGAAATTCAGACGTACTTCTTCAAAGGTGAGCGAAGGTTTCATAAGATCAAAGTATCTTGTGCACTTCTTCAAAGGTGAGAGAAAACGTTAGAAAATATAGATGCTTTTACAAATCTACGCGTCAGTCAGGATTACGTTTTCGAGTAGCAAGTATGTCTGTATGTACGGCGTTGTACGCATTTCGGGATGTGGGCCTTGTATACGTGTAGCCGCTGTGTGAATGCATAGAAGAATGCTGAATGCGCGACGGATAGGCGTATATTTGTGGACAGGGCTGTACTGGTAAATTTCGAGGTGAGTACACGCTGACCGGGAGAAAAACCGACTGTTTGGGCCAAATATTTCTGACGGCTGTCATCCGGACAAAAGTTTTCCCATTTTCCCGTCCGAAAAAATCTGACGACCTTTTTTTAGTGAACCGACCCAAAATTGTCCCATTTTTCCCGTCCGAAAAATCTGAGCACCTGTTTTTAGTCAACCGGCCCAAAATTGTCCCATTTTTCCCGGCCGAAAAATCTGACGACCTTCTTTAGTTATTCGCTCCGGATTTCGTGAAAATACACCTAAATATCTTTTTCGTGCGTGTACCCACACGCTCTTTGCGAGGTGAGTATATACACTGTATACCCGCGTAGGCCTATACCCTGGTTTTCCGCGGTGAGTATACGATGTCGTTTTTTCCGGAGGTTAGTATGCGCCGTATACCCGCTTATACCCTTGATTACAGCCCTGCTTGTGGACAAATCGGATGACATGATGATGTGTGAACAGATTCAAGAAGAACAAATGTTGCTCGACGATCCTATAGCCTATATATAGTACCTGATCGTTGAGCCAGATAGCCTTCAAATCCTAAGACTCTAATACTATTACAATCCTATTACTTCCGTTTTCGCATTGCGTCATCCTTGCTGAGAACGAAACACCCTTGAAGGAAAATGGTCGACAGATTAGGTTGGCAAGAAAGTTCTATATAAATAACGCCCACCGATGCCTCGCAACTACCTCACATTTGATCAGAGTAGCAAGTAGGCTATGTAGGCCTTTATTATTGCATCTGACATGCGCACATGCATGCATCAAGACTGCATATGAAATATATATAAAATTATGTATATATATTAAATCGCCAGCAGCACGTATAGCCTACTACCCTTTTAAGGTTTAAGCTTTATTGTCTAATAATAATTATATTCTATTTCGCTTGCGATGAATAGTCTGCCGATGCACTTGGCGCACTTAATTGGCTTCAATCACGAGTTTACTTATTGATGATACTTCTGTTTCCGTAAAGAAGAAACATGATGCTTTTTCTTCTTATTGTGTTCAGACGAGATGTTCTACAAGTACAACGATGCTGGCGACACGGTGATGACTGGTTATCCGCGTCCAATTGCTGCAGACTTCGGTCACTTCAACGAGTCGTTATCTAATGTCATTGATGCCGTGTGGTTCGACGAAGCATTAGCCAGCAGGCCTACTCTGTACTTCTTCAAAGGCGATTGGGTACGTTACGTTACGAGCGAAATGTCCCTTTTTCACTGTGCTGTGCTAAAAAAAACTACTTTTCTATGCTACACCAGTAAAGTGCGCCCTCTGCTGATTTTACTGCATCGGGATGTCTATTTGACTCGATTTTAGTAAATATATATAAAAGCGGTAATATATACTGTCAGCAGTTAGAGAATGTAGAACAATGCTAAGCACCAAATCCTTGGAGGACGCTTTAATTAACCCCAAACCACCCTGATTCTCTAGGGACAACCATCTGCGAGCAGTCAGTGAGGCAGGATTTAAAACAAAGATGGAGAAAGAATATCGTAATAATTACGCGCCACAGCAGGAGTGCTTCAATCGCTAAGGCAAACTGTCGTGGTCCTCCATGTCAAAAACTGAAGAGACATCAATAGCCGCTAAGAGGGAGAGAGAAATTAGACTGGTCAGTGGCTTGACAGAATGAAATAAAGTGGATCTACACATTCTACAAAGACATAATATCCCCCAGACATTTTCCCCAGACCTGCGACGGCAGAGTTGCGATAGTCCGGTCATTCGCGTACCGGACTATATATGTATACCGGTGTAATAGCGGAGTGGACGAAAGCGACTGATGTGTCGATTTATGCATTCTTGTTGCTGTTCAACAACCCTGCCAGGGGCGGATCCAAGGGGGGCCAATCCGGCCATGGCCCCCATTTAGAAATTTCTTTATTTTTTGCCAGCTATTCTGGCCCGAAAAGTTGACTTGCCCCCCCCCGCGAGTAGCTCCGTATGTCGTGCCTCGCAGCGGCGAAGAAGGTCATCAGGGTTTTGGTTGGAGGGCGGACGGAAAAGGTATATTTTTTGGGAAATTCAAGGATGACGACTAAAAAAAAGGTTATCAGTTTTTTCGGCGGATGGAAGACGAAATTTTTTCCCGGTTTCCCGGACCAAGACCCTAAATGTTGGCCCCCCCATCGAAAATTTCTGTAACCGCCCTTGAACACTGCCATTGCAAAGACGATTAGTGTCGCCCTCCTCCTTTATCAGGGATTGGGACTGGCACTGTTAGAGTACAAAACGCGTCGCGGAGTTCAATTATAAATTCTTACAACCTAACGCATTTACATAGCGCTACTGGCACACAGAAAGAGCCATACACGAGTGAGAAACATAGAGTCTTTCCATTGCCAGTGCCTTATTCATGAGGAGGTATCGGCAAGCATAGGCTACTTACAATGATAGTTTTGTTCTTGGCTACCAGCCGCTACCTGTATAAAATTTATATGTAGGCCTATAGATATTTAGAGGCCAATTATTGCAAATTTGCTGCTATAGCCGCTGCTTCATGAACTCATCATGGCCAAAAACCCACTTGGTCAATGCTGGACTTCATCATAGTCGATTGTAAGGCGGCTTTTCTTTTGCTTACGTCGTTTAGGTCTGGCTCTATGACGCCAGAGAAATCGGACGCAACGCATGCATGTTGTGACGCCAAACGACGATTTACGGAACTATTTCCGATGATAGGACCATTATCGTCGGATCCTCTGGACGTCCTAACTGGAGACATCGACTCCGTCTACTATTCCTTTGCTTCCAGGCAAACGTATTTCTTCAAGGGCGAACTGGTCTATGGCCTCGTCTTCAACCAAAATGGAACTATGCTTGGTCTGAGGAAGTTGTCTCCATGGTATGACATCTGGAACGACATCTGTGATGTGGATTAACATCCTTCTGATTCAATGTCACATGACTCCCATCATCAACGAAGAGCTCGTCAATCGATCTGAGCGCTTGAACATTCCACGAACGACTTCAATAAAATATATTTAGACTAGGGCCTACTCTGAAAACTTTACAAATCTGTCATCATATTATATTCATAGCGAATACTAAAATATTGGCTGTATTTACATTAAGGCTATCTCTTCTTTGAAGATATTTGCATTCAAAACTGCGTGAATAACTATGTTTCTTAAGATCGAGTTCTGTCCAGCATTTAATTGAATGAAAAACCCTCTGTTCTAAATATAACCTACAGAACACACAGCAACTGTTGTAGACGGTGATCGCCACACTTGCATGCTACTCAGGAGACGGCGTCGACTCCAACCAGCTTCTTCGACTGTCACTGGAGCCGCTCGAGTCACTATCCTGTCTACTTCCAACCTAGAATGGCTGATTTCTATCTCTGCCCAGCCCCAGAGTGACGGCTCCAGTCATTGACCCATTGGAGGTCTAGCATGGAGGGGCCGCTTCTCCAAGAGGAGCATAACGTTAGATATATTATCGTCTAGGTCCAATTATGCCTCTTCCGCGGTGGCGTGATGGACAACTTCTTGAGGGTAGTATTTTCTCAGAGCAAAAACCCGGGTTTTTAAGCACAAGTCTTTCTATGGTTTGTTTACCTTCTTAGCCACGGGCCTTCTCTTCCTCTCTAGCTGATATAGGGTCGACTTACCATTCCCCATCTAGCGGCTCTCAGGCACGTCATTTGGGGGGGCAGGGGGGGGGCATTTGCCCCCCCCTGAATTTTGCCGATTGTTCATTTTACATGTGACATATTTTGCAACGCCACACGTTGCTCAAAATACCAAAATACCTATGTCTTCACGGCCTGTGTAATTTTGTATGTGAGGGCAGCTTCGATCTGCACACTAGCACAGCATATAAAGCCCCAGATATCGGATAGAGGGAAGACCCTGTCCCATGTCAGTAGGGTCACCAGATGTGTGGGTCCTGCATGTGAGCCGCACAGTGCACACTGCCACCCAGTTACAGCCAGCCATGATTATCCCCTCCAGCCTTACAAGCGTTAGGCCGATATGCACCCCCATTCCGTCTGACATGGAGCTGGAGCGGTTTCGCCTTTCGTCAGCTTCCTAAAACCACGGACCACTAGGGCACCTGGGCAAGTAGCCCGCAGAGGAAAAACAAGCGGGAAATTCTGAAAGGCAGTAGAAAGACGGATTACAAGGGGATGACTGCAGCAGTTGAGGGGGAGGTTAATGAGTATGTGTGTTATCAATGGCGGTTGGCATAGCTGACGATTGGAGTTTCTTGAGAACTGGAGAGTGAATAAAATCGGACCAAAGGACATGAAAGTCCAGCCCAAAACCGATGATCTACCATAAAGGCTAAAGCACTCACGGTAGGCCTAATATTATGTGACATCTAATTGTACTGAAATTTACAGAAACTGATTGGATTTATAGTGCAATGTTTGGACAGATTTTCTTCTTATACATGAAGTCCTGGATATTAATAATTTCTTTGAGTATTATCTTTTCCAGGTTGAGATAATCACCCATCATACTTTCAAATTACGTTTTCAGACAAATCCATATATCTGATATCAGTGTTTTGGCTTAAACAACCGAAGGTCCAACAAGCCATTGACCAACACTTGAATAATCCCCATAGTTACTAATAGTCATTAGTCCAATGATAATTATTGCAGGCCTAGTGCATGCAGCATGAGCATGCAATAGGCTATTGCTTTGTGAATTGTTATTAATGACATATTAAAGCAGGGTTTAATCTGGATTTCTCCTGGGGAGGGGATGCGCCCTTGCCTGCAAGAAATTTGTTTGAATTTCCACAGTGCAATGGTACAATTTTAGGCTGGGATCTGAAAAAATTGCTCTACTATTTGAGTGCTGATAAAAGTGGTCTAAGACTCCAATAAATATAGGCCTACTTAAAATAATAACAATTTCTTGTTGAGCTTACACATTGTAATCATAGCATTTTAAGATATTATCTTGACAAAATCACTCTATTATTTCAGTGCTGATAAAAAGAGTGGTTTAATATTTCAATATTAAAATGTAATAATAATTGCAATAATAATTTCTGATTTTCTGTATGTATCAAGTTATAATAGGCAACTCAGTTCGTTTGCTACTGAACTTTTTATGATGAATAACAGCATATCGGAGTATAACATGTAAGCTTACTTTATTGTACTGGCTTAGCCTTGATGTTCAAGACGGTCCTTAATTGCTGACCAGGACAAAGTTAGCAGAAATTGTCAAGTAAGCAAGATGTGCAAAACTACCAAAATTGGGAAGCATATGTAGCAATGATGTTATTTTACTAGGTACTTTAAGAAACAAAACATTTTGAAATTTGACAGATTGAAATTTTAAGGATAACACTTGAGAGTGGAGAGAAGACATTTAGTTGTAAAAACATAGTATTTTTACAAATATTAACAGTGTATTATACTCTATTTTATGATAATGCCATATATTACCATAGAAAATAATATAATTATAATTACATAAAATCTAGTAATATCATGGTAGATAAGAGTCTATGTAAGACAACTCGTTGCAATACAAAAATGTAAGCAAGAACAATGGCCATTATCATTCATTTTGTCAAATATTTCTGTGGGGATGGCCATTTATGTCATTTTAGTTGTACAAAAATGTTTGTGCAAATATTACGCTTTCAATTTGATGGTATCATATAATCATAATGAATAATGGCACTATTATAATCATATATAGGTAAATAATATCATGGTATACAAGTGCAAAGCACTTAGTCTATTTAAAGTAGGCTTGTATAAGTTGTATATATAGGCATTTAAAATATATCAATCACTGAATAAAATATAGTAAGAAATAAATAAGAGCAAGAATAAAACATCTCATTTAGCTGCAGTTTTGCAAATGTTGGCCCAAGACAGAACTTAAGAAGCTTGTGGAGTTTTGACCCGCAACTTTTTTTGCCCCCCCTGAAAAAAACTGAAATGACGTCCCTGGCGGCTCTTGGATTATCGCCATAAATATGAGACACCAAGCTTTTTCTGAGGTAAGAGGAACAAGGTTTACTTATGTGACTAGTCTCTATATAATTCGCCCTAGACCATACTGATGTCAACTTTCTAAGTCCTTTCGACTTAGACAATTATATTGGAGGTACTATCTAGTATCTACATCGTCATAGAGTCATAGACAATAATTTACCGACGTCCACATTCTACGTCATGACGTCAGGAGCATTTCTGTGTGCGGCTTACTGGCCTCAACGTAGACTAGCCTATATATTGGCATAGGCCTACATGACAATTGACGAAATAAGTTTCCTTACCCGTCTTTGTAGGCTACTGGCCAAGATCGACCAGCACAGTCATAATTCTGATTCGAAAGAAACATACACCAGTAAGATTTCTGCGCCACTCTGTGTTGGCAGAGATCAACCACCATGATAATGGTTACCACTATCGAAGGTTCTCTTTATAATTATAACCTTCGAGATTGAGAACTGCTGCCTCACAAAGGTCGACTTAGTCTGTCATTCGCTAGGTGGCGGTGAGAAGTAGGGCCTGATGGACGCTGTTACAAGGCGTCCATCCGGCCTACTTCTCACCGCCACCTAGCGAATGACAGACTGAGTCGACCTCTTTGAGGCAGCAGTTCTCAATCTCGATCCATATTTAATGTTCTGCTCTTCACGTCTGTGATATTACCAGATATTCAGACTCAGCTATAATTCGTCACTTCAAAGAAGATACAGAATAAAACCAATTATTTGTCACTGCATTGCGGGTGGGGTGGGGGGTTTGGGGGTGGAGGGGTGGAGGGGTGGGGTGGGAGGTGGAGGTGGGGGTGGAGTGGGGTGGTGGGGTGGAAGGGGGTTGGGGTGGAGGGGAGTGGGATTGTAGTGGAAATTTTACTCAAACCTCAATTTCTCGGGTGGCGTACCGGTAGAGGTCGGAGTGTGGTGGGGGTTTTGTGTGGTAGGGTTGTCGCCGTAGCAGGTCGAATCCTAAATTTCCCGGGCAACGCCGTGTACCCCAGCTAGTAGAATTAATAAATACGTTACTGCGCTGCATTGTTTCGAAACTAACACCTATAAGTTTGGTATTTTAAAATACGACACAACACAAAATTGCCATTTAATAAAGAGAAAGAGTGAACATGAATTGATATAGTTGAGTCCTACATGAGATGTAGGCTCTGGTAGTTATAGTCGGTCATGCTTCGTTTTGCTAATTAAGGCTGGCTTCTTTGGCCAAAGATATCACAAGCAACGAAAACGCAGTTGCGACAACATTTATGAGCGTCTTATAAGAGCAACAGTAGAAGTTGATTTAGAAAACAACACACTCCTCTTAGCTATCCATAGTTCAGCGGCAGATCACAAAGCTACACGTATTCATTTAACCTAGATAATATCACAGTATAGCCTGCATGTCTCAAATTTCAATACTTTAAATGCATGTGTTATATATAAATAATATACTATAGTAGGCTGTATAAATATATCTTGTATGTATTATACAAATTACTTATTTAAGTGTGCATATTTACTTGCTAAAGAACATTGACAAAGTGTAGACTAATCATAATTTTGTTCAGGCTGCAAGCATTTACATCAGGCACCTACGAGAAAAAACACGGTTTGTTTAAAGATTTTTACAGTAAAAACGGCATGAAGCAGCGTTTCTGAGCATGCCGAGGATCCAAGGTCATTCAACAACATAGAGTCACCGATATTATGACATTCCTTCCAAACACTCAACTGTTAAATAGCCATGGAGTTTCATTTTTCAACATTGCCTGCATTGTCAACAGGACTGATAAAACAAAATTCCATGACTTTCGTGACCTTAATCCAAGACTTCTGGAACGTAGGCTACCTGTTTTTCAGACGAAAATGATCTTCTTTGCATTTTTTAAGCTACGATATATAATTGTTTTATCGGAATTTTTTTAACGTGATTATTAATTATGTCTAACAATTCATGCAAAGTTATTCATAAGAAGCAGGTAGACGTTTCTCATGCAGTGAATGGAGAAATGCATTGACAATATCCAGAGGTTTGGCTACAAAAATACAGGCTACTCTTTGTCAAATTCCTGGAAGTCATTTATTTCTTTCGCAGCTTTTTAATTTAACTGATCAGAGAAGTTTCTCTATCCGGTTTTATTCCTTTTTCAATTAAAATGACATTCCGTGATCAAAATCCAGTGGTTTAAAATTCCAAGACCTTCAGGGATTTGTTTTTGAAAATTTTCCAGGTTTCCCAGGCCTTAGATGATTTGAAGTCTAATTCCAAGACTTTCAGGTTTCCGAGCCATGGTGCAAAAAATTTAATAAAGAGGCAATGTAACATTGCGTACAATAATAATTTATGTGACGTAGCCTATGGCTGTTCTATATAGAAAGCAATGCCATGATCGCAGACATATTTAGTTTTACTGTGCCTATACCGACTACTTCTCGATTTATTTAGATGTATTTAGAGTTGAGTTCGCACGCTCGATCATTGCACGGCCATAAGCCTAAGTTATCTTCCATGCATGAAATAATATGTCATTGTCATATGTTACATGGCAATCAAGTTTTTTTTAGCCATTTTAATCAATTCAGACATATTTTATTAAAGAAAATTGGTGGAGGATGAATGTTCAAGTATTCATATTGATTGCCTATTCACCTAATTGAATTGGTGAATTGGTAAAAGATGAATGTTCAAGTATTCATATTGATTGCCTATTCACCTAATTGAATTGGTGAATTGGTAAAAGATGAATGTTCAAGTATTCATATTGATTGCCTATTCACCTAATTGAATTGGTGAATTGGTAAAAGATGAATGTTCAAGTATTCATATTGATTGCCTATTCACCTAATTGAAGCAGCGACATTGAATTATAATGAGCAGGAATCAAATGATGCTAATCCACTTCACAAATGTCATTCCAGATGTTATACCACGGAGACAACTTCCTCAGTCCCAGTTGACTCGATTCAGTTCCACTTTGGTTGAAGACGAGGTTATAGACCAGTTCGCCCTTGAAGAAATACGTTTGCCTGGAAGCAAAGGAATAGTAGACGGAGTCGATGTCTCCAGTTAGGACGTCCAGAGGATCCGACGATAATGGTCCTATCATCGGAAATAGTTCCGTAAATCGTCGTTTGGCGTCGCAGCATGCGTTGCGTCCGATTTCTCTGGCGTCATAGAGCCAGACCTAAACGACGTAAGCAAAAGAAACACGTCTTTCAATCGAATATGATTAAGTCCAGCATTGACCAAGTGAGAGTCGGGCGAAGATGACATTCATTAAACAGTGGCTATAGCAGCAAATGCGCAATTGGCCTGTAGCTGTGTAGAATTATGAATAATTATGCATATAATTGTATACAGGTGGCTAACAGTAACAGCCAATCGGTCATTGTAATCATATTAAACCTCTTCATGATGATCAAGGCACAATAGGCATACTCCATGTGTCTCACACATAGATTTGTCATCACAGCAAAATGACAGAGGGCATAATTATGATTTGGAATGTAACGTAGCCTAAAATATACTTTGTAGCGCAACGTAGGCCTATACGTACCCATTCGCCTTTGAAGAAGTATAGAGTAGGCTTTTCGGTTATGGTTTCATCGAACCATACGGCATCGATGACGTTAGGCATTGAGATGTTGGAACCAGGTCGAGGACCGAAGTCCTCAGCAATTCGACGCGGATAGCCATCCATCACCTTATCTTCAAGATTGTTGTAATTGTAGTACATGTCCCCTGTACATATTAAAATCGTATTTCTTGACAAGTGATCACTATCATAGCGCAATAGCAATCCAAGAATAGAGAAATATAGGCCTAATTACTTGAACTCTGACTTAGTAAACTCGTTTTTGCTACTTTTTGCTGCGTTACGTTTCTGAATCGTCAAAAAACAGCGAGTGAACTCACTAAAAGTGATGTAACTTTTGTTATGTTTGAAATATCTCGGTAAAATTTGGTCACTGTTAGTAGTTTTGAATTTCCTTTCTGGTCAAGATATTGGCAAAAAACCGTATTGGGTATTTTTATAGCCCATCCTGTAGGCCTACATGCATGCAATATGTAGGCAGACATAAACAACATATACAACATAATACTCCCTAAACATAGGCCTACATACATTTGCTGCTCACTGCAGGTTCATCTCGTAACTTTGAGCGATATATTGATTGCATGTAGCGTCCACGTGCTTAGCACGCTAGGTTGTCAACACACCTTTAAAGGAGTAAGCCTAGGCCTACATCCTCTCAGATTTTCTACGTCTTTTCTCGCCGTTGAAAAGTACATAATGTACTCTGATTTGGTGAAGCCTTTAGGCCCACTTTGAAAAAGTACACAACCGTAGAGTTTCTAACACCATCGCTCACCTTCGAACAAAGTATACACACCCGCAGATTTTCTAACGTTCTCGCTCACCTTTGAAGAAGTAGGTCTCGATTTCGAAGGAGCTCCCTGTGTTCAACGCCGTCTGCACATATCCGTCGAGGTCGGAAGTCAGGCCCGTCCAGCCTTTCTCGATGAGGAGTGGATCTCCATACCGCGTTCTGTTCTGACTGTTTTCGTACATCCAGTAATAGTTGCGACGGAAGAAGTACGTATTGTAGATGTACTTGGGTCGGTCATGAGTCACGTGGTCCCTGTCCACCCTAACCCAGTCGAAGACGACGTCGAACGTTCCCTTACAGACTCCATAGATGCGTTGAATTTCCAGGCGATCCTCGTGCACCAATTCAAAGTTCTCATGACTCGGTGCACTGTCGTAGATTGGATACATGATGGAGTGGCTGTTGATGTTGTGTGCAAGACCAAGAACGTGACCCACTTCATGGACGGCGACCTTCAATAGACTGACGCCTCTTCCGTTATCGTGGTAGTCTTCGTCGTCATCGAAGTGGATGCTCCCGTCCGCTAGGGTGTGCGCTAATTCGCCTCCGGGGCCATCGAACCGCTTTGCACAGTTCATGTGAGATTCTGAAAAGCCAGAAAAGGGGGGAATAAGTACAGTAATTAGGCAAAGGTTAAATAAATTAGATGAAAAGAGACAATCAATCAATCAGTCATTCAAATCAATCAATCAATTAGTCAATCAACAGCGCGAATGCTCGTGTGCTTCGGCGTGGAACTCCGATACCTTGTACGCGCCTCTGAGTAAGAATGTTTTTAGACTCTGCCATTGACATTTGAGTTAAAAGCACTAACAGCGATAAACAGTCCATAAAACATAGTTCGTATTAATCTTAATTATTTTTCGTCCTTAGCAGCCTCTTTTAGTTCAAAATACTGGAAGGCATTAGGGAGGTTATCGGCCGATTGAATATTTAAACTGCGCAATTAAAGCATCAATGCATGAAGATGCATCTTTATGTGGCAACTTTCAGAATGAATAAGCTTACACTCTTGAGCGGGACGCATGAGTAGAACTAATAAGAAAATACGATAGCAACGAAACAGTTTATCTGTAATGTGGTTACACATTGTGGTTCAATTTCAAAGTTTGCCATATTAATTGCAGCTGTTAATACATTTTTATCTTGTGTAAGTTGTGTTACTCTCATGGAAGCAGATAATGTCAGTTGCGCTTGCTGCCCTGGTCCATAATACTTAGATGATGAGAACTGTCAATAGTGGCAGAAAGTTCATTAGTTATTCAAAACAATGCACAGACGACTACAGGAAAATCACCAGTGGCACAATCACGCACATGCACTCGCAGGGTACAAGCAACGGATTTCCAACCATCTTGGACAGATGTCGTTGTTTCCTCATGGATACGGTATTTTATGCCAATCCAGTTTTTGGACAGCTTCTTACACTGATGTAGGCGTCACATAATAATTATGTAGGCCTACATTGTACAGTCATAAATATATGCACACACAAAAACTTAGTATTCATGCTTGTATACATTCGTTCATAAATATTATACAACGATAGTTGGTTTTCTGTGCGTTGTTTTGCCAACTAATGCAATACAGTAAATTCGTTTGCAATGGCATTCATCAGCATAATTGTATGCCTATACTATAGGCTAGAACAGATCGCGCCTCTGAGTAGATATCAAGAATGAGGCGCTACGTAAGTGTCCAGTTTCATCACGTGACATACATACATACATGCACACATACATATACGTATGAGTAAAAATAGATCAATAGTTTTTCCCAGTGATTAAACTGAAGGTCATATGAGTCTATATTTTTCCACATAGCATTGAACGTCGTTATGTTGTTCGTCCCATCCATATCTATAGAATGTACACTTGATGTCTGAAGAGAGAGATATCAAGACTGACGAGGGTCAACTTCCCAAAATGCCATCTGCCTATAAATAAAGCGACGAACACGATGCCCTCTGGCGACCGTGGGGTTCACAACTGCAGACAGCAGCAGCAGCAGCCGGTGATGCTGCAGAACGACGGTGGCACCAAGTGAGCATCGTCATCCCATTTAGACGATGGTGGTCGATCATAGATGTTGTGTGCTCGACGCTTGATGCACCAAAAGGTCGCATTGATAAGCCATTGACCGTATCACAGCCGTATTACGACGACCGACGCCTACGCAAAGTAGATCCATGATTCCACTTGTAGATTAATGACCCATAAACTGTTACGTGAAGCCGTCAGACGTGAAGACCAATAAAAGCGAGACTGCATAGACGGAAGTGTCTGGCCACTTGACACAATGCATCCGTCAAATCACCCAGCTTCTAATAATTGACCATCACACCCACACAATACCCAGCCACCTATACTTATCGTCCACTAACTGTAAACCCAAAATCCACAAACCAACCCACGGATGCGGCGTCAGTCGCTCACCCACCAACCCAGCGACCCACCCACCCAACCACCCACCCACATGTCCGTCTGTGCTACCATCTAATTCACCCATTCAGGCATTCACAGAGTCACACATCTGTGCCAATCCACCCACTCACCGTTCCCGAAAGTCTATGGATGAAATAATCCGCTGCAGCGCTTGGCGAAACACATAGACTTCATGGATGTCACGGAATGGCTGGCTATAGAGGTGATCGAATTGAAAGAGCGAACACAGTCGGAGACGGGGGGGGGCGAGACAGATCAATGGAGTGGGGGCTAAATCAATGAAGCGATTGCGTGATCGATGGACCGTAGGAGTGTAGGTGCAATTATCTTTGTGCTTAGCTAATCATTTAGCCATGCTTTTCTGGTCAACGTCGTTCTGTCAGTATAGTTCTTGCTCTGAATTGCGTCCTTTGGTCCTCTGATTCAGCGCCAATAATTATAAAGCCAGTATCTGCAACGCCTTTGTAAATCTCAAGCAGGCGCTATATGAATGGCCAAGAATAATTGCATACGTGCGCACACTTTGGCCCAGTCAAACACTGCACTTAGAAGAACAGAAGCATAGTAATGTAATGTAATGTAATGTAATGTAATGTAATTCAGACAATTTGTATAGCATCGTCAGTAGCAAGCTACTTCTAGAATGCTTTACACGCATAATGTCAACTGTCAGAGTATGATAGTATGAATGATAGACTATTCCATTAGATAATTTTGCACCTTTGCATAATTATTTTATCATATCTGATTGAATGAATGAATGAATGAATGAATGAATGACTGAATGAATGAATGACTGAATGAATGACTGAATGAATGAATGACTGAATGAATGAATGAATGAATGACTGAATGAATGAATGAATGAATGAATGAATGAATGAATGAATGAATGAATGAATGAATGAATGAATGAATGATTGGCTAAACATGTTTTGCGCCTTTTAAGGATCTGACTATAGGCGCTAATTGCAGACAACTCACATTAAATTGCAACTGAAAGTGTATATACATGAATTTGATGCGATAATTAAGACGAATATCTGGAAACCAATGTCTTCCAATTCGATTATGCATTTTCATATTTCTATAAGCGAGAATCATCACTGAGTTGCTGGTTACATGGGGTTAACTACCATCCTTTTAATTGGTAAATTGTGTAATGAGAAGAACTTTATGCTGTTTGAAGGATTGGGTCGTAATAGAGGAAGAAGTCAATATTATTTTCTTCCCAGGGGTCAGTAATTAGCTTGAATTACCAATCCAAGTATTTCTGTCTTTCTGCACAATCTGACCGAGCGATCGTCCATATGTAGACTATATATAGTGGCAAATTCCAACTATTTCAGGCAACTTCTGAGATTTTATTATACAACATGGCATATCAGATTATTGTGCGACCTATTTTTAAACGATAGGTGAAACGTGATTCCAAAGTAGGCCTATGTTCTTCAGCAGAGGCAATGCATCTGAGGCATGTGTCCTGAAAATTATTCGAGTGTGGCTGCCCAAAGGAAAGAGCCCAAGTGGTTGTGAACCATTGCTACCAGCTAGACTGTTCTTTTGGACAGACCTCTGGACGACATAATAGGCATAACATTGTTATAAAATATCCGGAAGATATGACAGCGCATAGTCTATATATCTCTGCAATACCTGCCTTGCTATAAATAAAAATATCTTCTGGAATTTACTACGAGCAATTTGTATAAATGTTCAAGTTACATTCACGACCAGAAATTGTTGACGTATCATCTCTTCACAACCTGACCGAGCAATCGTCCATAAGACTATAGAGTGGCAAATTATACACCAGACATTCCGTCCAACTATTTCAAGCAACTTGTGAGATTTGATTATACAACATATCAGATTATTGTGCGACTTATTTATAAACGATAGGCGAAACGTGCTTCCACAGTAGGGCCTACATAATATTCTACAGCAGAGGCATGTGTCCTGAAAATTAGGCGATTGTGGCTGACGAAAGAAAAGAGCCCAAGTGGTTATGATCCGTTGCTACCAGCCAAACTGTGCTTTTAGACAGACCTCTGCAGGACGACGTATAAAATTGTTATAAAATAACCGGAGGATATGCCCCCGTTTGCAATACATACTTTGTTATAAATAAAAACTATCTTCTGGAATTTACTACGAGCAAGTTTGTATAAATGTTCAAGTTGCATTCACGAATTGTTGACGTATCATCTTTCTGAATATAAATAAATATCGATCAAATGTCTTTACAGAAACATGTCAGTTGTACGAAAATGAGTTTGTTTCGCTTGTCATCGACTGCTGGCTCAGGTTGTGTATTATCTACAGGTATCATCTATTGTATGTTGATGTATATATGAGCGGATGATACATTTTTCGAAGCATGGTTCTGTGAGCTGTGGTTTCCTTGGCAGGCAGCAATCTTAGAAATGTTAGGAATCTCCTTGTTTTTAAATTGCCTGCCGTGGTCAGGAATAATACCAGGACTATCATCATTAGCTGTGGAAAAATGTGATGGCCGTGGAATGGAATTTGCGCCGGTCAGAAACACCACCCGGATTCCAAGCGAGATAAAGATACTTTTACAAGGCGTGTCAAAACATCCGATGCCTGAGTCTCCAATTCTACCCGTTTCATTCCTCATATAATTATTGCTTATACTTTATCCGATATAGCCTACAATGGTCCCTAACAGATCTGTATAAATCATGTCATCATTTCTCAATTTAGCTATGCTATTTATTCCTGTGAATGATTATTTTTAGATCATCCACGAAACATGCCATTCACTGTCTGCTTATAATATATTTCAAGCGTTCCATTTGTATGTGAATCCTTAAGAATCTCTCTCGCGAACGATTGGGAAATACGATGTTGCATGGAATTATTCACTTTCGCCATTGTTCATTTTGTTCATTTTGATTGTAATTGATGTTATTGTTTAAGAAACAATCCTGTTGTTAAAGTGTGTTATTAGCCATGCAATAAATCATTCATTATTATTATTACTACTACCATTGTTATTACTATTGTTATTATTATTATTATTATAATCATTATTATTATCGTTATCATTGTTAATAATTATCATCGTGATTGAGACAATAACTGGGAGCGCCTCTGAGTAGGTTTCTTTGAAGAGGCGCTATATAAATCATCGAAATGAAATTAAATGAAATAACAAAAGCGACGACGACAACGACAACTACTGCTACTACTACTGCTGTGGCTGCAGCTACTGTTTCCGCTACTGCTATACTATCACTGTTACTATTATCACTACTGCTACCACTACTACTACTATTACTACTTCCGCTACTACTATGACTATTACTGCAACCAAGCTTATTACTGCTACTACTACTACAACAACAACTACTACTATTATTTGTATTACTACTGCTACTACTATTACTACTAATGTTGCTACAACTCACATCACTAATTATAGTGATGATGATTGCAATGATGATGATATTGATAATAGTTTAAGATTTGGTTGAGAGAAAAAATTGACGTTTGTGAGAACTTGGAAAGTAACGGCTATTGACTTTGAAGCGATATATTCATGTCCAGGCATTTCTACCTGCTAGGTTTTGAAAATTAATTATGGTATTTTTAAAATTTATATTTCCATTATCACCATAGCCGTCGTCTTTATCACCCTCATTATCATACGCATCATCGTCATAATTATTATTATAATTTTCAGTAATATCATTATTATTATCATCATCATGACCATTATCAATATGCAGTTTGTACCTGGACAGGAATACAATTGTATGTAGTGCAAAAATGATAGGCAATATATTTCTTCCGATGAAGTAGGCTATATGCAAGACATTGAGGATGAGTCAAGTGATATCAAATTTTCTAATGCAACGAGATGCATGCTTATCGTTTCAAATACTACATTCGTGCAACGTACCATTCCTAAATGCAATCAAGATATACCACGTACCTCTTCCGAATGCAATCATGATGTCGATGCTGTTGTCGAAGTCGTCTCCATCGTATTCTACGAACCTCAGTGGACTGACCTCACTCCACATCCGGAATGCGAGATTAAGAGTGGCCTTCTGACTGATGAGTGGAATCTTTCTGCTGATTTCATCGCTCAACAATCTCCATCGGAAGGGATTATTTCCGTCTGTATTCAACCGTTGCCGCCCCTCCCTCTTCACCTCATCCACTATGGACCCTGCGCTCTTCGACAGGCGTTTCCGTCGTCTGCCTCCCATGACCTTTAATCCGGACTTCCGTTTCATTGGTATACGCTCTACCAGAGGACGACCTTCCGTTTCCATCTGCGTTGCTTTCAGTTTCTTCTCGATTTCTTCCAGCATCCGCTTCCTGCTTTCCAGTGCTTTCGTCTCCACATATTCCACTGGATCCAGATTATAAGGACCTCGCATTTCACCGCCTTTTGTTGTTGGAACAACGAGACCTTCAGTCAGATGAACCGACCTCCTTGACCTTAATCCACCTTCACATGACCTTTGGACTTTAAGAGGGGAACGGCGTCGCCGTTGACCAACCCCTTGTGCTCCGCCCACCTCGTTGTTTAGGAGCCTTGAATATAAGTCTACCAGCCCCGTTGTAGTCTGGGTTTTCATTGCGTCACTGTTTCCACATCTTCTCTGACTCATCGTCGTTATCGTTCGGTCGTCTAACGCTCCAGTCTTGCGGATGTGGAAGTTACCCTGGAGGACGAGCAGTGCCTTACGGACATCGGAATCAGTGCAGACGTAACCCTCGCTTATCGACAAATCATCAATTCGTTTCTTTCTGTCTCCTGTCAACTGTGGTTGGCGTCTGGGTTTTGGAATTGTGCAGTTCAGGTAACCGTACTTCTTGAGATATTTCTAAAATGTTAGAATAAAAATGTCTTACTTCACAATCTAAGGTATTTAGTTAAACTGGCGAAGAGATTTCCTTAGATGCATTACGTTGTTTATGGAGGATTCAGGTATATTCAAAATTACACAAAAACCTTACCCTTCAGAATTTCAAGAATTTGAAGTTGGCAAGCAGCTATCCTCTGTACGTATACATGTACCATGTGCAATTGTGCATGAGATCATGACCTATATACATTTATACATTCGACTTACACGTTGTAGTGTACCAGTGTTGGTGTATGGTGAATGGTGTGCGACTCTCTTATAGGCCCATTGTTTACCATAGATTGCCTCTTCCTCAATGATTTTGATTTGTAGTGTGTCTCCTATATACTGACCAGCTTCAACATGCATCCATGAACTGTATTGCAATAGACATACTACACATATTATGATATCTACTTTAATAATATTCGTTTAATTTAGGAAAAGAGACCAACCGCGCCCAGTTACACGTCAAAGCACATTAAAAATCAACAATGGCAAAGATATTGTGAACATAACAATGTCTGTCATTAATTTGCGGCAAAGGGAACCCTCGGAATAAAATTTATATCATCTTTAAATGGTAGAACAGAAGGATGCAGTCTGTATATCTATAGGGCGTAAGTTATAGGTGGTTTTTGCTAGAGGTGGGAAAAGGTTCCTCAGGACGCGATTGACATTTCGCATAACAATACGAAGCAGCCCGGCATCTGCTCCAGCAGCAACTTCTGTAATATGTTTGGGTTGGTTACATTCCGGCAGAATTTTACGTCTGTGATTTCTTAATTCTAGAGCAGGGTTGTATTTTTAAAATTAGGACGAAAGTTAGCAAGAAGATCTTACCACTGCGTCAGTCCGTGTTTCGATGCTGAACTCGTGCTTCACTGGATCATCGTATTCCGGGTCAACGTGACCTCGTCGATGGGAAAGCAACTCCGCGCAACATGAGTCAAAACTCTGAAGAAGAAGCGCCATCACTAGACAGACGGTGACTCTCAATCGACTCCTCCTCCATCTCGGCGCCGATGTTCGCCTGGGGGAGTCACAGGGTTGAGTGCGACAACCAAGGACACCAACGGCGGGGTGACCGCACCACCCTCTGCAGGACGTCCTGTCAGCCGCCATCGCAATGACAGCGACCGATGGAATAGCGATGCAGCGGAATTATGCACCAGCAAATAATATGCGGCATATCTTATATAACTGTAGAGGGAAAGTCTATCCTACAGAAGCCGACGTGCGTTGCGAATCCTTTTGTCTTACCCCTCCCCATTCTTTTCCCCTCGTGTTCCTTATCCTCACTAACCATGCTATTCCTTCCTATTCACATTGACGGGCCAACGCATATCGTCGCTTGGACTATATATCATGGACCAGCAGACGAGTGCCTTGCGCCAGTAAACGCCACGTACGCGAGCGCTAACGAATTAAACACTGGAGTGATGATGCGCACTGAGTATTAGGTAGCGCTTCATAAACTGTTGGTTGACTTAACGAATACAATTAGCAACACCGTCACTGCCTGCTCTTTGGCGGTGCCAGTCCCAAGCATGGCTAAAGGAGGAGGGTGACGATAATGATCTTTGTCATCACACAGTGACGTAAAACTGAAACTATATTAGTAGACTACGTTTAGCCTATTGATTATTATTAGATTAATTAATTATTAGATTAATTTATTGATTATTAGATCAATTTATTATTAGATTAATTAATTATTAGATTGATTAATTATTAGATTAATCTAATAATTAATATTAATATTAGAATAATTAATTATTGGATTGATTAATTATTAGATTAATCTAATAAATAATATTAGATTAATTAATTATTAAATTAATTAATTATTAGATTAATTAATTATTATATTGCCAGTGAATCACACCAGACCTGAATTTGGTCGCACTCCTAGAACAATCTTCAAGGAGACAATGTCATATAGGCCTACGTAAACTTGCAACTCGCGACTCTTTGTGGATTGCATGTACGAACTGTCTTTAGAATAATATTATGGGTCACGTGTCGCTGTATATGTCACATGACGACATTATTTTTACAACTAAGCAGCGAATGCAGCACCTATAAAAGTGCGCTATTGAATCTGTGACATCTGATATTATGTCAACAGCTATGGCTCAGTCCCGTTCCTTTACATCAATTGACCCCTCTCTTTAGAATACGCTGTCTCCTACTCGATTTCAACTTCTGACTTGTAATCCTTCCTCCTCATTTTCTTTTGTCAAAACCTATTTCTTCTCTCGTGGCCTTGCGCAATGGGAGCGCCTCTGAGCGGTTCATCATAGCAGAGGCGCTTTATAAATGTTTTATACAATACAATACAAAATAACCATAGAGTAACAGTGCTGTCCAGCCTGCCGCCCGCGGGCCGCATGAGGCCCGCGAGCTGACTTCAAGAGGCCTGCCTGACCTAGTGGATTTTTTTATTTTGTGAAAATGAAGAAAGACAAATTGCAGACTAACTATAATGATAGTTCAGCAACTTGTGGGACTACCAACCAAGATGTCGGTGGCTTGAATTCTGGCGGCCAGGCTATGAATGCATCTGAAGATTTCTGTTTCACGAGCGCCCCTAGCGAACGTCTCTATAGAAACCAACGGTTCCAAAGTTAGCAATTGATATGAATGTCAAAATCGGACACAGAGAGACAGATGCTGTCCGGTCTCATAAGCAATTGCTACGAAATTTATTTAGTGAGTAACCTCTGACATTTTGAATGGCTACCATTTCATTCAGAGGTTCTCGTGTACGGACAATGGGACGTACACGAGGTTTCATTATGTGTAATGAACCATGCGTCGTAGACAAACCAGTAAGCATATCCTCACACCAGTAATGTACCGGTAGGCCTATTGAATTAGGCCTAGGCTTTACCTGCTGTTCCTAAGTAGCTATGACATTCTTTCTATGTAATAAAATCACTCGAGTTAACAATTATTAATTTGTTTAGGATTCTGACGAGCTTTGTTAAACCGTGTCAAATTCGAATAGACCTGTTTCATCATGCGTGGCGATGTGGGAGTCATTCATTCATTCATTCGTTCATGTCATTTTTCATTCTGAGAATTTATACTCTGCACTTACTAGCCAAAATGATGTTAAGAGACATAGCGACTGAAAAATAACAACAAGTTGCAAAACAAAACACAGTAAGCTGAAAGAGTCACCAGTGGCGAGCCCTCGCAAACACGTAGAGTTAACAATAGGATTCTCGTAGACAGTTGGTAGATGGCGTGGTTGATCAGAGTCTCTGGCAGTTGGTGGTAGTGACGCCCATCCGGCTAATCGTCGAGGCTCAAGCAAGGATACGTGTAGGAGAAGGTTTTCGTCGTTTGTCGGTCGGTAGTTGGAAGCGCCGCCCGTGACAACAG
>OX457039.1:50693805-50723805 GCA_949752735.1 Lumbricus terrestris
ATTTTGCTAAATTTTTTATGTTCAAACGTAGATTACCACGATTTTAATCAAGAACCAACGACTCATCTGGAGAGTTTTGCGAGGCACTAGAGCCGTGTCCAACGCCTTGGTATTCCACTTGAAGGTCGAAGGTCGAAGAGAAGGAATGGAGCACATCCGCTGAGTTCCACATCAAGAATATTGGTCATGAAGACTCGTGGATGACCTCGACTAATACAAAGATTACGAACAATAACGCCATTATTATGAAATGCAATTATTAGGATTACTTGTGTGAGATTTCCAAATATTTCATGTCCAAATGGTGGACGGAGTAGAAGATCATTGTGTTCAGATGTAGAATACTGTCCTTGATGTCTGGACTGACCAGTGGACAGCAGATGGCTACAAATATCGGCTGCACCACGTGATGGTCACTGGCCACTGGATAGACGAAGTGACCGCGGATATGCATCGTCTGAAGCAAACAAGAAAAAAACTATCATTGAGTGAAGTTATTTTTAAGACGGATTATAACCATTGCTATATTGGGGGTTTCGTTAGACAAATTAGACCATTATTGTTTCATAATATTATGTGGGTTTAGGAAATGGCGGGTGCTATCTGGGGAGCGATATACCGGAACGTGTAGTAACCACTTTCAACGTCTCATTAGCATATATAGTATATTAAACATAAAATAGGTAATCTTAAATAATTCTGCATGTAATTTATGTAATTTTCTACACCATCCTAAGGTGAATTCAACACTCAGCAGACATGGACAAAGGCAATCTTATGCATATATTTTATTGATCAATTGGGTTTTTGTACATGATAGCAGTGTGTCTATATATCAATTTTTCTTAACAATATTAACAATAAGCAAAACCAATACTTAGCAGGAGTACCAGGCGTTTCACTGGAATTTTGGTTTTTCCACCCTATACTCATATAATTATAGTATCTCCGGCACAGGGTGAAAGCGCTTCTGATTATATATTTGCCTTGAAGTAGCGCTATGTAAATTTCCGCTGTGAATAAAGCCTTGTTTCAGCTGTTGTGCGGTTTACCAAAAAATTTAAGAGCTCAACATCGAACTTAGGAATCTTGAGGTTTGTCATAACCGTCTCAGTGGGGGGTCGAGACACGACCTTAATTCTTACGAAGGAATGCTAGAGACTATAAACATGCAAGCGATCTCTCGTGCAGCTGCAGACCTTGTGCTCTGTAGGACCGGTCTGCCTTCGACAGCTGCGGGCGATGCTCATCCGACAGAAGAAGACCCTGTCGTCTGTCGTCGTCACCCTGGAGGCCAGGAGGGCATCCGTGGCCGACCCCCCTCCGTCGTCAACTAAACCCCCCGACGATCGGTAGCTGGGACTGAAGTTCAGGTTGGAGCGCACTTTGTCGTGGTCACGAGTATCGATGATGTCATAGACGCTGTCGCCCTGAGTGATCATGTCCATCTGAAAGAACAATATAGGGAATAGAGATGCCAACCATTTGAGACAAAAGAAATGTTCGTTATACAGGATGATAACAGGGTGAATGACTGACTGATAATTATTGAAGGAATGGACACAATGAAAATGAATAACACAGACATTGTAGCTTTGAAAGAAACTCACCCAGTCGATAACGAGGGTCATGCCTACAAGTTTGATTCAAATTCGAAGCTCATGCAACGTGCAATGGCAATCCATTCGACACTCTTCACTTAATAATGCAGCACAAGCGTATTTTCAGAAGACAATATGAGCATTGAATACTTCTTCGGAAGAGCATTAGGTCTAAGAGCCGAGCTCGACGCTGCATGCTTACACAGATACTGTCATCGTATCCACGACATCAAATCGCTTTAATTTTGATCAGCATCAATAACAACTAATGTTGTGATGATCCTCCTTATTGCAACCGTCATCTTCTTATATGAACAATCTCTTATGCATGCACGTCTACACAATAGGCTACCTCTATGTGTGTGTGCGTGCGTGCGTGCGTGTGTGTGTGTGTGTGTGCGTGCGTGTGTGTGTGTGTGTGTGTGTGTGTGTCTGTGTGTGTGTGTGTGTGTGTGTGTGTGTGTGTGTGTGTGTGTGTGTGTGTGTGTGTGTGTGTGTGTGTGTGTGTGTGTGTGTGTGTGTGTGTGTGTGTGTGTGTGTGTGTGTGTGTGTGTGTGTGTGTGCAGCCTATTTAGACATGCACGCGCGTCTGTAATCTGTGTCGGACAAGTTTCTTCACATCATTGCAGCGCGACCTTCATTGTCCTCCATTTCAGTAAACGTTAAGTTTCACATTGGGATTCGCAATTTATGAAGGAATCAACTCAAAACTAACCGCAATACTCATAATCTGTTCTTATTCTTCAGCCTAACTGAAACTAGAAATGCTGTTGGTAAAATGTTGGATGCTGCTGGACTTTGTCTTTCGAACATTTCTTCCTTGTTCGGTCAGTTCCTCTCGGCTGCTCATCTTACTTAATTCTCAGCAGTAAATTCACCTTTTTCAAATTGATTCTCATCCATAGACTGCATTTCACATTTCACACGTCCGCACTGACCTTCTTCGTGTTGGCCCGATTACTGCTTTGGTTTCAGACGGCATAGGTTGACTCCTTGCGCAGTAGATACATGCGCTATATAAATTCTAAGCTGCAATTGAATCGTGTATAAGTTTCGGTCAACTGGGATTCTCTCCACATGGCCAAACCAGCCGGGTCTTCCCTATTCGAGCTGTTTCTATATTATAATGATTACATATAGTCAAGATCTGTCCAATGCTCCAATTTCTCATTTTCTCGAATTTTAGATTCCTGAATATTTATTTCGCAGTCAACTTATTGCCTATACCTACGGCATGGATTCATTTCTTAGCTCACTTTCTCATGACCGTCCAGCATTCTTACCCTTATTGGAAAACGGATCGCCTCATATATTTCTATATTGGTTTTCTCTGCTATTTATCAGCGTCTCCAAATCCCGATCGTCTTCCCAAATGACTCTGAGTTCAATTCGCTTTGCAACGATGTCTTTTTCGTTCAATTCGCCTTTGCATCGATGTCATTTTCGTTCAATTCGCCTTTGCAACGATGTCTTTTTCGTTCAATTCGCCTTTGCAACGATGTCTTTTTCGTTCAATTCACCTTTGCAACGAGATATCTTTTTCGTTCAATTCACCTTTGCAACGAGATGTCTTTTTCGTTCAATTCACCTTTGCAACGAGATGTCTTTTTCGTTCAATTCGCCTTTGCAACGATGTCTTTTTCGTTCAATTCGCCTTTGCATCGATGTCATTTTCGTTCAATTCGCCTTTGCAACGATGTCTTTTTCGTTCAATTCGCCTTTGCAACGATGTCTTTTTCGTTCAATTCACCTTTGCAACGATGTCTTTTTCGTTCAATTCACCTTTGCAACGAGATGTCTTTTTCGTTCAATTCACCTTTGCAACGATGTCTTTTTCGTTCAATTCACCTTTGCAACGAGATGTCTTTTTCGTTGGGGACATCTGCGATGATGATTATCAGCGCTCGAAAATGAAAAAAATAGACGAATTGTTGTTCTACCTGCTCAATAACATTTTCACCCTAAATATTTTCTAACATAAACGGCAAATCAGCTGTCATCTAGGCCCTACATATAACCTGACGCATCTGGACATTTATTTAGCGCTATTCAAACTCCATCAACGGCGCATCTCTAAACACTGGTACCATATCATAAAGTGCTCTAAACACTGGTACCATAATATAAAGCGATGATTATATTTTTCGTCTGGCAATTCTTATGCTGTTCGTCGCGTTCGGTCGTCGTTCGTTCGGTCGTTCGGCACTCGACACTGGCTTCCATTTCGACGGCGTCGCTCGGGTTTATGACGAACTCGAAGTAAACGCCGAAATTAAAATCCGATCCCGCGCATGCGTCGTCGTTGATTAGTCTTTGGCCCATCCATCTCGAATCGAGATGCGCTTGGACGGTCGACGTCTCCCGTTTCAATCCGTCGCTCTGTTTGGACGGACACCTTCGGGGGTGGGGGTGGTGGGGGAGGGGCATATGCCGACGATGAAGACTCCAATTTCAATTAAGTACGCGAGGCTAGTGTCACTGGACACCTCAACATTTCACCATCAACAGCGACTCTGAGGAGCAGATATGCAACTACGAATACGTCTGTGACCTCTCACGCATATATATAATATATATATATATATACATTATATATTACATATAAAACATATATAATAAAAAAATATATATAACATATATATAACAAACTATCGGGAAAGCAAAGTATAAAAAGACGAACGAGGGCAAAGAGTTGATCCTTTAGAATAAAAATGAAAAAGACAAGAGAGACGTATCATAAGAAGGAAACATGAATTGAAGGAGGAGAAGAGATGAAGAGATAGACAAGAAGATATGAAGAATATAGACAAGAAGATATGAAGAGGTAGACAAGAAGATATGAAGAATATAGACAAAGGATGAGGAAGTGTAAAATGCATGCTAGGCTTCTCCTTCAATCACTATTATGTGCAATAATTGATTACTGTCATTGAAAGTTGAATTGTATTTTCACTCGGTCAGTGCCAGTCCCAAGCATGAATAAAGGAGGAGGGCGATGCCAATGGTCTTTGTTAACACACAGCTTCGTTAAACTGCAACTACTATATATATATAGAACATATATATAACACATAGTATAACATATATAATTATATGTATATTGTATAACATAAAGGGCCTAGTATCTATGTCAGAAGATGAAATACTGTCTTCAATTTTGTACTTCTTGGTGCAGCGATATATATATAATACTCTGTGCCTTGTAACCGGAGGCTTGCAGGTTCGAATCTGCCTCAAGCCACTGCGCAGCGATCATGGACAAGTTGCTTATCCACAATTACTGTCTGTAAGGAAATTAACGGGAAACCACCTTACTCATCTCATGCCCGGGTGGCCTCTAAGCCGATGGCCGATGAACGGACGGATGGATGGATGAACGGACGGACGGTGGATGGACGGATGGGCAGTGAACTCATCATCATCATCATCATCATCATCATCATCATCATCATCATCATCATCATCATCATCATCATCATCATCATCATCATCATCATCATCAATCATCATCATCATCATCGTCATCGTCATCGTCATCATCATCAGCGCCGGTGAATGCGCTGATCTCCCAGACGTGACTTTTGTGGGCGCTGAGAAATTCTCGAAGATCTACATTACATTATATTACATCATATACGAAAAGCTGCAGCGCAACTGTAGCAGACGGCAATGTTGCATGTAAGCGGACAGTAAGCCAATATGACAAGATGCCTGATTTGAACGCATTTTAGTAATTCACAGGCGTTGCTTGTGTGACTTAAGAAATTTTAGGCCTACCTGTGTTAATACTAACCAGAAATTTCCAAGAACATAACACTAGCGAATGAAAATGACGTTTCAAGTATTGGCTCGCATGGGTGTTTATAAGGTTGACTTTGTGAGAAGTTACTGACTGGTCAAACAAAAGTATAAGCTTATGGGTTTTTAAGTGGTTGCTTAAGGAAAATTCCGATGGTTACTATATATAGGATGGATTGATTTGCAAGTGACTGCCTGAAGTGAAAGACCCGACTGATACACTGACTTACCATTGAATGGCCAAGATGTTCTGTTACATTTTCCGACACGTAGAGAAGTTTTCCATCTCTCGCGACTACCATCAAAAATCCTGGCATCGCCTTCAGAATAAACAATCAACCGTAAATAATATAAGAAGATTAATTACCATATTTATGTGATTCATTATATACGTGCAAGTTGTAACTCATTTTGCAAAAATTCTATAAGGCTGTCTGACTGTGTATAGTTGTATACCCATTCTGTATATAGTCTACCCTACGCAGACGTTTTAAATTCCATTGTTTATTTTGTTAGGTTAAAAGATTTCAACTTAACGGTTTGTCAGCATTTTTTAATATTAAGTATTTAGTCCACATAATTATTTTACTAAAAGCGGATTTATACTTCCTCGTGTGGTCTGAAGTTAGGTTTAATTTTTGATCGAACTTCCCTATACGCCGTTTATCTTTATGCATGTCAAGTGTACCTATATTTGCATTCTAAACATCTTATATCAAGTGAGATATTCAAACGGTCATAAAACTGAGAGACGGCTGTGATTTACGGTCAGAGGTAAAATTTCTGCCAACAAATATCTGTGAATATTGCGCTTCATATAGGCCTACAAGATTACTGTCATTGAAACTTTAATTGCATTTGCGTCCTGTGGTGTCCATTTGTAGGCCTAATTCTATTGTCAATTATTTTATGTCTAAATCGTAAATTTTAGAAATTCAACTATAGACGTCCAATTGAGAATATTTGTGCTGCACACTGAGCACGTTTGGGAATGGTTAGGCTGCCACCTCACAACGAATGACTTGACGCCGCCATCACAGATACCAATGACGTAGGCCTACAGTTCATTAATTCCTCACGATCCAATACTCATCCTGTCAATAGTCGCTTTAATCGTGTAAAAATATGCAAAAAAATCAAGATGGCGGCGTATGCAGAACTGCTGAAGCTTGAATGTAGCTCCAAGGACAACAATAGCTAGTGATGAATTATACCTAATGACTTGGTTTCAGATGGCATGAGCTATTAGTCGGAGGCTTTGATGACGATGAAACGCCCATTTCCTAGGGGTAGATCATATTCTCATCCTTCGAAGTCACGCTCTAATATGCACCAGCTTTTTATTGATGACTGCCTTATGGCGATTAAGACAGGCTCTATATTCATAATGTCACCACAAAATAGACCCAGTGATGGGCAAAAGTTAACTTTAAAATGCTGAATTTTTTAGTTAAGGTAGAAGTGTAACTAAAAAAGTTTAGCTAAAACAAAAGGTTAACTAATATTTCTTAGTTAATAGGCTAACTAAATAGTTTAAATAATATTTCTTAGTTACTAGATTTAAGTAGGTGACAATAACAAAATCAGCAACTACGGAAATCATCTTCTGCAATGCAGTGAACACTGTCAGCAACTCAATGTGTCGCTCATCTGTTATTGTATTGTATGGTATTGTATTGTATTGTAATGTATTGTATGGAATTGTATCTGATCATTTATAAAGCGCTTCTCGCAGCAAGAACCTTTCAGAAGCGCACCCAGTGTGTGCAACCCCGAGAGGAAAGGTAGGTTTTGATACGAGATAAAGATGACGATAGCGTATACCAGAGATGATGCCAGAGCGAACTGATGGGGAGGTCCATTCCATAGGGACTCGGGGAGGTGCTTTGCCTCTGCATGGAATTAATGTGCAGTGATTGTAAACAAGAACATTGCCTTTTTTAGTTAGATTGATGATATATACTTGAAATGAATATCTTTTTAGCCGCTACTTGATGTCAGATTGAAACGCCGACGAAACCTCTTTTCTTAATTACGATCCAGACACAAATTTGAGAGTGGTCTTTCGCAACTCTTTGCTGATGCTGACCATTATTGTCGTAAAAAGTCTAAATCATGAGTAATCAGAGTAACTGGTTTTATTACAAAGTCAATTAAACTGCATTATCAATGTTCGCATTTCCATATGTCTTTATTAATTTCCTCATAGAAGGTTGGTCGGACTATTATTAACCTATTCACATTATTAGTACACATCACTGAGCCATGGGCGCCCGCAGACATTTTTACAGGAGGGGCAAAACACGATGGTCAGGGTTAAAAAAAATTGTAGCAAAAGGTCAAAAAACACAAAGCAGGGAGTTAAGAACATGCATGAGCTTTTTTCATAGAGGTTTCTTGATGTAAATTTCTCAGTTTCACCTTTTAAAATTTCTAATATGAATTGTTTCTTTTGCAAAGAAATTTCTTTAAAAAATCGAAAAGCATTAGTTAAAAGCATCTTTTTAAATTCTCTAATGCGAGGAAATTTGTTATAAACCCCAAAAGTTGTAGTGAGAAAATAGGTTTCAATTTTCCAGGGGGGGCAAGTGCCCCCTCTTGCCTCTATGTGCGGGCGCCCATGCACTGAGCTTGAAAGTAAAATTGTCATTGATCCTCTCTGTATTATTATTGGACAGTGGACACCTAGCCGCTCTTATTGTGAATATGTTTTAAGTTTGCCAAAAAATTAAAGTTGAAAAGTTTAACCAGTTTAAGAAAGATTTTTAGTTTTGTTAACTTATCGTAAAAAATCATCTGCCAACTTTTAGTTCAACTTTTGTTTTAAAAATTGAGAATAAGAAATACAGTTTGATTAAGCAAAATTAGTTTAATTGCCCATCACTGAGCAGACCTTTATATTTCTGAGGTAGACATAAATTAGGTAAATCAAATATTGCTGCCTTTAAGCCACTGTAGAAGATACAGATTTCAGCAAAACTAAGGACTTTAGAATTGGCTCGTCACTTAGACCTATATTTAGACCATGCTCCACCGGATTAGAACTAAGCCGTGCTGATACACCTGCTTAACATACAAATCTCTAACAGTGGGCCCTATACTTTGGGATCTTTTCGAATACACGAGCTCGATGATGTGATCAGAAGGCCTATATTATAGCTATTATAGAAGCTTTCAAACAAAGCTCAGCCGGGATTTCTTGTAGCTGCAGGGCTCGCTTCGAGCGCGGTGTTAATGCAAATTTTGACCAAAACATCACTCCAGGACGCCCGCTTATTGCAACTTTTCCTTCTTCTGTACAATGAACCACCCTCCATGCGCAAAGCAACCGCAAACAGCAAATCTTGTCGTTTAGACGGGTTACTTCTATAGAAAAGTTTTTTCAATTATATATATGGAAGGATGTTGAAACTCAAGACGTAAACGCTTGACTAAGTAGGTAGCCAACCTAAGTGGGAGTAATTTTGTAGCCTGTTTCTTATGTTCTGTGCAGGGATGCCACTCATAGCTTTTTCCACCTAGATCTAGGTTTTTACGGTCTTGTCTGGGTTTCTAGGGTTTTTTTGGTCGGGATCTAGCTTTTTTCTCACGGTGGTTTCTCAAATTTTTACATGCAAAATTATTTTTAAAAGTGAAAATGCACAAAAGACGTGAAAAAAATCAAAAATTTCGTAAATTTGGACAAAAAGGTGTAAATTTTGGAGCGAAAGACTAAAATAGAAGGCCACGGAAAAAATTTGGAAAGGAAAGAGAGCAAATTTTATTCATCGGACGACAAAAAAGGTCGTCAAAAATTTCAAGCCGGAAAATTGGAAACATACATGCATTTCACCGGGAAATCGTCAATCTAGTCTTTTCTAGCCTTTTTTCGACCGGATCTGACCTTTTTTCAAAATCCAGAGTGGCATCCCTGATTCTGTGTTCATTCTCACACAGTAGACCTCTACTTTTTTAATTAGAGTAAGGCAGCAGGAAATCAAAGAACCTATTAGAATTACGATCAAAATGCAATTCATAGTCATACCATTGCTCTGAGAAAATACATATTTCTCTTCAGTGAACTATATCCAGTTTTCCACATCTTTTGGATGTTTAATTTTGTGATAACTCGTTCTATTCGCTAGTATGTGCACAAGTAAGGCCTATTCGTGCATAATTATGCCTGTGATTAAATAAGTCACAGGACTTATATTAGGCCTACCTGAAAAAAGTTGAACATGCACTTGTAATCCGAAACACTGTTCGTAAACACTACAATAACAATAAACAAAACCAATATCTAGATATATGTATACTATCTATAGATTGCATTTGATTCATAAACCTTGTCACTTTTTCAGTCAAGGAAGATATCATACACCAGAGCAGTATATGATGGAATTTGATACTCGTCATTGCATTCAGTTAAAAATCTATTAAACTGAGAAAAAATCGTGACGCACTACATTATTATTCCAATGTCAGAAATGCGTACACTGAGCTTTGGGTGGCACGCCGTCTGTAGACTAAATGAAATCGATATGTCGTGTACGCATGCGCAGTGGATCGTCTAGACTCTAGAGGCTACCATAGATGTGGATGTGTTGCATTAAATTTTATTGAGTCTACTGTGACTGTAAGCACACAAAACGCGTGGATTAAGTTTTAAGCCGTTCATTAATTTTTACTTTTGAAACTTCGTAAACTTAAGCCATTGTGTTTACAGTTATAGTAAACTCGATAAATGTAAGACATCTATGGCAGCCTCGAACCGATCCACTGTACATGCGCACACGACATATCGATTCCTCTAATTGAGGCTAGTAGAGATTAGAAACGGAATGTTAGGCCTAAGTGTCGTGTGAGTGGCAACTTTCCGGAGATCAGCACGTCACATGAATGTGATGATACTGACTGATGATGACGATGATGACGGTGATGATGATGATGATAATGACGATGATGACGACGACAATGATGATGATGGTGGTGGTGATGATGATGATGATGATGATGATGATGATGATGATGATGATCATGACGACGATAACGATGACGACGGCGACGACAATGGCGATGGCGATGATGATGATGATGATTATTATTATGATTATGATTATAATGATTATGATTAAACTCTCAAGCACATACATATTCATCGATATAGACAAGACGAGATAGTTGACAGTATATTAAGTGAATATGGCACCATGCACATCGACTCTCGAGTTTCTCCAATTCCCTTCACATAATTATTATCTGATCCTCATCATGTCATCTCATAACACTGGATACTTTTTTGACACCAACCACCAACTTGCTATACACTGACATCCATGAATTCATCTCCGAGTCTTCCGTTAAACAACGAGATTTGGATCACATTATTATTCTCCATTTAACGTCCATTATACATTCATTACACTTGATAATCGTCGACCAGAAATTCAAATTAATTTAACAGTCAGTTTGTACAGTAGACACAATAAATAGACTTAATTAAATCAGTGATCACTGATCATGGCAACAACTGTTGCACTCGATGGGTAAACAAATACTTTGATAAAAAAATTATATCGCTCCGCACTCATGTATCAGGACATTCATTGTTGTACCCTTGATCGGTCCTTCTCTGCGGGTGGTCGGAAACTTGAGAACTCGTTGCCCAGTTTGTCGCTTTGCATCAATTCTCTCATAAGTATTATAATATATTCCGGCTAAACTTAAGACTCGGCTGACTACTTGTCTTCAGCCTTCTCAGACATATCGGATTTCGACTTGACTTTAATTCTTTAATGAATTATGATTTTGACTACGATCTCACTTGATGAGACAAACGATCTGTTCTCTGTTTATCCCAGTAAAGGTCCTAATAAAATTATAACATTGTCAATTTCAGCACAAATAAATAGCATGCACTTGTAGCGATTTCTTAACTTGGGACTTGCAGAGTATGCACAATGATCAATTCCTTTTGTATTGTCTGAGTGACGGGAGTCTTCAAATGGTTTGTTCACTGAACCAGTCAATGACCGATTAGCAAACTGGCCGAATCGCTGCGGTTTAATGACATCCTATTTGCTTCACTGAACTTCAAGAATGAAAAGATGAAATCACTTATTATTCAAAATTTTTACTCACACGTCTATGACAGGAGGCTCATTAAAATTCAGCTGCTATAGTCTAAATTCCCACAATACGAGAGAGAGACAGACAGACAAACAGACAAGACAGACAGACAGAGAGCGGTTAGATAGAGGCACAGGGACATATGCAGACCAAGACAGGGAGACAGACAAAGACAGTGTGTGTTTGTGCGTACATATGGTAAAGAGAGGTGGATAGACAAAAAGAGTCGCAGACAGACAGAGACAGACAGAGAAAGACTGCCATGAGCATATATAGCCAGCAGAGAATTGTCGAATGTGGACTGCAAAGTGCATCGAAGCGTAGCGTACCAGGTGATTGAAAATCGGAAGGACCTGAGGCCAGAGAAGGAGGAGGTTGAGTCGTTTCTCACCTGAACCTATACTACGTCTTCCAAGACAAGAGTAGCCGTCGTAGTTCACCAAGCACCTATCATGACCTATGTAACTGAATCGGATGTTTTTAGTGAATTTCTTCCGCCAAATTGGCTGATTCTGCCTGTCATACTGTTTCCACGCCAAGATGGCGCCAGTTTTCTAAGACCTACTTCCGGTGCGGTGGAGTGTGTTACAAATATAGAAACAGTTATTATTATTTATTTTTTTGCACCCAAGGTACATATGATTCCACAGGCTTTAAAAACAATAAATACTAAAAGCTGTGTTGTTCTGGAGTTGTTGTTGTTATTATCTTTTGTTTTTATTAGTATTGTTATTAAACAAATTTGTAACGCGCGCAAGGTCACACCGATATGTGCGGATTGTCAGCCACCACAGGAAGATGCAGCTAGAGATCCATGTGGTTGAAATCCAAAGAGAAAGAGTGGGTTTGGGTCATTTTTGAAGGTAGTGAATTTGAGCTATACGAAGAGAGAGATAAAGAGACAGAGAGGAACAGAGACAGAGAGAGACAGAGAGAGACAGAAAGAGACAGAGACAGAGAGAGAGAGAGAGAGAGAGAGAGAGAGATACAGAGAGAGAGACAGAGAGACAGAGAGACAGAGAGACAGAGAGACAGAGAGAGAGCGGAAGCAAAAAGAGGTATGGAATTCTCGCAATCCTATAATTGCTTTGCATCGGAGTTCAGCAAAAAGACTTGAATCCGATGAGTGTATGCACCAGCGATGAGAAATATAAGTGGCATAATAGTATAGCGCGACAAACAAAGAAGACGGATAGTTAAGGTTAGTGCGTGTCATCGTGTGTGCATGGGCATTTGGAAGACAGAAAGTTTAACGACACTGTGTCATATCATGGATGATTAGTGTCGCCCTCCTCCCCTCTCCAAGCTTGAGCCTGGCACTGCCAGAGAGGCGAGCAGTGGCGAAGGGTAAGACGGGTTGAGCTCCACGGTTCATAAATAGAAGCAATAAAAATAACCGATCAGTCATCAATACATTTCGTTCAGAAGACGAGACAACATTTGATCTGCGTGTTCTAAGCTTATATACAAAGTTTTTTGAAGCAAACTCACAGTCTCATATTCCACCTCAAAGCCATTTGTCACCATGCAGAAAAATTAATTGCTAACGCTTATCTCAAGTTCGTCCTTCACAACCACTGTTAAGCGCTGTTAAGGCGACGAATGCTGCAATGTATATTGAGGACCACGTTTGCGATGGCTTTCATGATCATACCATGTAGTCTTTTACTGCTGCTGCTGATACGAGTGTTGTCCATGATTTTGACAATAATAATAAAGGCACTAATCTTGTTGCTGTTGTTGATTACTATATGCTTTTGATGATGACGATGATAGTGAATATGGTGGGGATGATTTAGAATGTATTTTAGTATTTGGTATAGAGTCTATAGATCTACAGATATAGACGATGATTAGATCTATAGTGGTGGCGAAGATAATTACGAACGTGATAATGGTCGATTATATGATAAGGATTTCTATATGTTGAAGATAATGACGAACATGATAATAGTCGCTATGATAAGGATTTATATATATATATATATATATATATATATATATATATATATATATATATATATAAATCCTTATATATATAAATATATATATAAATATATATATATAAATCCTTATCATATCAATGGGGAGATTTTGTAGATGGATATAATTTTGTAATGCTGAAGATTGTGACGACCGTGATGAAGACTAGGCCTAAATGTTCATGACGATTGCGTCATTGATATATGACGAAATAGAAATCTCAAGAAGGTGTTAATTACGACGCTTCTGGACTTTGTATGTATAGGCCAAAGTGTTTGAATGATGAGAAGGCATGCCTTAGTCGTGAGATGTGCTAGCCTATATGGTAATTTCGTCATTTCGTGATTTCTTTTAAACGGATGAATGACGAGTATAATAGGCTATCGTTCGTGATGTGGCCATCATGCGGCCATCATGTGGGCCGTGTATGCATTACATTTAGATCGACGGCAACAGAGCCCACTATTTACTGTTGCAAGGAGTCAATGACTGTGCAATGCATGCAGTTGCACATAACCTTCAAGACAACCTTATAATATAAGATCTTTATAGCATGCTTGTATACATTTTACAAATAGGCCCATGCATGATGTTTACTAAAATCTGCGTTTAACATGTATGTCGTAGTTTATTTTTAAAATAATTATGTGCTCGTTTTGGGAAATGCAATGTATAGGCCTATGTGCGCTTGTCAGATGCAAATGAAAAGGCTACTTACTTACTTAATTAATTACTATTGCCTAAATGATGCTAATTGCCATTGAGAAAGACATTTTCATCAATTATTACGAGAACAATGCACAGAGAGCTGTTTTAAGAGGCGACAAGCAGCAATACGGGCCCGGTGTAACAGGCGCAACGTAGGAGCCGAAGCATCGTAGATCTATTCCTACATACAACATTATATGTATTTAAAGTTGACCGAGCATTCAATGCATTTATAGGATAATCCCTCCTTATAGTATGACCGTATTGTGGTCACGTAGAATAAGTAAGTTGATGCAGGTAAAGAATTGCTTCAAGAGCACAATAAATTGGTAGCAGAACTGTGAAACAAATCCAAAACTCAAACTGAGCAGAAGTAAAATCCACTATGTCATGGGAATTAGCGAGCAAATTTCGCATCTAGACAAATAATAGACTATTATTAATCCATAAAGTGACTAGTATAGTCAAGTGCGCAGTGGACACCTACAGGCTGTCAACCCATGGACAATGAAGAAGAAGAAGAAGAAGAAGTGAAGTGACTAAGCAGACGTATCAACAACAACTGCGGATGATCACTGCACATGCATTGCGCAGATTCACCCACCCACCCCACCCCCACCCCTCTCCACCCAACCACACCCCACCCACCCAACGTTTCAGGTGAAAAGCTGTGAAAGTATGGCAACGGAATGAAAACTTAGAGCGAAAATTAGGGTTTTCGCTTCCCACCCTGGTCCCCAATGTGGTAGAGATTCGCCAACCCCTCCACCGGGTGGTTCTGATGGCCCTCTGTCTATGTACAAAGTTTCAGATGAATATCTGCGCTTTACGGGGAAAACTGGGGTTTCGCCCCACCCTGGCCCATGGTGGAAGAGATTCGCCAACCACTCCACCGCGGGTGTCCCGTGCCGAGACCGACATGGTAGTGAAGGTTTGGAGTGAAAAGCTAAAAAACTGTGAAAATGCATCCCGAACAAACAGACAGACATACATGTATGCAGACAGAATCTTCTCTTAATTTATATAGATAGCTAAGGAAGTGTGCGGCGAAGATTTAGAGCACGGAACCAGCTAGCAACTCGTTTCCAATTCCCGGCTCAGACGACACCCACCTTAGTAGCTGTTCCACACCTCTGATCATACGGTACCTCGACCCGGACCACCATGGACTACTCTTACGGACAACCCTTTTGACTCAACGCATTTGATCCTGATCCTATGGTAACTCGACCCGGACCACCACGGACTACTCTCACGGACAACCCTCCTAACTCAACGCAGCGCTCGTGAATAAGCCGGTGCCCCGCGCTTGGCTTTCCAGTGGCGCTTTAGAAATAAGGAGATTACGATTACGAGATTACGATTCGTTACTTGTTTCGGCATTCAACCGTGTTTCGCATCCATTTCATGACTACAGAACCATGGTCTATATGTGTATCCATTTATGCGCAGGCGTATACTGGCATCCGAGACAGTAGCACTTGGCTCTTTCCCATCACTACATCTGCATATCGGATTGCCTTTCATGTCTCGCCAATGTCGATTTATAAATGAGATACAGTTTAATGAGGATGAATTTTTAATCGGTAAATTGTAATACAAGCACCGTATACAGGCTGAAGAAGATCTTAAGATCCTGTGCTATAGTTCATTCAAGAAGCCATTGCATTCTTTGAAAGCGTATAGAACATTCCAGAGTTCCCATTTTCACGAAAGTTTGAACTCTTTCCGTTTGAACTATAGTCAATCTCGGTGAACAGAGATGCCGTGAAATGCAATGGCGTAAATGCGTTGCTTCATAAACGACAAATGCGCTGAAAATGTGACTGCTTTCTCCATGTCATCGCTTACACGAGACAACCAATCTTTCAAAGCACCGGAATTTAGGAATACGCCTAAGAGTCAACTACATGTGCTTTAGAAAACTAAGCACCAAGAAGAGAGTCAGTCTCAGTGTTGACAGACGTGAAATCATCGGATGTCTGAACTCGATATTAGACCAAAATCTGCACTGCGAAATTGCTTCTTGTTACATTTTTAACGACTTTGCCATATCAAAGATGATTAGTGTCGCCCTCCTCCTTTATCTACGCTTGGGACTGGCACTGGCAGAGAACAGCCAGTGACGGAGTTTGCGAAATTGCTTCCAAGCCCAGTTACTTATAATTACAGTCCCATGCAGGCAGGGCCTACTATCCCCCCCTGAGAGGTGGAAGCATTCCCCCTCTAACAGAAACTTTTGTATATAGATATCGCAAGCGTCGAAGGCGCGAAGTTGCGAGTACCGAAGGCACGCAGCCCATAGCAACTAGGGAGTCTGAGGTAGCGTCGTGAGCTCCCCAGCGGGGTCTGGGGCGGAGTCCCAGAAACCAACGCATTTTTAGCTGTTGTCATCGACTAGAGCGCATGTTTTAGGCTCCCTGTTTGCTAGCTGTTTATGAACGATAAAGTCATGAAAATTTCACTTTTTTGGATTTGCACGCTGTAGCCTAATTGTACCTCTTAAAGCTATCATCTTCACAAAATTGCTCGTGAATTAATGCTCAGACACATGGTTTAGGATATCATAAAATATCGCCTCCCCATGATTTAATTTGTCTAAATTTGCACAATATAATGGCAACATTCAAAAAATTTCCCATTATAATGGGTTAGCAGTGCGTTAAACACTGTAGTAGTCCTGTGAAGTTTGAAAAAGTCCAGCATTCAGTAAAATATCAATTTCTTTTGGTATATCAAATTGAGTAGTCTACTGTCAGTTGTACAATACCACTCAGCAACATCCATTTTCTGATCCAGACAGATCCCATGGACATTTCTCAGGACCACTCCCCGTAATTTCCTCTCTGGATTCCACCAGAGCGTTTCAATAGGACAATTCCCTCGAACATTTCCCTCAAATGTAGGCTACAAAAGTGTAAGCAATTTGCATTTGTACAGACTTCAATAGCGCTTTAATGTTTGAGGGAGGAATTTATAGATCTAAGCCATTTGCTTTATTTGATTTCGAACTTAAATTGTTGAGCAACCAAGCTTTTATTGCTTGATTAATGTTTACTTAAACAGACTAAAAACCTTTGCTATAAACAAAAGTAGGCTACTAATTTACTGTTGCTTCCTTGCCTCATATCGCTAAAATTGATTCTTAAAATATCGTTTATTTTATTTCAGACCTATATTATAAAACCAATGCAGTTTCAGTAGATACAATAATTTATAACAAAATGTTGACAATTAATGTAATTAGGCCGAATTATGAGTTGTGAGAGAGAGAGCATGACAGATGCCATGGAGAATACGGGGGGAAAATGTTCAGGAGGAAATCTTCTATACTCAACTTTATCATTAGGGGGGGAAAACCTTTCCCCCCGGCCCAAATTGGAAGCAGTCTGCTTCCATCCCCCCATGGCGTAGTAGGCCCTGCATGCAGGTGATCATATTACACTGGCATAAGGGCCTATTTGCATTAGATATATACCAACCATCCACTTCAACAGCGTAAGCTCAACAGTTCTAACAAAAACTGGTTAATGTAGCATGACAAAGAAAGAATGAATCTATAGTGGTTCCAATACTAATACGACGGTTGTTTTGTTGTTGTTGCTGTTGTTGTTTTTATTATCATATTATCATTAATATTTTCAATGGCGGCGCCAGGATTTCAGTTTTGGGGGCTGAATCCTCGCGGAGGAAAATTTCATTTTCATCCGCCAAAATTTCTGACGACCCTTTTTTAATCATCGGTCGAAATCTCATGGAATGTTCTATTTTCATCCGCCGAAACTTCAACTTTACATGTAAAAAAACCGGCTGGCCTTTTTTAGGGTGGCTTAGTCCCCGGATGTCCTTGTTTAGAAGGTTTAGCCCCCTAACCCCCCTGTCGCCGCCACTGGTTATTTTTTTGCCCGAGGTACATCAGATTCCTCTTGATTTCCAAAATTTGTGCCAGGAGCTGTTGTTGAATGTTTGGAAGTTCAGACCTCGTCGTCGGCAGCATTAGTGAAAGTGCCACGAAATGCGATAGCGTTAATTATTATAATTATTATAATTGTTATAATTATTATAATTATTACTATTACTGTGATTATGATTATTATTGTTAGGCATATATACTGTGTCTGAGGAACTTACTTGTGTCGAAATAGTGACATTTTCGAATGTAGACGCATGTGAGGCACATGACCTGAAGCTGAGACAGTCTCTGTCGACTGCAATCGGATATGGGAAGTAAGTCTCGCAGTGCACAGATCTCGGCGTTGATCAGGTTCCGACGCTGCTTTGAAGCACCTTTCGTCGACCTACAGACCGCACATCCATGCAGTCGCATGCATAATTATACATGTATGTATCGTGTTGACATTCAGGTAAATAAATCTCAACTTGGTGAATATGGTCCATCATGACTGTTTAGATTTGTTCTTGGCATTATCATATATGTATACGCTTATGGTTCTTGTATGAGATATATAAGAGTCTATAGGCCTATAGTGCTTGCGAAACAGAAGCTACTGCGATATCGTGGCATTATACTAGCTGATATAGAGCACATTTGTGCACGGGGTGAGATGGTGCAATGGATGTGTTCACTGCCTTGCAGCGGGAGGGTTGCAGGTTCGAATCCACCTCGAACCGCCTCGTAGGGACCTTGAGCAAGTTCTTCACTCGCTCATGCGCTTCTGCGTGAAACTCCGATTCAGAGTCTGCGCTGTAGTCGGGAGAACTTCTGAGTAGTTATCTTGAAGGGAACCTATAGGTCTATAACAAATGCTCGTTTACGTATACATTAACTTGTGGGGCGCGGTGGTGTAGTGGTGGCGTCGTCGCCTTGAAGCCGGAAGGTTCAGGCTTCGAATCCACCTCGCCGCGTAGGGACCTTGGGCAAGTCCTTCACTCGCAATTGCTCAGCGCTTCGGCGTGAAACTCAGATGTAGTGTCCGCGCTGTAGTCGGGAGCGCCTCTGAGTAGCGGTTGAGGGCTGGAAGAGGCGCTATAACAAGTGCGCATACAAACTCGTTCTGCAGTGATATAGATATAATTTTATAATGATCCTGCTTTGTACCCCAAGGTCGTATAAGGCGAATATCTTCGATGTCACAGGGCTACTGTTATACCCGATAGGGCCATATCTTTAGTGTCCATACGAAATATTATTAATATCTTCAATATCGGCTGTGACATTCTGCATCGAAGACTCGAAGTATCTTAGATTATATTACTGACGATATGCAAAAGAAACTGCACAGAAGAACATGGGCGCCCGCACATAGGGGCAAGGGGGGGCACTTGCCCCCCCCTGGAAAATTGAAACCTATTTTTTTTAACTACTACTTTTGGGTTTTTAACAAATTTCTTTGCATTAATGCACCAATGATACGAATGAAACAGACAATGAAAGTCAAAAATCTACATTTAGAGATCTCTATAGAAATAAACATGCTGTTATAACTTTCTGCCTTGCATGTTCAAGCTCTTTCTAAAAACTCTTACAATGACCATTGGCTTTCAACCTTCCTGTGGGCACCCATGCAAACAGCAGGCCTATCGATTATGGCCTACTTAAGTGGAATCCAGCTGTAATGCAATTAATCACAACTGCAAAAAATTAAATACTAACGCAAAAATTTGAACATTCCTCAAAGTACACTGAAATTTCATCATGGAGATCTGCTTATTCACCAGCATTGTTATTATATAAACCAAGTCCGATATAAGCCAGGCTCCATTTTGTCCAATTAGCAAGCTGCCAGTACAGAATCCAGGGAGGTCAAACTGTAGATAAACTTGGCTCTGCCTCAAGATTTACACCCAAAACTGACAAAGAGATCTGTTCAAAAGAATTGATACCCACACTCATCTGATCCTCAGATCCTCCACCTTCCTAAACGACACCCGCATTAACAGTTACTCTGGCCCTCTGGCTACCAGCCTCGGACCTCTTTCTGACTACTCTTGGGAAAAGGCTTCTGACTCGATGCAGAACATGTGAAACTGCTGGTGCCCTGCGATTGGCTTTCGAGTGGCGCTTTAGAAGCAGCTAATGGAGCCATTGCCCCCTGCAAACGGACACCTTTTTCGTTCATTTAGTCATTCGTTCATTCTATATTGAATTATATAGCGCACCTTTAGGAAACTACTTTTTAACATAGATCTGCTATTTGATTTGTAACAAATTTCTAAGGAAACTATTCATATTAAAAATTATGCACAAATGAAACTGAGAAATTTGCATAAGAAACCTCTTTGAAAAATACCCGTTTTCCTAATTTCCACGGAGCATTGCATTTTCAAGCTCTTGCTACTACAAAATTTCATCGTGACTATCGTAAAAATTTTGCCCCCCCCTGCGAAAATTTCTGCGGGCGCCCATGCAGAAGAACACCAATGTTATAGCCTAACCCTATCACATGCTTTGCAAGTCTTTACGGCAGCAATAACCAAAATCACGAAGAATCTAACGGATGGTATAATCAATGAGCATTTGCGACAATAATGTCATGGCTTCAAAGGCTCTGCATTGCCTCCAGTCTATACCACTTTGCCGTCTGAATTATATGAGAAATTTTGAAAAGCACTGAAGTTTTCTTTAATATCGGATTGCATGTGAATCGCGATGTTTAGGGGAGAATGTCCAGCATTGGGACAATTTTTTCATTTTATGGCAAACAATCTGTGTAAGTTGCAATAGTTGTAATACATGCATATATATTGTTGATATAGTCCGAAACAGCAACGTTTCATGAACTGAACATGATTTTATTGCATTTTTATCACAAAAATAAACCCCCCAAATTAGTATTTTCCGTTGTAAAAAAATGTGTCCCAATTCAGGCCATAGCGTTCTGCATTGGGACAACGCATGTGGAGCATTGGGACAAACAACATATCTGGTTCTATTCATGTCTAATAGAGTATAATATATCATATTCCAGTTGACAACATCTAAATGAGTGACTAGAGTAGATTGAACAATGATATTATCAAAAATTTAATCAATATATACGAACAAGCTTCCGTTGATCTAGGCAATCATAATAAAAATTGGACTTAACTGGTCAATTTCAAGTAACTGCAATGTATTATACCTTTACCCATCCTGATAGCATTCTGTTTAACACAATATACAGTAAAACTGCTTAAGTTTAATTTCTTATGATGAATTTCCTGCACTGAGATTGTCCCAATGCAGGTCATTAATGGCCGGGGTACTATTTTTGAGATAATAAAAAAATTACTCATTGAATTACTCCCAAATTTCACTATATGTTTTGCAATACACTACTCTAACTAATTTTCTGGTATTTTAAGCTAAATAAGCACTAGACATTGAATGCAGTAGTTTATACTGCTTGAGTAAAAAATTTATTTTTTAGGCCGAAATTTTAAATTTGCAATATCTCTGTAAAACGTCTTCTTTGATGCAGGATAAGACATAATTATGATCAATCGCTCGCCACATGAAAATACGTTCCCTGGGTGGCGCCACACGCGATAATATTTAGAGACGACTTCTGTACCACCACTGTTCCAATGCAGGACCTGTCCCAAACCTGGACATTCTCCCCTACTCAGTGGCTAAAGTGGTTTGAATGAATGTGAATCTTAATGTGAGCAGTGGAAACGCTGATGAAGAATTTTTATTGAAATGCATGTGTTTTAGAGTTCCATCATGATGTGCAATGGGAACGCAAGCCAAGAATTTCGAGAGCAGTGGGAACGCCGTTCCCACGCGTTCCCACCCACTTTAAACCCTGTGTATATACTGCAGCTTCGCGATCGAGAGCATGCAGGATTAGTGGAGACCTTTCCTATGACGAGAGCACACATGCAATGATGGTCAAGAGAAAAATTGTTGTTCCTCAGTCCTGACTCGAACAGGACGAGTGTCCAGCTTTTCTGTAGTTCGTGGGAGGCTGTCGGTCCAGCGCTTCCGTACAAGCAAATGTTATCCCTTGCGTATTAGTCTATTAGACCGACCATTTGAAACCTCTGAGTCTTATTGGTATAAACCGGCCATGCTGTTACAGCGTGCAAAAGTCGCTGCTTTGTAGACGATGTGAGATATTTATTTGCCTTTAGGGGTTGCTTTATGCATGTCTCTCAAACAACAGTTCACAAAAACTTCACGTGTTTATTGATTGCAGTTGAATTCGCCCGTCAACCTTCCTCCAGTCTGCGCCAGTTCGGGGTTTTAATCGCTTCTTCAACTACCGACAAACGAATTGGTCAACAAAGTTAGGATACTTTCAGGCTGAACATATTTGTACAGGGACAGTAATAAGTTGTTTGCAGTCTTAGTAGGGCTTTTGGTCAATGTGATAATTGGATTTTACTGGCATTTTCACATGAAAAGAATGGAAATAAACTCAGATGTTAGCAATGTCACTTTCTTGCACGTATATGTGAGCAACCTACCTTAACACGATTTCTATAGATGACTTATTTTACGTAGGTTTCCTATTAAACCCATGTTCTCTCTGCATGAATATGTGCTTAATAAGAGAACTATGCAACATAAGTCATCATATACTATCGGATACAACATACCTTGGTATGTCCGTAGGCCCAAACGACACACCTGAGAATGATGCATAAATGAGGTGTGTGCATAATGTATACACTGCTAAACAACCTAGCCTACCTGGACATCAAAGGTGAGGATGAATTCTTAAGTAAGTAGACCTACTGTAGGCAATACCTGAACGACATATCGTTCTTTGCCGCCTCCGTGTTCAGTTGTCGAATTGAAGTGCAACCGTAGTTAAGATCCAATAGAGACAGATACAATGATGACAATTGCACAGTGGTCTCTAAGGGTTAACCACTCGCCAACGACCTCTCATCGACCGTTTAAGATATACAGACTGCTTGCTACATGTTTTCAATCCCTCAAAGAAGCCGCTTCCAGGTAAACGTACAGACGCACGGACACACACAGGCTGACACGCAGACACGCAGACAGTCATTTGGGATGATAGGCTTGGATGTGGCCGAATGGGCGGAGCAACGCCTTCCATCTCCCATCCGATTGGCTGTCCGGCATTCACGATTTCGACCTCTTCTCAACTTCGGAGTTCATGACGGTGCCAGCGGATAATTTTAGAGCGGCGTCTTGTAATAGACTCGGAAAACAGCAAGGAGCAACAGTTTCTATGACACACAAGGCTGCGAGTAACAGGTAGAAACTGGGCTCGGACCATGAGAGCCTTGCGGCTGACGGATCTTGACGACGAGCCGCATGGGCGGTGCTATGCGGTTTCACACAATGTCACAGCTCTCTGTCATATTATTATTATTATTTGCGCTGAATAAATGCTCAGCTGTGGGCGATTTGCCATCCATGCTTCTGGCTTGTTGTCGTTCATGTCAAATGAATACCTTATGCAACGTTCAAACTGCGCATACATGTATGCATGGCCAGCCCAACAGTCGTGCCACGTGTGTGTTGCGATCGCTTGCTCGACGGGCGCTTCCTGTTCACCGGAAAACGCAAAATCCCGAAGTGATTGTCGTTCGCAATATTCTTGCTGTCGATCTTTTGTATTCGGTGTCTTTTAGGCAGCAAGAGTCACGGTTAATTGAACGTGTTAAGTTTCGACGAATCACGAATTTCTTGTTCTCAGGAATACGCTCATTTGTACATGTCACGGTCGATTAATGAATGGGCCCGTGGTCTTCTTCCTCTTTCTCACCTCCTCCTACTTCTTCTTCTTCTCCTCTTAACCCGCGTCCTATATAGTTTAACAAGAACTTCATTCAAATTGGGGTTATTTTAGGCGCACAACTCAGGAAAGCCTGGACAGTAAGTACACTAGGATCTAAATTTAAGTGAGCGTGTCATAATCATAGCATATAATTATGTCTGGGAAATATGTCTATGCATATGTATATGATGTGTGCTACAGTATGTGTGACTTACAGGTCAACGTGAACTGCAAGGGACACATAGCTGCCCGAATCGGGCCCCCAGAAATTCGCGATCTTGCGCAGCGCAAATTCTGCGGAAAATTCCAGGTTTCGCGCAACATAGCAAAAATTGGCAATCCGCGCGACTTTTGCGCAAATTTTGACAAAATCTTGCTAATTTATCTACATCGGACTTTGATTGATTTAAAAATCACTGCAGTGCGTGGCAGTTCAACATAGCAACGACAACGATGGGCGATAATCAAAATGGCGGCCGCCGAATGGGATGATATAGAGGAATTTTTAGTTAAGGATCGTTGTTTTTAGTAGTAATGCACAAACTTAAAGTGTAAAAAATTCGAGAACTTCACGGCCACACAATAAAATGTATTAGACGAAGTTTCTCAAAGCGGCCACACATGCTGCAGAAGCGTAGCGTGCTGTCTCGGCTTATGACAGAACGAACGCATTTAGTCTATAGGCGTCAGGCGTGCACACGAAGACGGAAGGCTGCTATTCAGCACGTTGTGTAACTTGGTGATTCATTATAATACGGGCATATATAATACTATTTTGAAATTATATTTGTAATGAGCGTAGATTTCGGTGAGCGTAAATTTTGCAAAATTAAAATTCGTTACAATCGTCTGAATACATTAATCTCATGGTTACAAAAACTTTATAACTGCATTTTTTGCTCGATTGTCTAATTTCTAGAATGGTAAAGCTTTACAATAAATCACAAAAATCGCGTCATGCGACTCATATCTGACGAAGCAGGGCCTGCCTAGAAAGTTCACGTGATCAGCCACCGTCAAGTTTCCTACCATAAACACACACACACACACACACACACACACACACACACACACACACACACACACACACACACACACACACACACACACACACACACACACACACAGGTTGTGGACTCTAAAGATTTAGCCAGGAACCGAAACTTTATCGTACTTACCTTAATGCTTGACTTCACCTGTTATAATTGTGTCCAGCTAAATTATAAGCTTATATATGTTGTTCCTTTGCCAGATTCAGTCGCAGACAATCTAGACGACACACGTACGTTGCATGCGACAGGTCATTTGATTTGACCCTGTTATTTTTACCTTTTACCTGCCGCCTTGCCTTGCCTTGCCTTCAACCTTCCTCGACACGAGGGTTGGTCGCATTTTGGACAGTTCTTCTCCATCCTCTCCTGCCGCACGTCCTGCCAAAAGTTCTTTGTAATTTGTGATATCTTGTCTGCATTTAATTTCTTCGGCCTGCTGTCTGCTGAATAACTTAAAAGACCCCGACACGATCGCCACTGTGTGCTCGGTATATACCGACGGATTGTGTCAAATCGACCCTGTTCAATAACGTGTAATGAATTGATCTGAGTACTGAGCCTTGCGTGACACCGAATGGTACTAATAATACATGGCGTCCTATAACTTATGGAATCCGAGTCAATTTTGATTTTTCATTACGATAGTCAGTCCATTTTAAGGTTGAAGCTGCAGAGCCAACTCATTGGCAGTCAGTTGGTTCCAAAAGAGGTTAGGACCGTTAGGGTGAGCTGGGGCAAGTGGGCGGATGGGGAGATGGATTCAACTCTAAAAAATTATAATGCGCCGCAAGGAAACAGTCCAACAGAAAGTGTTTAGAAGAGCAAAAGAAGCCCGTCCTTTTCTTCAATGGTGACTACTTGCTAAGGGGCTGTCATTTCCGTTTGTTTCGTAAAAGGAGGAAAGTTCCCCTATATTTACCTCTACAAATATTTCGCTATTAAAAAGTTTAGTTTGACTCTGTCCCCACAAATGCCGACGTATATTGAGAAATAGGTTGTTTTCTTAAGCACTTATTTTGAGTTGTCACTGATGCATTTTGTTTAAAGATCGACGAAAGAAACCCCCGAAATCCAAGGTCAAATGACATTTCAAATAAACGTATCCACTGTCCATCTTGTGACGAAGTTGCATGGTGGTGCTGAAGAGTGGGTGAAATGTGGCTATAGTGCAAAACCTGGTGGCATAAAGCATGCTCAGCTATACGAAGGTTGTGGCAGTTTTGTTTCCGATTTTTTTGCACTTTCAGCCAATAAAGGACACCGCGGATTTTTTAAATATTGCTATTTTATTTAAGTAATTCTTTCTTACATTGAAGATCTTTACTAAGACCGAATGTTTTAAAACTGAAATATATTTGATAAACTTTAGTCCACCCACTTGAAGTTGGTCGACTTTCAGAAAATGTTTAAGATCATCTTTCGCAAACTTATAAACGGCACTTAGCTGCATGCATTCCGTTGTCGTCTCTCGTCTAGATCACTGCAACACCGTCTTAGTAACTGTTACAGTAGTTGTTGCCGTAATTATTTGTCTGTGTGAACAATTAATTCTGCTGCGGTTCATTTATGCTTCGACACGTTTCGCTCATAATAATAAATTATATCGGTTCATCTTTCTCGTCTTCTACACCTTCTTCTTCGTCTTCTATACCTTCTAACGCGTCAGTATACCATTTGGGTAATGGGTAGAATTCGGGTGGTGAATGGGCCTAGTAGCCCAGCAAGCTTGCAATGGAAAATGAGAATGAGAAGAAGAGGAAGGTTAATATTATTAATTATCGAAGTGCGTTGACATAGATTTAACGAGAAATCCCGCAGAGAAGAAGTATTGATTGTCACGTGCATGTCAGACGAGTTTTGTCAGAGGACAAATGCATTCGATGTCGACCATAACGCAGATCGAAGACTGACAGAAAAGCAGTGTAAATGTAAATGGAATGTATGTCTATAGCGGGAGTATAGTTAGTTTACATTATAGATATAGTTACAGGAAGAGTTAGCTTATAGGAGAAAATTTGTCCTCCTACTTCCAGATATAAGGCATCTCATGGCCTTTGGCAAATCTGTTTCATCTTCGACCTTTACATCATTGCTCACGCTTTCATCTGTTTTTTACAGAGTCTCTCACATGTTGCAGAATAGAAAAGACCCTCAGTCGACAACGTTATTCTGTGTGATTCTTTTAGTTAGCGACGAAGAACATGTAACGAAAACGACGAAACTCACAGAACACCAAAACCTATTAGGCTATATATAGCACCAAGCTGCAGTGTCTTTCAGATTTTGGAAGGATCATATAATGCGATTGCATAGAATTATATCGAGTCATAAATTGTGGCGCCTTAAAAGAATCTGAGTCTCAGATTCCCTTCGCTGCAGCAAACTCTATAGTGATAAAACTATTGCAATTAAAGAAACGAAGATGGTTCATAAGCTCAGTAGACTATAATATCATTAACAAAAAGCAGTTATTACAAGTCTACGCACAAGACAAGCTGATTAATAATTACAGAGTTGCAACATAGTCCTGCCGGGTTGACAGGGGTTGTCCAACTAAAACTGCTAAGTTGCGATAATATACATCGAACTATGCTGAATTCGTTATAAATCTTACCTTGCACACTCTATATACAGGTGAGTTTATAAATTTCTCCTGCCGTCCGTTAAGTATATACAGTTGCGAGGATGAATTTAAACTATCGTGTGGCTTTATAAACAATTTGATCACCCTGAAAAATTCTGTCCATATTATACAGAACTTTGCATTACGATTGACTGAACATTTAAGTGGATCTAGAGTAAGAAGTACTTTAGAAGTACTTTGTTCAAAGAAGTTGTCTCCTGATAAGTTGCCATGGACACCGATCAACACATTCCATGCATGGGTCAAATGGATGTGCTGGCATTACAGGCCTACACGTAAATCTCTGTCTATTTTCAAAAACTACATCCAAAACAATTTGTGACAAATTAGCCTGTATTGTAGCAGTTTGATCGGTCTGAAAAGTCTTGATTTATAACTTTGCATTACAATTGAATAAATATCAAAATGCTTTCTATCACAATTTTTGGATTGTCATCTGTTAGATATACTATATAAATTCAACGACTTCTGGATTTCTGGAAGATACGGCTATCTTGATCTTATTCACTCCTTTTCGATATAAAGAAAGACAATAAAAATGACGAAGGTCTAGCAGTTCATTTGTATATATCTAGAAAAACTTCTTTAATAAGGCTCATAGACAAGGTATTACACAATAAAAGATTATTCGTACTTCAATTTAAAAGGAAGACTCATTTTTGAATGTCACATATCATCCGACAGTAAAATTTTAAAAAAGTACAAGCTATTCCAAAGAAAGCAACGGATATGATCGCAATGCAGTCTACGCTGGTTATATTGTCTAAGAAATAGCTTACACAGACGCATAACAGTACAAGCCTATGACTAATCGGGTTATAGCTAATTCAGGAAGGCACATTGGAATATATGGTGTTATAAAATCTGAAACCAAAAATCAATCGATTTAATTGATACTAAGGAGCAAATGTACAGGTAAGTGTTTTTATTCAGTTACTGCAGAGATTGATGATGAGGAGTTCTCTACCCGAAGGCAGGTACATTGGCTTTTACGCCCCTGGGGATGAGATGAGTGAGGTGGTTTTCCGTTGCTTTCCTCACAGACAATTGTGGGTCAGCAACTTGTCCAAGGTCGCTGTGTGGCTTGAGGTAGATTCGAACCTGCAACCCTTCGATCACAAAGCACCAAGCTTATCGCTACACCACCGCGTTCCATAGCACGCTGCAAAGATTGGTCATAGTAAATAGAACAACAGATCTTATAAATTCACGATAAAACGATAAATATCAGAACAAAGATTGACTGACGCGAAGAACCTTTTGGTTAAAAATTCTGTGCATGGACAAAGTTACAATATACGCATGCCCTGACGCGATGAAGAAATACAAAATCGTATGCATACAGATCTAATCGTTAAAATCCAAACTTTAAAGCGCCTGCACTTGAGAACGAATTCAGCAGGGCACGAGCGACGATAAAAAACAAGTTGACAAAGAGTTTTGCTCTTGCGAAGACGAATAAGAAACGCAATAAAAGTCATTATTTCGAGCATGATGTAAAGGCAAAACGGTGAAAAGAAAAGTATCCAAAAGCTTCCACAGAAGCTCATTAGAAGCATGGTATAAAGAGTAAAGGGTCAGTTGACTCAGGCGCAAACACAGCTGTATAGTGTATAAGTTAGCCATATATTCAATTACAGAACGGCATTAGGTCATCTTAAGATCCCAAATGGCGCGGTGCATGGTACTTATTTACCGGCGAAGGATGCATGGATCGAGGTCTGAGTGTTAGTTATTATACGTTGGTGATATTTTAACGGATGGTCACACCCGTCTAATAAACAGGCTTCATTTTATTTAACTTAACCACGCTTCTCAGCATCAAATGAACAGAATAAAAAGCTCTCCCGTTTTATCGGTCATTATATCCTCAAGATACGGCCTGTGTGTCAAATAGTGTATTGGTGTCTAAACTTTTAATAAGAACATCTGTCCACAATAAAAAAAAATGCCGCAATAATTACGTCTGGCTAGGATTCTCGAGAACAAATAAATGCTTTTCGCAACTCAATACAGATCTGTACACATCTGCAGGTCATGTTCTATACGAAACAATTCTTGCTTATAATATAGTGCAGCATAATTTCTCTTTAAGAAGTTGTTTTTCCCCATTCACCATGTTAGTTCTCTTTCCTTCAGCTTGACAGTTCTCTCTCCCGCGAAGAGAATAACGGTCGTGAAAATCGTGTCATGTTCTATAATCAATTTTGTTAGCAATATTTAGCACCTTTTAAAGAAATAGCACCGTCGAATGGTGGCACTTAATAGGCACGTGATAGTTAATAATAATAATAATAGTAATAATAATAATAATAATAATAATAATAATAATAATAATAATAATAATAATAATAATAATAATAATAATAATAAATGCATAATGATAGATCTTCCAAAATAACTCG
>OX457039.1:50728805-50793805 GCA_949752735.1 Lumbricus terrestris
CATCATATTATCATATAGGTCAAACCCAGAGAGAGCCTCTGAGTAAATGTTGCAGAGGCGCTATAAAAATTCTCTGAATGAATAAATGAATGAATGAATGATATGAAGACTGTTCTATAATCTATAGTCTGCAGGACAAAGTTCTGCACTCTGCAAGTATATGACCTGCTCTATGCAGTGATATCATCATCATCTTTCTCCATCTGTTTTTGTCATCTTCTTATTGGGAGGTCTATTGTATAATCAAGCAGCTCTAAAATAACTGCAAAGCTCGATCGACTTTAAATCGATGTTTATTTTATCACGTCAACCCCCATCTGAATCCACATCATGACCATCGAGTGAACTTTCGTAGACGATCAAATTCAGTCGTTCACACATTATAACATGTACCATACATTGTATTCTATTTGATCAGCTGCATGCAAGGCGATTATGGTATAATATAATAATATATTCCATGAAGGACAGCACGCACAATATGCCGCTCGCTTAACACTTAAAGTCGCCACGACTGTGATTGATGCCAATATGTACAGGGTGGTCCAGCATAAATGAACCAAATATGCTGGACCACCCTGTATAGCTTAGAGACGTGAAACGTTTTTATTGGCATAAAAATTCGTGACAGAAATAGTAAAGTACGAATTAAAATTGTAAAACCGTATTTAAGCCACACTGGATTAGTTTTAATATTTATAGTCACAATAAGTTTAATATTCATTATGGGACATTTGATTTGAGTGATAAAAACTTGAAGCATCTAGCATTTCAATCAATGATTGAAATAGTTTATATTCAGCTGGATAATGAAGGACGGCTATAAGTTGAGAGAGCGCCATTAAGCCTACGAACATATCATGAAAGCCAGAGAACAAAAAAGAGACCAAGAGAAGAAGCTGTCTGTATAAACAGTATGCTATACAAAAGGTCCTATACAATATGCAACGTATATTGTATAAGCCATATGCATAATATACATAGTTTAGTATATGTAGCATAGGCTCTTTGCATATCATTCAATCTTACTTAATATTATACACCATAGTATATCTGTATTTACGCATAGCACATGATATGTAATCTAGTACAGAGACCCAAAAGCGCCTACGCATTCAAGATGTCTATAATTACGTCGCCGTGTGCTAAAGTCCGGCGCTGATTCAAGCAAGACAGACCATCGGGCGAAACGTCGTTCCCTTCGAGCAGAATGATTAATTATAGTCGAGAGAGTTAAACCGATTTAATTTCGCCAACGGCTGAGTCAACCGGTGCCGACACTGCCGCCAGAGTTGACTGCTATATATATATATTTATATATATATATACATATATAAATTATATGACTGCTATATATATGTATACATATGCATAGATCTATATATGTATATATTATATATATATATATATATTGCAGTAGACTGGTGGTAATAAATAGGTAGCCTAATTCTGAGTCAGAACTCAGAACCCTAACTTATAGCCCATGTCTGTTAATGTATACCCGTTTCTTTGTCCGCCTGAAAAACGCCGCCACCATTTGTACTCTGACAGCGCCAGTCCCAAGCCTGGATAAACGAGGAGGGCGACACCAATCATATTTGCAATGGCAGTGTCGTTAAACAGCAAGAAGCGTTTCTTGTCCGATTGATGCTTAGATTATTTTTCATCTTCTTAAACACATGCATGGGGTGTCCCCCAACCACACCCATTGAGGAGGGTCGTCCCCACTGTCTCCCCCCTAAATCTCCGCCCATGAACACATGCACTGATCGACACTTACCGCCAGCAGATCGTTGGTGAGGTTGACGCGTCGTTGGCGACACTTAGCGGCGGCCAGTTTGTTGCGCTCCCTTCGTATTCGACGTTTCTCGGCTTCCTCGGGTGTTAGCTGAAAATAATAAATAATAAATAATAATGATTTGTTGTTTAATTTCAAACTCATAGTCTCATACAAAGCAGTTATGATCATAATTCTTAATATGAACGAATGATCAGTATGCTACACGAGTTGAATTTAACCGTCGGAGGCCTGCACTTGCCCGCCACACCCTACTGTTCACAGCGGCGTAGTCAGCCCTTAGGTATGTGCATGGGGTGGTTATGAAAAAAATTAACGACTATAGGTCTATATGTCACTATTGTTCGAACCTCCTTCTAATCTATACCCGATTGGAAGCTCAGCATATTTAAGCAAATTGCGGGGTTATATTTTTCACTTCCGTAGTGACGCCACCGACTGTTGATTGAATTTACCGACGCCATCTGGCGAATGGAAGGTGGACTGGACGTTTGGGAAGTAAGCTCATATACGGAAGCGAATCCGCATCCGTATACGCTCACTGGCTCGCTTAGCTACACCGGTAAAAGCGCTTGGCCGCGCGTCTGTACGCAGCTCTGTGAGAGAGCGTGCGGACCGAGGTTCGATTGCCGAAGGTGGCTATTTCAGAGATTTAAAATCTCGGGCTAGCACGGTCCGTCCACGGGGACCTAAATGGCGTGGCGACACTAATCATCTTTGAAATGGCAGTGTCGTTAATTAAACATGTAACAACACATCCGTACTATCCTGGTACCATTGTCCTCGACTCCTTCCCATGTAATTATACGAACTCTGTAATTAAATCTCGACTTATTAGATCTATAATTATATAAACAGTAGATGTAGGTGGAAGTTAAATACACTCGTGTGTGGGAGACACTCAAAATAGCCTTCGGAGACTTATGAGCTGACAATGCAAGAAGCTCATGGTCATGCTGGTCCTGTACACGGGGTGGTACCATCGATGGGTGGTACATCGCAGGACTATAGTCGCTAACTTTCATTATAGCTGACGTCGCTGCTTAATTATATAATTATACTGCTTGGATAGGAGCACATGAGCGCGACCAATTATAGATCTATTATACGTGATCTGCTTTATACTACATGATATATATGCCTATATATAGGCATGCATAATTGCACATGAAATATAGCATATTGTCCATACAAATGTGTAATAGACTATACAATTAGGCCTATATACATTAACAAACAATTCTCTGAAAAGCAAAGTCGTGCAGTTTTAATCTCTGCCGCGAAGAGTGATTACAGAGTCTACGATCTCACTATATATAGAAATCTTTTCCATTTGTTGCTGAATAGCTTATACAGTGTATGCATAATCTTCTGTTGGCTCATAATCTCATGTTGGCTATACAAAGCCATAGGCTATGGTTTAAAGTTAAGAGACTTCAACAGCGAAGTGCGTTCAATAAATCGGCAAGGCAATGGCAAACAGAAATATCTTCTGCGAATATTGAGCTATGTGTTGCTGCTGGGGCAATGAAAATCAGGGCATCAACACTTCGTATTCAGGCTACCTGCTTATAGCCTAAAGTTGTCCTAAGGAACTGCTTTTGTTCTTTGAATAATACAAGCTCAAATTAAAGTATGCAATAAAAATAACCGTCAATCTTTCTTCACCAGATACTTGTGGCAGAAACAAGACAGAGATGATAACCAAAGCAATAATTTTTGTATATAGGACTGGAGTCAAAAGATTGTCCTTATCGAGCTTGTGGTCACTAACTTGACCATGTAGTTTCACCGTCGTATCATTCTGTAGGCTACCTTCGAAACAACGAGAAACGCTATATAGACTATGGATTATTTGTTTATTTGCAGCACTTATATAGCGCCCATTCAAGACTATCTATAATCAGAAGCGCTATTATGATTATCCCGTTGCTATAAAAATTCCTCCGCATCATATATAGACTGTGAAATTGAATGTAGGCTATAATCGGGAGATGGCTACATAAGAGTCCTTTACGTCCAGTATAAGACTCATTATTATACCTGCTCGGTAGAGCTGAATGCCTGTGTAAGTGATTCGCCAGCAGAGAATTCGATACGGAAAGCTATAAATAAATTAAATAGTCGACTGTTGTGGAGAATAGTGAATCATTTCCGCCCTCTGGTTATATAGACTACATGTATAAGTGTCGCTATTGCTGACGGAATATGTCTCGTGCCCCGTACTGCGAGGATGAAGCAAATGCAGGCGCACACCACCCATACATACACAGGCAGACACAGCCATACACATGAGTAGACAAGTAAACAGACCAAAGAATTACTGCACCATGTCACACAATACCCCACATACACACTCACGTACACACGGGCAGATAAAATTATACTCAGACAGACAGACATACATGTACATACATACAGGTAGTAGCGGATTGTCTAATTGTATGCAGCTGACAATAGCTGTGTGGAACTGCAGGCTATGAGCCAAAACAATATAATTTAAATGCACGGACCTTTCTGTGCACCTCACGTGGGTAGGAATTAATAAGCAAGCCTAGAGCTATATCAATATAAAGTATATAAATTATATATGCGTATACATATATATATATATATAAAGGTATGTATGTATGTATGTATGTATGTATGTATGTATATGAACATTTATATAGCGCCTTACAATAACCTCACGAAGGCGCACGAAAGGTATATAGCCTTATAGTTCGTATAGATCTAAGGTATATAGCCTTATAGTTCGTATAGATCTAATGCCGTCGCTTATAATTACATGCAATCTTATGTGTTTACACATAGGCCTATGCGATTTTTTTATTGTATGAGCGCTACATCCTTGAGTCTCTCGAGTCTTTTAGCATACGTGTATATATGTGTATATATGTAAGATAATGCTCCCGGCTTAATTGATACTGTCTGTATTGTATACATAGATGTATATTCGTCGACCTCACCTGTTCTGCCAATTTCAGCTCAGGTTACAGACCCGGCGGCTGAGTGACGGTGTACGCCTGCGATAGGTACCGCAGTGCATGGTGGGTAGGTGAGTCTTAGTACGCAGGGGTTCAAAAAAATATCCATCACATTTCCGTTCACGAATTACCGCTTGATTAAGCCAAACTCATAAAGCAACTGGTGAATGATTTCTGATTCTAGACAATGAATTTCTAGAGTGTTGTGGGAGTGGTTAATAGTCTCGTGGTTGACATGCTGTATTCTTGAGCCAGGAATGTGGTCAAAATTTCATTAGAGAACTGAGAGACGATTCTAAAATCCTGCTCCACTCATAGTTGTTACACGTTTAACGACACTGCCATAATTATCAGAGATGATTATAGTGTCGCCATGCCATTTAGGTCCCCGTGCATGGACGGACCGTGCTAGCCCGAGATTTTAATCTCTGAAGTAGCCACCTGCTCCACTCAGGCGTAAAGGCAGAGTATACAGGCCCGTAGTAGACCCTATGTACAGAGAGTTGTGTCGTTGGTTAGATGATCAGTAGGCGCGGGAGGAGACTGGCTACCCGCCCCCAGCGGGAGTATAGACTGGGTATACTCGCCCCCAAATGCCGAGGTCACGAAAACTGATGACGCTGATACTTCGCACACTACTTAGTCTACTAGGAAGAGGTTATAGGAAATGAGAGCCAGCTTAAAAGATTTCTTCTTCCTCTTTCACCTTCTCCTCTTCCTCCTTTCTTTTTCTTCTTCTTCTTCTTCTTCTTCTTCTTCTTCTTCTTTATCTTTATCTTTTTTCTTCTTCTTCTTCTTCTTCTTCTTCCTCTTTCTCTTTCTCTTCTCCGTATTGTTCACTTCTTCCTCCTTTTTAAAAATTTCATTCTTTGTCTCAAACCGCTTATAATAGATTAGCCGGAATTTTGCGTTGGCCGAGACGTATATTTAGACCCCGGGGTGAAATTTAAGGAATGCAAGTTTGATGGCTTCAATTTGGAGAGAGATTTCCGACGAAGGTCCTATGGATAGGATCAGCATAGCAATCGAAAAACCTCAACTACAGTACGTGGTTGCCTCTGTTAAGCATCTTGTTTTCAAGTGCCTTCTAATAGCAACCATGCAGCCATATGACTAAGCTCACTTCAGAACATTCTTAATCAAACAGATCATGAATGTAAGAATATAAATGTTATGATTACTAATATGCAGCAATAAAAAATATGATATAGGACCTATAGATGTGTCTATATGACTTTTCTGTAGCACCAGAGCATTTACACACAAACTACGCTTATGACTGTTCTATATAAGAGCTGTAGGTATATACCGTACCACACCACAGCGATACATGACTACATGCATGCATGGTGTATATCCCAAATGACCGTATACATGTATATCACAACGGGGTATATAGGATATATATATATATACCGTATGTTTTAACTGCTAAAAGACAGTAAAAATAATACAAGTTTATTGTTTTAGCATGGAGACATGCATCTTGTCATCTCATGCACTGTATATAACAAGAAATGAGACTGTATAACACTGGATAGGGCTGCATCAAATTTTATCAAGTGAAATGTGATATTGCATCAAACTACTGCCAAAGAGCTGAACACACGGAAAAGCGCGTTTGTGATCTTTTACAAAGTTGTAGGCGACCTGCTGTGCATGCCATCACGTGGTTGCAAGTAAACTGAACGGATATGCGATCTGTTATTATATCACTTAAGACGACAGAGAGGATAGGTTGACCTAACACCATTCATAAAAATGTCAAAGGGTAATCATGGTTGGGGTATAGATTCAATTTTATTTTCCTAGAATTTTAGTTTAGGATTTTCGATCTTGCTGTATGGTGTTCGGTCCTCTGACTAACTGACTGACTGACTGACTGACGGACCGACTGACTGACTGATTGACTGACTGACTGATTGACTGATTGACTTACTGGCTGACTGACTAACTGACTGACTGGCCGACTGACTGACTGACTGATTGACTGACTGTCTGACTGACTAACTGACTGACTGACCGACTGACTGACTGACTGATTGACTGACTGTCTGACTGACTAACTGACCGACCGACTGACTGACTGACTGACTAATTGACTGACTGACTGATTGACTTACTGACTTACTGACTGATTGACTGACTGACTGACTGACTGACTGGCTGACTGACTTACCTACTTACTGACTGACTGACCAACTGATTTATTTCGTCATATTCATTGTCCTCGAGCCTATGGGTACAAAGATATCCTAGAAGTTACATCCTAAAAGCTCGTTGCTATTAGAAGGCTCTAGAAAAGAAGATGCTTAATGTATAGGCAACCATGCAGTTGAAGTCTTTCGATTGCAGTGCTAATCACGATCGACCACGAAAGGTTCTCAGGACAATAATTACATAGAGAGGGCTAATCATGGGCGGAGTTTATCAGGGGCTAGAGGGTTAAGCCCCCCAAGAAGACCCAGATTCATTTTTTACCGTGTAAATGGTATCTTTTCCCGGGCTTATATATCCCCCGAAGAAGGCGCAGACTCATAAATTTGCTCGGGGAAAACGGTTCTGTTCACGAACGCGAAACTTCCGAATGACTAAAAAAGGTCATCAACTTTTTGTCCGGGAAAATGTTGTATTTTTTGGCGAGATTTCAGCCCGAGGACTTAAAAAAGGTCATCAACTTTTTGGGCCGAGAAAATATTTGTCGGCGCCGCTCGTTCTAGCCCCTCCAAGAACGGAGACCAAACTCCACCCATGGGAATAATGTAGTTGGAATTCAATCAGTGTACCCCTTACTGCCAGTAATTCCAATTCAAACAAGACATGCATTAGTGATATTAGTGCTTTCATCCTCAGAGAATGGAGGTTGGTGTCATTCTAACACAATAGACCAGGACGTCCGCGAAGACATATACTTTACAATACAGAAGAAGTGCATGTTTATATAGCGCATACCGAATCATCGTTGTCGTTCCTTCTGTCGGCATTCCTTCTTGTCCGTTCAGTTGGATTGCTACGAAGGTCCGTGAGTCCGGCTGCCGTATCTCGGTAGTCGCTGCAGGTGTCCTCTGATGAGTAGTCACTTGGGTCCGTCAGTTCGTCCTTGACGACTGTTCCACATCTCGGACTCATCGTAGCGACCCCAGCAGAAGACGTCCAGTCGTTGAGCGGAGGATACCGGAGGTCGACGACCGGTGGCACGAATCCACTCTCGAGGACCTGACCCGCTGGAGGGCGCTGAGGGGGAAAAGAAGTTGCCTGGCCCCAGTGCTGATGCGGTGTCGTCATAGCCATTGGATTATTCCCTCTGTCGAGGTGATGGCTGGTCGATGAGTTACTCGGTTGATACGACAGACCGTAGTTTGACGACCAAGCGCTTGTCGAGGGCAACTGTAGATCACGTATAACACAGCAGAATGATCAGATAGTTATATAACCAATATCTATTGAGCTGTTGACTACAATGTGTATACTGTATAGGCCTACATGCATATATTGTATAAATTTGTATATATATACACACATATATATGACTCTTTCAAGCGAAAACCACTCCCTGCTTTTGCATAATCAAATGATCTTCGAATTCGCACATGCATGAACACTTGCTAAAATTATCCTCATGACTGCGCATATTTAGACTTTCCAAAGCCATGGTGTTTTCGAAAACTTTGGCCTTCCTATATTATGACAATTTCGTGTCCGTTACATAAGTTGTCGTGCGTGACACGCTTTTGAGCCATGGCAATATGTCATTGCGTCATGATGTTGTGCACCAAGATCATAAGCGTAACGAGACTATAAACGAGTGATTCTATTGTTACAATGTTCTGTTATTAATGTTGCCTATTCTTTATCGCGCTTGCAGGCTGTTATCACAGTTACCCACCAATTCTTTAATAATCATTTCAATTAATAGCCACAGATTCATATGTTTCTGGCCAATTGGACAATGTGTGTGTGCGTGCGTAGGTGAGTGCGCGCGCGTGTGTTTTTGTGTGGGTTTGAACGCGTTTTCCTGGGGTGAGTGTCTCCACGTGTGTCGGCATATATAGGACTTTATGCGAAATAGAAATTTACATAACAATAAGGTTATAAAGAGATGAAAATCAGAAGAGCGGTCTCGTAAAATAGCCCGAGTGATAGTCATGGCCATGAAATGTTAGCAACTTCATTTATCCCAGCCTTGGTGTTGTGTGTGTGTGTGTGTGTGTGTGTGTGTGTGTGTGTGTGTGTGTGTGTGTGGTGTGTGTGTGGTGTGTGGGCAGGTGGACACACTGGACAGTCCTTTCCCGTACCGTCTTATCTTCCAACCCAAAGTGTTCGACCACGATACTTACTACTTAGTCTATGTTAATCGCAAGGCCGTAGCCAGGATTTTATTTCGGGTGGTGTTTCACCAATTTCCCTTCCCAAAAAACTACATTTTCCATTTCGGGGGGTGTTTTCATGGTTTTATTTCATGGTTTTTACGTCATATGCTCGTAAATGCATTATATTATTTTTCACATTTTCGATTTCGGGGGTGTTCAAACACCCAAAACACCCCCCTAGCTACGGCCTTGGTTAATCGAGTTATCTAGCGGAACAAGTGGAACTGAAATCCAGAAGGTTTTGGGCAATGGTGGAATTTGAAACCCCGACACGATTTATGGTTTGACAGTCCAACGCACTTAACCATTAGTTATCACTAATTCTATGCATACTGCATACATAACCGTAATACATTACCTTTGTCTATAGCCAAATCTTATGCGACCATCGCAAGATATAGTAAAACCAGAAAGCCGATTAAAAATAGTGAGTCTTCTTGTTTTACATTTTAGAAACCTGTATTTCATATAATCCTCCTTCCAAGCTTCAATCTCGTACGACAAGTTACTTACAACACTCTTCGGGCTCGCCACGTAAAACACTGAAGTCATCTGACCCCCACCTTCCAATTCCCAATCCAGACGCCACCCGCCTTAATAGCTGCTCTGAACCTCTGGTCCTCTGGTGACCTAACTCGGCCCTCCATCGAACAACTCTTTCAAAGGCCCCTCTAATTCAACGCAGCGCTCGTTAGTAAGCTTGTGCCCTGTGCTTGTCCTTCGAGTGGCGCTTTAGAAGTTGGAGGTTATGACACGATTGCGTGCGCAGTTACTGTAGTCGTCTGAGGCTACTTTCGAATCCGTATATAAGGCCTATAGTATAGGCCTACTCTTCGTGTTACAGCTAAAGGCCGAACATATCATTCAGCCAACGTGCCACCCATCTCACTATCGTTAATGCCTCGTCTCACCTTATTAAAATTTGCGTGTTCATGTAAAGTTGTCAACTGACTGTCACTGTTTTCAGGTTCAGCTGATTCAACTTAAAAACTTATTAACGAATTTTTAACGTACCAGCTCCTGTCTACGAATGCTCGCCTATTCTTTTGTATGTAAGCCCATTCATTCATTCATTCATTCATTCATTCATTCATTCATTCATTCATTCATTCATTCATTCATCCATCCATCCATCCATCCATCCATTCATTCGTTCGTTCGTTCATTCGTTCGTTCGTTCGTTCGTTCATTCATTCATTCATTCAGAGCATTTATATAGCGCCCCTTCAGGAAACTACTCAGAGGCGCTCCCAGCCCAACCACGAAAAAGAAAAAAAGACTTGAGAGACTTGTAGAATGTAGAACCTAGTCGGATAGACCATTGAGTTGCATGCTGTAGTGTCCATCAGTCTGAACGTATTTTGCCTTTTTGTGGAATGTATTAACACTACTTTGGTTTTGTATTTGTTTATTTCTCCATTTCTGTAGCGCAGCTTCAAGCTCACTATTCAGAGGCGCTCACTACTTATACAGCGCAGACACACATCAGAGTTTCACCCAAAGAGCCCGAGCAATTGCGAGTGAAAGGCTTGCTCAATGTCCCTACGCGACGGCTTGAGATGGATTCGAGCCTGGAGCCCTCCGGCTTCAAGGTACCGACGCCACCACTACACCACCGCGCCCCACAACTTTTAAATCTAAATACATTTTCATATAGTCTACATTTAGGTTACATACAGTCCTTTGTACATTACGTTCAAATGAATATAGTTGAACAGACAAAATAAGCAAATTCATCGATACCATAAGAACCAACCATTATTCGCAGGAGCTTTTATTATAGACGTCCTCTAGAATTCCAACGCGACGGAAGCCTTCAGATATCCGATTGAAATGTTTCCGACCAACAACAGTCCGCAGATCCTAAGACTCAGTTGATTTGAATCGTAATCGTTGTATACCGTTTGATGACAAGAATGTCTTCTCTGTTTTCAATATTTTCTGCAGACGACAGCGGCGTTCGTCAGCTGACGGTATTATAAGCTCATACACGCGGTCCTAGGGTCGCTACGTTTATCACACGGCTCTTGTCACAACGTTCGTTTACATAGTCGTCCCCAGGTGGTACAGCTGACTGTCTCCCTCAAGGCTGTAGCCGCTGGACATGTTTACTTTCTTCAGCCAAGCTGGACCATTATGCTCGACGAAGCTTTATAAGCCGAAGCACCACCGTAGCCTATCGTGGCGAGCACACTTAGTCCAGGGTGATAAACAGTCGGCTGATGCTGCGCCAGTGACAATAATACATGCATGATCGGCCAAATAGACGCAACACACACTTAGAGTATATATATATATATATATATATATATATATATATATATATAACATGTCCTATATACATATATATTTATACGAATATTTATGTACTTTTATACGTTATTGTATATAAAGAGTGTTGTATACATATAGTTGTGTTAGTACATACCATGTTTATTTGCATGGCTGTAGGTACTCGTAGAAAATATCTATGTGCTCATAATATATATACATGTATAACATTTATATATATATATATATGAGCCTATGTGTATGTATGAGCTCTGATGTGAGTCACTGAGCACTAATAGGACAGTCAGCATGCGCGCATGGACTGCTTTGCTCAGCCTGTCTGGCCTATTTGCATCTTTCGGTGGAGGTTGGTGCCTCATGTTTGCCGTTCGAGTTGCGTGGGTGGGTGTTGGTGGCTGTGCTGCTGATGGGGGGGTGTTGGGGGAGGTGAGGGGTAGGCCCACCACCGCCTTCGATGGCTCAGCGACTGCCCGACACAGCTGCCAGCGGAAAATTAAAAGAGTTTACGGCGTAGAGGAGGGGCGTACGTTGCCCATCAGGGCTGCGAGAGAAAAGGAGGAGAGAGGGAGAGCAGGAAAGGGAGACGGATAGAGCCAGAACCTGAGAGAGAGTGATGGAAATGTGTAAGCGGAACGAGAAAGGAATAGAAAGGAGAAAAGATGAAAACTGGAAGAAAGAGAGAAAAGAAGTTCGATGAGATAAGGTTAAGAAGAGAAGAGAAAATAAGAAAGAGAAATTAGATGAAAGAATATGAGATCAAGTTTAGAGGAGGAAAAGAGACTGATAATAACAGAGGAAAGTGGCGGAAGAGCAAGGAAGAAGAAGAGAGAAAATTGCGACGGAAAAGAGAGATCTATAGACACAGTGAAAGAAAGAAACGGAGAAAGGGGAGAGAGGGAGGAAGAGAGACAGAGACACAGACATAGAAGGATATAGACAGAGACAGAGACATATACACAGAGACAGCGACAGATAGACAGAGACAGTGAGACAGAGACAGAGACAGAGACAAAGACAGTGAGACAGAGACAGAGACAGATAGACAGAGGCAGATAGACAGAGACAGAGAGTGACAGAAAGGCAGACAAAGACAAAAGCAGAGTCAAAGAGACAGACGGAGAGAGACAGAAACAAAAAAACAATAGGGACTGATAGAGACAGACGACAGACAGACAGAGACACAAACAAACAGACAAAGAAGGATAGACAGACAGCCATTGAGACAGACAGAGACGGAGAGAGAACAAGAGGCAGACAGACAGAGAGACAAAGAAACGAAAAGACAGAGAGTGTTACAGAGGGGCAAAGAGGAGCCGTAGGGTGACTTAGATTCGATGAGGTTGATGGATGGACGACCGAAGAAAAAAAACTGAGCCACGACCGACCCCCTCCCAACACCCCTCCGACCCCCGTTCCTCCCTCTGCTCCACACCCCCCCGTTCCTCCCTCCCTCTCTTCGTCGAGATAAGTCACCGTTTCATACAAATTAACATTATTCACTGATGAATCAGACGCGGGCGGCCCCACTGCCTCAGCCTCTGTCTGTCCGTCTGTCCGTCTCTATATCTCTGTGTGTAAGTGTCTCTATGTCTGGCTTCTTTCGTGTGCTTGTGCATGTATCGAGGCCTGTGTTTACATGCATATATGCGTGTTGTTTGTGTATATATATTCGCATAATGACATCATTGTTGTCTCTTCTAAATATAGAACATTATCTGTCGTTTCGTGTTTGTTCCTGTTGTTCCGCATATATTCGCCCATCTCACTCGTTTTATCGTTCCGTGTATCTCTGACTATTATTGCTTTGTAACTTCAGTAATTGCCCCTAATAAAACATTTCTGCATATCTATCTTTTTCAGAATACTACTTCGGTGTCTGTCTGTCTGCCCGAGTGACTGTCTGCGTTATTCTGTCTGTCTGTCCATGTTTCTGTCTGTAGGTTTGTTGTCTGTCTTCCTTCTCGTCTGTCTGTCTTGCTCTGCTATACACTCACAACCTGAGTTCCAGGGAAACAGGTCTGCTGGCCAGCTACTGGTATGGATGCATGTTTAGAGGCTAATTATACGGATAAGATTCGGCCAACATCGCTAATAGAACACCTTTAGCCACTCTTCTCAAAAATCGGTTAAACATGCAGATCAGGGAGGCAGTGCATATCACGTGATCGGCGCATGCTAATACATAATTATATCCGTCTCAGATTTCTACTGCTATTCTAATCATCTCGAACCTCCACAGCCCAAATTGCTTCTGTTAAATAAACTGACCCAGAAAGTGAGTGTTCTGTTTCCGCAACAGATTCTATTTCATGGCTATGCCCTCATTCGCTAAGCGCATGCAAAAATGGAAATTAAGTGCACACGGATTTCTATTGTGGTCCTATGGCCTCGTCTATAATTTATGAGATCAAGAGACAAAAAGGTAGACTGAGACTTGCCGGAAGTTGTATAGGGTGCAGACCCTGTTCATTCTTATGGCCCCATAGTAAAGTCTTCTATTCACACGCGAATTCCACGTGGATCATGGTCTAACCCCATAGTTATTTTTCTACAATTCTCATACCGCAATACGGTCGAAGTTTCAAACCTATGCCAGGACAGAAATTGATCTTGAGGTTTCTGATTCATCTGCACCACCCATCCACCACCCATCCAACTCAACTGTTGGTGGGAGGAAGGGACGGTGAGGGAGACGACTGGTTATTCGCCCTCATACGCCGGGCCAGACAAAATGAAGTCGCTTTAAGCGACTTCATTTTGTAATACACTTAACACTCATGTCTAACTCCCATGCAGGCTTAAAGGACTCTTCTTATTCTTCCCATTCCTCCATTTCATTTTCTTATTCGTCTTCTTCTCCTTTTTTCTTCATCATCATCATCATCATCATCATCATCATCATCATCATCATCATCATCATCATCATCATCATCATCATCATCATCATCATCATCATCATCATCATCATCATCTTCTTCTTCTTCTTCTTCTTCTTCTCCTTTTTTCTTCATCATCATCATCATCATCATCATCATCATCATCATCATCATCATCATCATCTTCTTCTTCTTCTTCTTCTTCTTTTCTTCTTCTTCTTTTGTTTTTACTTTTTTCTTTTCTTCTTCTCCTTTTCCTTTTCCCTTTTTCCTATTTTTCTTCTTCTTCCTTTTTCTTCTTCCTTCTCCTCCTCCTCCTCTTCTTCTTTTTTTCTCTTCTTCTTCTTCTTCTTCTTCTTCTTCTCTGGTTTTTACTTCTGTTTGTTTTTCTTCTTGTTTTCTTCTTCTTCTTCCTCCTCCTCCTCTTCTTCTTCTTCTTCTTCTTCTTCTTCTCCTCCTTCTTACTCCTCCTCTTATCATCATCATCATCATCATCATCATCATCATCATCATCATCATCATCATCATCATCATCATCATCATCATCATCATCATCATCATCATCATCATCATCATCATCATCATCATCATCATCATCATCATCATCATCATCATCATCATCATCATCATCATCATCATCATCATCATCATCATCATATTCTTCTTCTTCTTCTTCTTCTTCTTCTGCTTCTTCCTCTTCTTCTTCTTCTTCTTCTTCTTCTTCTTCTTCTTCTTCTTTCTCCGCCTCTTCTTCTTTACTTCTTCTCTCCTCCTCGTTCTTCTCTCCTCCTCGTTCTTCTTCTTCTTCTTCTTCTTCTTCTTCTTCTTCTTCTTCTTCTTTACTTCTTCTCTCCTCCTCGTTCTTCTCCTCCTGCTTCTCCGTCTTTAATCTACAGTATATAACTCCGGAGTTGCACACTTAAAGGCCTTTCCAGTGTACGATAAGATAAGAGCATTCAATAAGATTATGGAACCATAAAGTTGATGTTATCTAGCTACAGCCATGGCCAAACGGTTAAACTGGAGTGGGATACAAAGTGTTGGTAACTCAGAAGTGCTTCCCAGCACCGTCTTATCTTCCGCTGACGTTCATGAGAGTTGACCCCGGAGTTAACCCAGTTAATAGGGAATCCAAAAAGGCGCTAAAGCAACACACATTCTAAACTAATTGCCTTTCTTCCTGTCTTTGGTTCTAGGCCCTATTCCAGAATTCAAAACCTAGTTTCAAGTCATTCAGATTTCATTACACCATTTCTGGCATAAATATAATATAGGCTACATAAAATTTTTATAGGCCTATATGTGCATAAACATAAAAATATTTTAACAATTTGTTGTAGGCTTCAGCATAATTTGCTTTGACCTGAATATGCTCTAACATAAATAGTATAACATAATCTCTTTAATATCTTAATAGGTTATTTTAACAATTTATCTTTAGCGCAATATGCCTTAACCTAAATATAATTTAACATAAATAGTATAAAAATACCATATGCGTGGTATTGGGTGCCTCTAGGTCATGTTAGGTCCCAGCTCCTTTTGGTGTACCACAGAGTTCAGTGTTGGGCCCTTTACTGCACGCTCTCTATACAGCTGGTATTAGTTCCTTGTTGTCTGCATGTGGCCTCGTGCACCAACTCCATGCTGACGACGTGCAGCCTGTGCTCGCTGCTTTGCCGCTGATGCAGTGTCCACTTTATCTTTAATGTCCAATGCCATTGATGCTCTCTCATCATGGATGGCATCTAATCGCTTGTTGCTAAATCCATCTAAAACTCAGTTCATCTGGTTTGGTACTCGCAGGCAATTGACATCCATTGACCTGTAGTTCGGTACTCGTGGGTCTGCCACTTGGACTAGTTGGGCGCCTTGAACGAGTTTTTCGTTCGGCTGCTCGCCTCATTGACCGCATTCCTAAATATGCCCCCGTCTCTGTTTATATGTGTGACGTTCTTCACTGGCTCCCTGTTTCACAGCGAATCTCCTACCGAGTTGCTCCTCTTGTTTGGCGATGCCTTCTTGATTGTGCTCCATCATACCATCGAACTCGCACTTCTACCAGGCAGCGTCGAGCTTTTTTTTATCGTGGGTCCCGCTATCTGGCCTCCCACTAATCTTGTGACTTACGCCTAGACTAAATTCATCTGCTTTTTATACATGTAAGTTGCTCAAATCTTATTTTTAGCTGTGGCTGGGCTGGGAGTGCCCCTGAGTAGGTTTCTTGAAGTGGCGCTATATAAATTATCGAAATTAATGAATGAATGAATAATTATGGTCTCACGAAGAATGCGCAATCTTTGCGCATGTTTCAAGAAGGCATCGCAAATAAACATGCTGTTGTTGTTGTTGTTGCTGCTGCTGTCGATGATCCTGCAAGATCATGAGTATTCCGGCAATGAACTCCAGGTCAATTGGTTAGTCATTCTACCAGTCAGTTAGTGAGAATCCATGGCTTAAGCAAATGCAAGACGAAATGTCTGGTCAGCCAGGTTCTTAGAGCTTCTTAGGTTGTGCCGTCAGTGAGTTGGCGCCTAAACTGATGGACAGATGGAAGGATGAGTTGATGTGAGGATGATCCGGACAGCAGTGAATGCCGGCTGCTGATGCTGATGCTGCTGAGGCGGCGCCTGTAGGTGAACTGGCAGCTGGCATTTGGTCCATGAGTGGAAGCAGTGATCATCAACATCAAAATCAACGCCATCGTAGTCACTGGTTCGTCATTCACTGAATCGCTGTTGGTTCGCGTAATGCGTAAATCTGCTGTGAATGGGAAACATATATCGTGCTTGGAGTCCTTGAGGCTCGATCGGAATCGGTTGGTTTAGTTTTCATTAGGTTGGTTGGGGTTCAATTTTGATTGAATTATGTTAGATTAGAAAATAGACTGTCTGGGTGAGGTCTATGAGAGTATTCTGCTCTTCCCCCCCCCAAGTGATTCCGTAGGCTATACCTGTGCAGTGACGTAGGCCTAATAAGATAATTATCAGTTTTAACTTAAACTGATGATTAAAGCAGCAGTTCCTTCATGCAACACCAATAGGCACAATCTGTCAATATTGTTATATCACACAACATATCTATCTCTCTCATGCAACTCACAATAAGATGAAAATGTGTTTCGTCTTAAATGAAATCTACTTGGTTGAGTTTTTCTCTAACGACAAGCTGGCATCAACCTGCTTGCTTAAAAATGAATCAATAGGATCATAGACCCAACGACACTCTTAACCCCAACTAATGGCGTTGGGTGTCCAGTGCTCTCCATTGCGTTCCAATTCGTAAATCGCATGCTTCAGCGTGAAAGCTATGCACTGCAGCTTTGTAACCGAGTTCAACAGATCCGATACTGAAATAGAAATCTTGAAATATTTGTCAAGGATTAATTTAATACCCAAGACGAGCATATAGCTCATTAAGCTATCAGGTCACCCAGTCAAACTTACATGATTTAATTTTAAATCTTTCATGTAATTGATGTAGGGTCATATAGGCTACATGTTTCTATTCAGACAGTCCTTGTTATGACCATTATCATGATCATGATCTGATGATCATCATCGTCGTTTTCGTCGCCGTTGTTTTCATGACACAGCGCACAGTGATTACAACAGTATGACGGATGATACATTGATTACAAGTTATTACAGAAATCGAGTTTAATGGTCGGCAACCCATCACGTCCTAGCCTACTACTGATTTTACCAACGCCATCTGCCGAATGGATGGTTGAGTAAACCTTCTGGAGTGTGCTGAGAAGCGATTCCACAACCCACGTCCGTGGCTCTTCACGCCAGAGTATCCTGCATGTAGAGTCGCATGCATGATTTTCCCGGTTAGGTAAATAAACGCAATCATTTAGCCGTTAGCCTATTATCCGGAACGCGGATTGTCATTATCGTCGTTTTCATGCTAATTTAGTGGTTCTAATAATCGTGTCAGTACTGGCCTAGTTAGCTACACTGGTAAGCGAGAGCGGCATTCGTCTGTTGGCTGCAACGGACTGCGGTTCAAGCCCCGGGCTGGGAGTTGACATTCAGAGATTTAGATATCTCGGGCTAGCACGTGTGGGACGCATGCAGGGGCGCAAGCTCCTGCGGAGCGACCTTGGGCAAGTTGCTTACCCATCATTGTCTGTGAGGAAGGCAACGGGAAACCACCTCACTCATCTCATCCCCAGCGGCGTAAAAGCCAATGAACCTGCCTTCGGGCAGAGCACCATCATCATCATCATCATCATCATCATCATCATCATCATCATCATCATCATCATCATCATCATCATCATCATCATCATCATCATCATCAATAATCGTGTGTGGTGGTTTAATATTTCAGGTAATTCATCATTTCAGGTACATTTTAGTGCTTCTGATGGTTTAGTGTTTACTGGCAGTGTTTCTATTCTTGTCTTTTTGTTCTATTGTGAAGCGGTGGAATCAAATTGTCAGACAAATGGCTGACGAAATCTAGGTTTTAACAGCACAAAAACATCTTGACACCTGCCTTAGTAGCTGTTCTGCCCCTCTGATCCTGTGGTAAATCGACCCGGACTACCGTGGACTATTCTTTCCGACAACCCTTTTGACTCAACGCAGCGCTCGTGAATAAGCTGGTGCCCCGCGCTTGGCTTTCGAGTGGCGCTTTAGAAATTTGGAGACTCCGATTATGATTACCGAATCTACCGATAGGCTATCACTGTCATGAGCCGCATATCAAGAATGAATTGCGCGTGACACAGCACATATGCCTACACAATCTGAGAACTTGGTCCGTAATTAAATTCATATACATCTAATTTGTACAATTAAATTTTGCAGCATCTGAAAGAGGCACGACAAGTATAGGCTACACAGCTACAGCTTATATTATTATATGCTGGCGTTCTACAGTCAATTTGAATTGGAAAACTGTTCACAAAATATATCATTGAAAAGAGCTTTAAGGGGCTCAGTTTAGTAGGCTATTAATATAGGCCTACATATTGCACATTATTACTATTATTGACACTGCTTCAAAACATCGGACATACTGATGAAACTGCCGTATACATGGGCAGCAAGTTGACTTTTTGTCGGTTGGCGGACCGAGTCCCATAGAAATTCCTGCCCAGTTCTGTCCGCTTGGCAAATCCATTTCTGTCAGCCTGAGCTTGTTACATGTTTAACGACACCGCCATATCAGAGATGATTAGTTGCACCCTCCTCCATTATCCATGCTTGAGACTGGTACTGGCAGAGTGCATGCATCGAGTGGCGGAGTTATCTGTCATCCTGTACTTAAAAGACTTGTCTTGTATCCTGCCAAACTCCCGCTGTAGTCTCGACTTTCTCTTTGATGTCGGAGTCTGGTTGATTATCTTAACCGACTCTGGTTTCACTATTACCTCTGGTCCAGCAAGATAACGACTGTACGGAAGTACTTAGATTAGCATTATGTTCTATTAGACCATGCTCAACGAGATTAGATTAGATTAGCCTGGAATCTGGATTTGATTGCTTAACTGTGTTGGATAATAGATCTATTGACCTAGATCGCAATAGATTAGTCTAATAGGACGATACAATATTACGCTAGATGGCATGTTAATTAGACCCAGTGAAAGTATCTTCACGAACCTATCACCATTCAGCCAGCACGTTTTACCCAATTACCCTCCTGTCTCACTAGCTATCTTTGTTTCTCTGTCTCTGTCTTTGTTTCTCTGTCTCTGTCTCCGTTTCTCTCTCTGTCTCTCTGCCTCTCTCTCTCTCTCTCTGTTTCTGTGTGTCTCTGTCTCTCTGCCGCTCTCTGTCTCTCTGTCTCTGTCTATCTCTGCCTCTCTGTGTCTCTGTCTCTCTCTGTCTCTGTCTCTCTCTGTCTCTGTCTTTGTTTCTGTCATTTCTCTGTCTCTGTATCTCTGTGTCTGTGTCTCTGCCTCTGTCTCGCTATCTGTAGATCTTGTCTGTCTTTCCAGTTTTCCAGCTACTACTTGCCTAAAGTTCTCCAACCGATCCATATTCCACACCGCACCTCAACTCTGAAACGAATTTCCCTCTGAAATCCGTAACTTCTCAGGTTCTCCGCCAACATACACGTCATGTGACTCAGACTTCTCTGCTCATCACTTGTAGACTTTCCATAATTATTCGAAATTGAAGTCTCGCCTCTACAATAATCCTTAATCTTATACATATCCATTCAATCATCAGCCGTCTAAAGACTTTCCCGTCCTCAGCAAAACCCTCCTTAGCAGCAGCTCTGGCCCTCCTCTCTCGGGTCTTTCGGTCAACCGTACTCGGATGTCCATCAGACATTGATCTCTGGACAACTCCTCTGATGCGACGCAGCGCTCGTGAATAAGATGATGCTCTGCACGTTGGCTGAAGCTCTGCTTGTGAAATGTTTAGTTTACGATTACGATTACAATTGTATTTGATCGGGTTGAGGTGGGTCTGGCTAGGTTTGATTGGATCGAATGAGGCAGGGTATGATTAGATTAGATTAGATTAAGATCGATTAGATTTAACTCTATCCCAAAACATTTCAGGGGTTGGAATGCATTAGGGTAAGTTGGGTTCGATTGAATAAAGGTGGTTTAATTTTAATTGAGTAGGATTAAATTGCGTTTTAGGTAGGCTAGGCCTATACCGATATTAGGCTATATTAGATTAGAAAATAAACTGCTTGGGTGGTGTGAATTTGGGAGGGCCACTGGTTGGTTTGTATCGTATCGGATTTGACTGGATTTTTCATAGATTAGATTGGAAAACTCTGGCAAGAAGAGATTACAATATTTTTGATAAGACGAAATAAGATAAGTTGACGTAGCGTTCAAACCCTTGAAGACGAGACCATTTTACAATGCGCATGAGCTCCATGCATGCATCTACAGGTATGGTGACACACACACACACCCTCACACACACACACACACACACACGCACGCACGCACACACAAACCCCCACACACGCACATTCATGCGTACATTAGAAAAAATGCATGACCACATGCCGTGCGTATTATTATCATATAAACTTACGTGAGGCAATAAATTAGGATTCGTCAAATTCAAGAACTTCTTCGCTGTGATCTCACCTACACAGTTCAACTTATACAGGATTCTATGAGTTATTGAACAGTGTATAATTATAATATGACGGTATAGTCTGCATGGTGGTTAGCGCTCTGGATTTTGAATCGAGAGTTCAGGGCTTCAAATCCCCACCAGGGCAGAAAAATATGGGTAGAGATTTTTGCTCCATCTGCCTCCCAATCAACTCAGCGATGATGAGTGCACCTACTGTACACTGTCGGTGTTAAGATGAGATGGCAAGGGGAGGACTGGTCACCGCGCTCATGTTATGTATGCCGAGGCTAAGAAAATGAAGTCACTAATACTTCATATCAATGGGTGTCCGAGGGCTAGATTAAAGGACGGCTCTTCTTCTTCTTATTCTTCTTCTCCTTCTTCTTATTGTTCTTCTTCTTCTTCAACTACTACTACTACTGCAACTACTACTACTACTACTACTACTACTACTACTACTACTACTACTACTACTACTACTACTACTACTACTACTACTACTACTACTACTACTACTACTACTACTACTACTACTACTACTACTACTACTACTACTACTACTACTGTAACGCCCGCCCCTATCGGCCTCCCCGGAGTCGCCACTTCCGGATCCTCGCCTGATGGGACCGCGTGCTGCTGTGGACGAGCTCTAGAGATAGAGGGAGGACAGGATGAGGTGACTTCCGGGTTCGAACCCCAACGATGGAAAGGCGGCCAGTTATTTCGACTGCCGGACTCCCTATATGAAATTGGCGGCCTACTAGCCAATCTATCACTTCTTCGCAATATACCAGGGTGTGCGAAATCTTTAGGCCTAGCACCCAAAGTTTCTTCCAGGCCGATGGTCGAGTGGTATGGCGCGTCCGCAGTGGTAATAGCGGTGAGGTAACCAGGGTTCAAATCCACAGCAGGCTTGGGTACCGGCGATGTCTCCAATCTTTCCAAGCGTGATACAACTTCCGTCAGCGCTTCCCTGACATTATCTCTTACCGCCGAGATCTCTTCTCTTACATTTAATTGCACTGAGGAAATAGCATCGCTAACATTTGATTGCACTGAGGAAATAGCATCGCTAACATTTGATTGCACTGCCAGGACATTAAACTCCACCGTGGCAATCGCCTCTTGCGTGTCTCTGGCATTAGTCTCAATTGACGACTGCATAAAAGACTGCATAAAAGACTGCATAGAAGTCATTGCTTCATGAGTCGACTTAGCATTAGTTTGTATTGCCTCGAGCAATATCTCCATAGAAGAAGGGGGCCTAGAAGGCTGAGCAGGAGTGACTGGCCTAGACTCCTCCATAGCGCTATAGAAATGACTCCTATATTTATAGCTCACAATCAATCAAGTATTCATTCAACGTCAGTTGCATTCAATGCCATCAAGGATCAAAGTCAGAAGTTTTATTTAATATTTCTTATTATTCACAATCAATTGAATCTTCTATTAGCATCAGTTATGTTCAAGGCAATCAAACATAAAAGTCAGTAAGTTTAATTATCAGTTCCTATCCTTTGTAAAGACATTCAATGAAAATCAAATGCAACAATTCAATGCAAACACCTATCAACCGGAGTATGCCTAAATTAAATCCCGATTGACTCTCAAGTCCCACAGCCAATTTCGGTTCAGCCCAAAATATCTAAATAACCGATCATATTAATTCCCCAATAAAGCGTACCTTATGTCCGAAGACAAGGGACAAAGCCGATCGTGTGCGAAGAACATCGACGAAGTCGAATTCCAAGAGAGGCGACGAAGGCACAAGCAAGGCGTCGAGTTTGAAACGCCCGAAAAGATCAGCTAAATCCGTCGCTGATTTCACGCAATGAACAACAATTTCGGCTATGTATCCAAGCCGTTTGAGAAAGACGCCCTTAGGCAAATAATACGAACAAACGCTTCGCAACGCAATTTCGAAGAACGAGAGCAGAGCGCTGACGATTCGAAGCCCACGATAAATCACTCCGTGTGACAGGGCGAAGAGAGGCCTTGACCGATTAATCCAGGAGTAGATCCAATGCGAAAGCGAAGGCAAAACTCGCAACAACGCTGATATATTTCTCGCAACAAACTAACTCTCTTAATAATTCGACTCCATGTCGAGAGAGAATGAATCGCCAACAGAATTCTTGTATGCGCAACGACGAAGAAGACTAGTGCAAGCGAGCGCTTTATCTTGGCCACACTTCACCAACTCGATCGAGCCTAAAACTACCAAAAGCCGCAATACATCCAATTGCCTTGAAATTCCGTCCGCAACTCCATACATCCACTTCTCTTGAAATTCTGGCCACGTCTGCGCTTTAGCTGCCCGCTCTCGCTTTTATAACTGCCTGGTCTGCAGAGCGTCCCCTTTACTACGCATGCGCAGCTAGAGAGCTGCGCGCGCCAACCCAGCAGCAACGCAGCTGTCGCAAGGCGGCAAAAATCAGCTGCCACGTGCGCCCTCTCCTGTCATTCTGAAGTGATCTGTCTTTCTCCTTCTATCTCTCCTTCTGAAAAGCGTCATCTGCCGTCAGTCACGTAGACCACAAGTGCACCAGTTTAACCTTGCGAAAACACACATATTTTAACACGTACACAGGCCCACACACCTACAGTGTATCCTTCTCAATCCGTGTCTCTGTCTGTGCTTGTCTGGCTGGCTGTATTCCTCGCTCACTCTGTTCATCAGACCACCTCGGGCGAACCGTGTGATAATTGGCCGAGCGGGCGGCGACGTCTTTGAAGGCCGTCGACTAAAGCGTGCGAAAAATACACGAATATGAAACGGCAGCTGCAGGGCCTACATCAGCGGTCACTGTGACCCGTGTCAAGCGCAAATCAATATTAAAATCTAGGTCACACGAAGCACCGAAAGAAAACCCTATATATATATCAGATCTCTGAAACCGATCAAAAATTAAATAAAATAATAATATAATAATATTATCGACCGAAAACCCGTAGCGTAGTTCTACGATCGCTACACTATTCTCGACCCTCCTTGATTTCAGGATCCTTTTAATTGGAAAAATGGATCCTGAAATGTTAGTAAGGCCATACTCCAATTTTTACATCAAGGATTCAAATGCAAGAATTAAAAATATATGCAATGAACTGTCATCAGGATAAGCATCACAAAGTCCACATTTTAGCGTTGACTGGCAATTCAAGCGAAAGAAATACTTATTATTATAATATTTATATAGCTCCATCGCTAAGCGTTCAGTGAAGCTCAAAAGCATTTATATATATAGAAAGTATACAAAGGCTTCCTTCAGTTCAGTTATGTACCAAGAATCCCACGGCAAACATTGACTTAAGAACCCACGACACAGTTACAAAAACCATTAGGCCTACGTTACCTTTACAACAGGTCATCTTATTAATAGGCCACACATGGCATTTATCATCGAGACTCTTTTAGGCGTTTCACTGTAGGCATAAGTCTACATTTAAAGACACTCTGAGCAGTTAAACCTAAGTCTCTAATCCCATTAACCTCAACATCTAATAAGAACAGTGCTATCATAGCAAATTACCTGAGACTGCGCACACAGCTAAAGTCTCTACATAGCTTATGATTATTGTAACTGTCCGTAGGCTTCCATCATAGTTTACCGTAAGAGCCCAGTCTCAACTTCAGCTTAATAAGCCGCTCGCTTCATAACATCTATCAGTATAGGCCTACGTAATTATTAAAAATGCCACCTATTATGCGCAGAAACTAGCTCATTAGCGATTAATTAGTTACACTTTGTAACACTAGGCCTACATTAATATATCAGCCTGCCTCGGCCCCAGCAAGCCAAATATTATTATATATGCACCCAATGCACAGAATAATAACAATACAAAAGCTTAACTAGGTCAATTTAATATACTGTAATTAACGCTAAAATACAATGTTACACTGTTTAATCCTTAATCATAGAAAATCATAGGCCTATCAAAAAGACCATCATGATTTCAATACTAAGATTACAGTCTACGAATGGATCTATAGTTAGGCTATTTTAGTCTGTCTTTAGTCCACCATTAATCCTATGCGTTTTCGTGGAATGAATCAACAGACCATGTTACTGCGCAATTATGTCGTCTTATTTTCAATCCATCATTGATGCGACGTGTACTACGGGACCACCCATGCGCCTGGGAAACGACGATCGATAATTAATATCGCCGCTCTTTGATGCGTCGACTCGTTCTCCCCCCTCTCTACAATTGGCTTCTGTAGGAGTCGTGGGAACGGAGACGACTGGCAGCACGACTAAACCAGCCTATAATTAGTCCATGTACAGCGTACAACATGGCAAAATTATGCCTACAATAAGCGAACTCAAAATTAGGTCATTCATTAATCCAAATATAAATCTGCACAGGATTAATAATAAAATTAAATCCAATGCCACAAAATCATTTAGGCTAACCTCATTTCTCGCACAGACAGAACTTCTAATTATTTTATGCCTAGTCCTAATTAATATCACTAGGCCTCGCAGTTTAACCATATAATTCCATTGCAGGCGGGAATCAGGCAAAACCGCAAAACTAGGCCTAATGCAAAAATTACACAGCATAACTAAATTATCGCTTATTCCTCAGCGTTAGGCTATTAAAACAAGTAGGCCTACGTTTTAAACGCGACCAACTATATATATATATAATCCCGTTGCGATCTGATATTATTCATAAAACAACAGCATAATTAAATATTATTGTCGTCTATGTCTTAACATTATTGACACTCTTAGGCCTACCATTTTAATCAAGGCAGATAATATATCTACTGTAGCTCAAATATATACAACATGCCGACAAATTTTGCCGAACCTCACAATTGTATGGGCCTATCCTCAAGGAAACTATATATATATATAGGCCTAATCCCTCAAGATGCAGTCAAGTGCTACATGGGTCGATTAACCATTTACTTAGCGCCTTTTAACTCATCAATAATGCATCTATATACTTAATATGTACATAAACGCTATGTGGGCCTACCAAACATTTATGTAGCGCCTCATTAATATGAATCTATACAATTATATATATACGATGATAATAGTTACGCATATAAAAATTCTATGCAAGGAAATTAGGAGCTTTAAAATTTAACTGTGTAAACCTCTTAAAATTATTCTTAAACAATCAGACTATAGATAAAGCGAAACATAGGCCTAATGCAGATTTTGACTTTGAGCGTTATCTCACAATTACCTCTTAAAGACATAGGCCTACTATTTTAACGCAGGTCATAATATCACATAATCTCATCATCATGGCTAATTCCACTGCAAGTCTAAGTTCAAGGTCACATAATCGTCATCAATGGCCTTAACTAAAATAGGCAACCTTATATATACATCAACAGGTAAAACCAATATTTATATAGGGCAATGCAGGCAATGACAGTCCAGTTTTCTGTCTACACAGAGGCAATAATAAAATTGTCCATCGCTACGTTACAAATGCAATGCAATATCAATCTATATCACCATTGCAAACATTAATCAGACAGTCGGCAATGCAATACAAATATTAATACTATGCACAACATACGATGCAAGAATACAGTTATTTACACAGTAACACACACATGTAAAGCCTTCCACATGTAAAGTAAACGTATTCATCACAATCAAAATAAAACATGGTTACAGATGCTTCCGCATTCAAAATGGCCGCCATTAAGCGGTCATTTAACAGAGTTACCCAGCTGACGTGAAGTTCTCAGGCGGACGACTTCCTGTCGTTTCACCCAGCGATCGCCAGTGGTGGTCGTCGGAAGACCCATTGCGGAGCGGACATTCCCGCAGGAGGTGGGAGGGGTCGTCACAGTAGAAACAGCGGCGCTCCTCATTTTGCAAGTTCCGGTCACCATCTCGCCTCCTCGTCGATGATGGCGACATCCGAGATCGACGATTCTGGTTGTCGTGATTACCGCTCTCCGGCCGTCCCAGGTTGTCGCTCGGTGCAACCTGCTGCTGTTGTCGAAGAGGGCAGAGGCGCGCTATGTGGTCCGTCGCAGAACACTCGAAGCATCTCCGCGGCGATGGTCCTACCTCCGTTTCCATTTCCCTTTGTGGTCGACGTCTACAGGCCGAGCTCAAATGACCGAGCCGATGACACAGGAAACACCGTGTAGTTCCCCGTCCGTTACCTCCATTGGTGTTCGACCAATCGTTTCTTGTTGACCCGTTCTGCCCTCTCCACGCACCGCGATTATTGTCTCTGTATTGTGGCGCCGAAAATGGTTGTCGCTCCAGCTGTCGCATTATTTGCTCCACCTGCCGTTTCAAAACCCTCATTTCCGAATCTTCTTCCTGTTCTTTAATTGCGTTGACACGGCCGTGTCGTCGGTCTTGTTGTTCATGGCCGCCGGCTTCTGCTTTCTGATAGCCGTCCAACCGCATCGCTACCTTGTAGGCTTCGTCGAGGGATTTCGGTTCTCGCTCTCGGATTTTCAGAGCAAGCGTTCTATCTCTCAGGGCATCCAAGAATGCACGAACAGCAATTGCTTCGCTGTGGACAGTCGAAGAGCCCGGATACGCACGCGAGGTCAGACGGCGCACATCATCGACCAAGGCTCCCATATCTTCATCGGCTTTTTGCTTTCGAGTACTCAGCTGTGTCTGAAATAAAGCTTGCTGTTCAGCGTTACCATATCGTTCTCGAAGTCGATGTACCAAAGCCGTCCAAGTGTCCAAGCTATCTGCGTTCGACTCGCTCAGCAAATGAGTCGCCGGTTCAACCAATGAGACTACTAATTGGTTCAACCTCTCCTCGTCCGTCCATCTGTTATTCCTGGCGCACACGGAGAATTTTCGTAAGAATGTTTCAACGTCCGTCTTTCCGCTAAAAGACCCGAGTTTCAGGAATTGTGTTGGCTTAGGAGGAGAAGTCGATGACTGTTTAACCTCGCCCTCTTTAGCTGTTGCAGACGCGGTCGGTTCAAGTTCCTTGACTGTTCCCTTTGAACTGATCGACGGTAGCTCCCAATCGCCGGTCGTTTGCGTTGCGACGGTGGTCGTCGGGACAATTTTGATAGGACCGACCGAAACGTTGGTAGCCGCCAGTGCTTTCGTTTCACCAACCGCAGACGTTGCTTTATTATCGCTAGTAGTTTCAAACTTTTCCAGATTCGTCGGTTTCAGTACCGCTTGACATCGCGGTAGTTCGGCATCACGGCTAAATCCGAAGTTTTGCGCGCCGAGGCACGAACTCATCCTCGCCGATTCCACGACCGTTGGCCACCGAGGAAAGACAGCGTCGCTTGGTCGAAACGAGTCGAGGCAGCGAAGCGGGTCAACCCAAACCCGGTTGTCGCTGCTACCGTAGAAAGCGCTCGGAGTGTAAGTCGGAGCATACCTCCACGGCATGTTTGAATGGTCGGGTCGAGCGTATGGTTGCATCCAGTCGACCGTTGCCATCGCCGCTGGTCCAGGAGGAAGGTCGAGTCGAGCGTAGTCTCGACCAACCATGGTCGACGTTGCACGACCGTCGAGGACGCAGTCAGGCATTGACTGGTAGGTCGGCATTACCGACGCTGGTTGTGTAAAGTCGACCCGACTCGGTGCCATTTCCACTCTTTGTTGATCGACGTGTGCGAGCGACGCTTGCATTCTCCATTGTGGATCCGGTCGAGGATACTCGACGAGAGGAAGGGACGAAGAGGCCAAAGGGACTGGGTTGACCCTATCACCCCCCTCCCGTGACAATTTATTAGCGATCGGTTTATTCACTTCAAAATTTCTAAACTCCGGTTGCTGTGCTGCATGCATTCTGTTATCAATTATTTTAACAGTTTTAGGTCTAAATTCCATTATTTTGCTGATTTCATTGTCTACACTACCATCATCAGACATTATTTCCACATTATCAGCAAATTCCCTTTCCTTCCTTCTTTCAAAAGACATTGCCATTTCGCCTGTTCTAGCATAGTCAGTTTCCTCTTCTAACCTATCATCACCAAAATCTCTAGAACTAATTTGACCCCACTGGCTGGGACCAATTGTAACGCCCGCCCCTATCGGCCTCCCCGGAGTCGCCACTTCCGGATCCTCGCCTGATGGGACCGCGTGCTGCTGTGGACGAGCTCTAGAGATAGAGGGAGGACAGGATGAGGTGACTTCCGGGTTCGAACCCCAACGATGGAAAGGCGGCCAGTTATTTCGACTGCCGGACTCCCTATATGAAATTGGCGGCCTACTAGCCAATCTATCACTTCTTCGCAATATACCAGGGTGTGCGAAATCTTTAGGCCTAGCACCCAAAGTTTCTTCCAGGCCGATGGTCGAGTGGTATGGCGCGTCCGCAGTGGTAATAGCGGTGAGGTAACCAGGGTTCAAATCCACAGCAGGCTTGGGTACCGGCGATGTCTCCAATCTTTCCAAGCGTGATACAACTTCCGTCAGCGCTTCCCTGACATTATCTCTTACCGCCGAGATCTCTTCTCTTACATTTAATTGCACTGAGGAAATAGCATCGCTAACATTTGATTGCACTGAGGAAATAGCATCGCTAACATTTGATTGCACTGCCAGGACATTAAACTCCACCGTGGCAATCGCCTCTTGCGTGTCTCTGGCATTAGTCTCAATTGACGACTGCATAAAAGACTGCATAAAAGACTGCATAGAAGTCATTGCTTCATGAGTCGACTTAGCATTAGTTTGTATTGCCTCGAGCAATATCTCCATAGAAGAAGGGGGCCTAGAAGGCTGAGCAGGAGTGACTGGCCTAGACTCCTCCATAGCGCTATAGAAATGACTCCTATATTTATAGCTCACAATCAATCAAGTATTCATTCAACGTCAGTTGCATTCAATGCCATCAAGGATCAAAGTCAGAAGTTTTATTTAATATTTCTTATTATTCACAATCAATTGAATCTTCTATTAGCATCAGTTATGTTCAAGGCAATCAAACATAAAAGTCAGTAAGTTTAATTATCAGTTCCTATCCTTTGTAAAGACATTCAATGAAAATCAAATGCAACAATTCAATGCAAACACCTATCAACCGGAGTATGCCTAAATTAAATCCCGATTGACTCTCAAGTCCCACAGCCAATTTCGGTTCAGCCCAAAATATCTAAATAACCGATCATATTAATTCCCCAATAAAGCGTACCTTATGTCCGAAGACAAGGGACAAAGCCGATCGTGTGCGAAGAACATCGACGAAGTCGAATTCCAAGAGAGGCGACGAAGGCACAAGCAAGGCGTCGAGTTTGAAACGCCCGAAAAGATCAGCTAAATCCGTCGCTGATTTCACGCAATGAACAACAATTTCGGCTATGTATCCAAGCCGTTTGAGAAAGACGCCCTTAGGCAAATAATACGAACAAACGCTTCGCAACGCAATTTCGAAGAACGAGAGCAGAGCGCTGACGATTCGAAGCCCACGATAAATCACTCCGTGTGACAGGGCGAAGAGAGGCCTTGACCGATTAATCCAGGAGTAGATCCAATGCGAAAGCGAAGGCAAAACTCGCAACAACGCTGATATATTTCTCGCAACAAACTAACTCTCTTAATAATTCGACTCCATGTCGAGAGAGAATGAATCGCCAACAGAATTCTTGTATGCGCAACGACGAAGAAGACTAGTGCAAGCGAGCGCTTTATCTTGGCCACACTTCACCAACTCGATCGAGCCTAAAACTACCAAAAGCCGCAATACATCCAATTGCCTTGAAATTCCGTCCGCAACTCCATACATCCACTTCTCTTGAAATTCTGGCCACGTCTGCGCTTTAGCTGCCCGCTCTCGCTTTTATAACTGCCTGGTCTGCAGAGCGTCCCCTTTACTACGCATGCGCAGCTAGAGAGCTGCGCGCGCCAACCCAGCAGCAACGCAGCTGTCGCAAGGCGGCAAAAATCAGCTGCCACGTGCGCCCTCTCCTGTCATTCTGAAGTGATCTGTCTTTCTCCTTCTATCTCTCCTTCTGAAAAGCGTCATCTGCCGTCAGTCACGTAGACCACAAGTGCACCAGTTTAACCTTGCGAAAACACACATATTTTAACACGTACACAGGCCCACACACCTACAGTGTATCCTTCTCAATCCGTGTCTCTGTCTGTGCTTGTCTGGCTGGCTGTATTCCTCGCTCACTCTGTTCATCAGACCACCTCGGGCGAACCGTGTGATAATTGGCCGAGCGGGCGGCGACGTCTTTGAAGGCCGTCGACTAAAGCGTGCGAAAAATACACGAATATGAAACGGCAGCTGCAGGGCCTACATCAGCGGTCACTGTGACCCGTGTCAAGCGCAAATCAATATTAAAATCTAGGTCACACGAAGCACCGAAAGAAAACCCTATATATATATATCAGATCTCTGAAACCGATCAAAAATTAAATAAAATAATAATATAATAATATTATCGACCGAAAACCCGTAGCGTAGTTCTACGATCGCTACACTATTCTCGACCCTCCTTGATTTCAGGATCCTTTTAATTGGAAAAATGGATCCTGAAATGTTAGTAAGGCCATACTCCAATTTTTACATCAAGGATTCAAATGCAAGAATTAAAAATATATGCAATGAACTGTCATCAGGATAAGCATCACAAAGTCCACATTTTAGCGTTGACTGGCAATTCAAGCGAAAGAAATACTTATTATTATAATATTTATATAGCTCCATCGCTAAGCGTTCAGTGAAGCTCAAAAGCATTTATATATATAGAAAGTATACAAAGGCTTCCTTCAGTTCAGTTATGTACCAAGAATCCCACGGCAAACATTGACTTAAGAACCCACGACACAGTTACAAAAACCATTAGGCCTACGTTACCTTTACAACAGGTCATCTTATTAATAGGCCACACATGGCATTTATCATCGAGACTCTTTTAGGCGTTTCACTGTAGGCATAAGTCTACATTTAAAGACACTCTGAGCAGTTAAACCTAAGTCTCTAATCCCATTAACCTCAACATCTAATAAGAACAGTGCTATCATAGCAAATTACCTGAGACTGCGCACACAGCTAAAGTCTCTACATAGCTTATGATTATTGTAACTGTCCGTAGGCTTCCATCATAGTTTACCGTAAGAGCCCAGTCTCAACTTCAGCTTAATAAGCCGCTCGCTTCATAACATCTATCAGTATAGGCCTACGTAATTATTAAAAATGCCACCTATTATGCGCAGAAACTAGCTCATTAGCGATTAATTAGTTACACTTTGTAACACTAGGCCTACATTAATATATCAGCCTGCCTCGGCCCCAGCAAGCCAAATATTATTATATATGCACCCAATGCACAGAATAATAACAATACAAAAGCTTAACTAGGTCAATTTAATATACTGTAATTAACGCTAAAATACAATGTTACACTGTTTAATCCTTAATCATAGAAAATCATAGGCCTATCAAAAAGACCATCATGATTTCAATACTAAGATTACAGTCTACGAATGGATCTATAGTTAGGCTATTTTAGTCTGTCTTTAGTCCACCATTAATCCTATGCGTTTTCGTGGAATGAATCAACAGGCCATGTTACTGCGCAATTATGTCGTCTTATTTTCAATCCATCATTGATGCGACGTGTACTACGGGACCACCCATGCGCCTGGGAAACGACGATCGATAATTAATATCGCCGCTCTTTGATGCGTCGACTCGTTCTCCCCCCTCTCTACAATTGGCTTCTGTAGGAGTCGTGGGAACGGAGACGACTGGCAGCACGACTAAACCAGCCTATAATTAGTCCATGTACAGCGTACAACATGGCAAAATTATGCCTACAATAAGCGAACTCAAAATTAGGTCATTCATTAATCCAAATATAAATCTGCACAGGATTAATAATAAAATTAAATCCAATGCCACAAAATCATTTAGGCTAACCTCATTTCTCGCACAGACAGAACTTCTAATTATTTTATGCCTAGTCCTAATTAATATCACTAGGCCTCGCAGTTTAACCATATAATTCCATTGCAGGCGGGAATCAGGCAAAACCGCAAAACTAGGCCTAATGCAAAAATTACACAGCATAACTAAATTATCGCTTATTCCTCAGCGTTAGGCTATTAAAACAAGTAGGCCTACGTTTTAAACGCGACCAACTATATATATATATATAATCCCGTTGCGATCTGATATTATTCATAAAACAACAGCATAATTAAATATTATTGTCGTCTGTGTCTTAACATTATTGACACTCTTAGGCCTACCATTTTAATCAAGGCAGATAATATATCTACTGTAGCTCAAATATATACAACATGCCGACAAATTTTGCCGAACCTCACAATTGTATGGGCCTATCCTCAAGGAAACTATATATATATATAGGCCTAATCCCTCAAGATGCAGTCAAGTGCTACATGGGTCGATTAACCATTTACTTAGCGCCTTTTAACTCATCAATAATGCATCTATATACTTAATATGTACATAAACGCTATGTGGGCCTACCAAACATTTATGTAGCGCCTCATTAATATGAATCTATACAATTATATATATACGATGATAATAGTTACGCATATAAAAATTCTATGCAAGGAAATTAGGAGCTTTAAAATTTAACTGTGTAAACCTCTTAAAATTATTCTTAAACAATCAGACTATAGATAAAGCGAAACATAGGCCTAATGCAGATTTTGACTTTGAGCGTTATCTCACAATTACCTCTTAAAGACATAGGCCTACTATTTTAACGCAGGTCATAATATCACATAATCTCATCATCATGGCTAATTCCACTGCAAGTCTAAGTTCAAGGTCACATAATCGTCATCAATGGCCTTAACTAAAATAGGCAACCTTATATATACATCAACAGGTAAAACCAATATTTATATAGGGCAATGCAGGCAATGACAGTCCAGTTTTCTGTCTACACAGAGGCAATAATAAAATTGTCCATCGCTACGTTACAAATGCAATGCAATATCAATCTATATCACCATTGCAAACATTAATCAGACAGTCGGCAATGCAATACAAATATTAATACTATGCACAACATACGATGCAAGAATACAGTTATTTACACAGTAACACACACATGTAAAGCCTTCCACATGTAAAGTAAACGTATTCATCACAATCAAAATAAAACATGGTTACAGATGCTTCCGCATTCAAAATGGCCGCCATTAAGCGGTCATTTAACAGAGTTACCCAGCTGACGTGAAGTTCTCAGGCGGACGACTTCCTGTCGTTTCACCCAGCGATCGCCAGTGGTGGTCGTCGGAAGACCCATTGCGGAGCGGACATTCCCGCAGGAGGTGGGAGGGGTCGTCACAGTAGAAACAGCGGCGCTCCTCATTTTGCAAGTTCCGGTCACCATCTCGCCTCCTCGTCGATGATGGCGACATCCGAGATCGACGATTCTGGTTGTCGTGATTACCGCTCTCCGGCCGTCCCAGGTTGTCGCTCGGTGCAACCTGCTGCTGTTGTCGAAGAGGGCAGAGGCGCGCTATGTGGTCCGTCGCAGAACACTCGAAGCATCTCCGCGGCGATGGTCCTACCTCCGTTTCCATTTCCCTTTGTGGTCGACGTCTACAGGCCGAGCTCAAATGACCGAGCCGATGACACAGGAAACACCGTGTAGTTCCCCGTCCGTTACCTCCATTGGTGTTCGACCAATCGTTTCTTGTTGACCCGTTCTGCCCTCTCCACGCACCGCGATTATTGTCTCTGTATTGTGGCGCCGAAAATGGTTGTCGCTCCAGCTGTCGCATTATTTGCTCCACCTGCCGTTTCAAAACCCTCATTTCCGAATCTTCTTCCTGTTCTTTAATTGCGTTGACACGGCCGTGTCGTCGGTCTTGTTGTTCATGGCCGCCGGCTTCTGCTTTCTGATAGCCGTCCAACCGCATCGCTACCTTGTAGGCTTCGTCGAGGGATTTCGGTTCTCGCTCTCGGATTTTCAGAGCAAGCGTTCTATCTCTCAGGGCATCCAAGAATGCACGAACAGCAATTGCTTCGCTGTGGACAGTCGAAGAGCCCGGATACGCACGCGAGGTCAGACGGCGCACATCATCGACCAAGGCTCCCATATCTTCATCGGCTTTTTGCTTTCGAGTACTCAGCTGTGTCTGAAATAAAGCTTGCTGTTCAGCGTTACCATATCGTTCTCGAAGTCGATGTACCAAAGCCGTCCAAGTGTCCAAGCTATCTGCGTTCGACTCGCTCAGCAAATGAGTCGCCGGTTCAACCAATGAGACTACTAATTGGTTCAACCTCTCCTCGTCCGTCCATCTGTTATTCCTGGCGCACACGGAGAATTTTCGTAAGAATGTTTCAACGTCCGTCTTTCCGCTAAAAGACCCGAGTTTCAGGAATTGTGTTGGCTTAGGAGGAGAAGTCGATGACTGTTTAACCTCGCCCTCTTTAGCTGTTGCAGACGCGGTCGGTTCAAGTTCCTTGACTGTTCCCTTTGAACTGATCGACGGTAGCTCCCAATCGCCGGTCGTTTGCGTTGCGACGGTGGTCGTCGGGACAATTTTGATAGGACCGACCGAAACGTTGGTAGCCGCCAGTGCTTTCGTTTCACCAACCGCAGACGTTGCTTTATTATCGCTAGTAGTTTCAAACTTTTCCAGATTCGTCGGTTTCAGTACCGCTTGACATCGCGGTAGTTCGGCATCACGGCTAAATCCGAAGTTTTGCGCGCCGAGGCACGAACTCATCCTCGCCGATTCCACGACCGTTGGCCACCGAGGAAAGACAGCGTCGCTTGGTCGAAACGAGTCGAGGCAGCGAAGCGGGTCAACCCAAACCCGGTTGTCGCTGCTACCGTAGAAAGCGCTCGGAGTGTAAGTCGGAGCATACCTCCACGGCATGTTTGAATGGTCGGGTCGAGCGTATGGTTGCATCCAGTCGACCGTTGCCATCGCCGCTGGTCCAGGAGGAAGGTCGAGTCGAGCGTAGTCTCGACCAACCATGGTCGACGTTGCACGACCGTCGAGGACGCAGTCAGGCATTGACTGGTAGGTCGGCATTACCGACGCTGGTTGTGTAAAGTCGACCCGACTCGGTGCCATTTCCACTCTTTGTTGATCGACGTGTGCGAGCGACGCTTGCATTCTCCATTGTGGATCCGGTCGAGGATACTCGACGAGAGGAAGGGACGAAGAGGCCAAAGGGACTGGGTTGACCCTATCACCCCCCTCCCGTGACAATTTATTAGCGATCGGTTTATTCACTTCAAAATTTCTAAACTCCGGTTGCTGTGCTGCATGCATTCTGTTATCAATTATTTTAACAGTTTTAGGTCTAAATTCCATTATTTTGCTGATTTCATTGTCTACACTACCATCATCAGACATTATTTCCACATTATCAGCAAATTCCCTTTCCTTCCTTCTTTCAAAAGACATTGCCATTTCGCCTGTTCTAGCATAGTCAGTTTCCTCTTCTAACCTATCATCACCAAAATCTCTAGAACTAATTTGACCCCACTGGCTGGGACCAATTGTAACGCCCGCCCCTATCGGCCTCCCCGGAGTCGCCACTTCCGGATCCTCGCCTGATGGGACCGCGTGCTGCTGTGGACGAGCTCTAGAGATAGAGGGAGGACAGGATGAGGTGACTTCCGGGTTCGAACCCCAACGATGGAAAGGCGGCCAGTTATTTCGACTGCCGGACTCCCTATATGAAATTGGCGGCCTACTAGCCAATCTATCACTTCTTCGCAATATACCAGGGTGTGCGAAATCTTTAGGCCTAGCACCCAAAGTTTCTTCCAGGCCGATGGTCGAGTGGTATGGCGCGTCCGCAGTGGTAATAGCGGTGAGGTAACCAGGGTTCAAATCCACAGCAGGCTTGGGTACCGGCGATGTCTCCAATCTTTCCAAGCGTGATACAACTTCCGTCAGCGCTTCCCTGACATTATCTCTTACCGCCGAGATCTCTTCTCTTACATTTAATTGCACTGAGGAAATAGCATCGCTAACATTTGATTGCACTGAGGAAATAGCATCGCTAACATTTGATTGCACTGCCAGGACATTAAACTCCACCGTGGCAATCGCCTCTTGCGTGTCTCTGGCATTAGTCTCAATTGACGACTGCATAAAAGACTGCATAAAAGACTGCATAGAAGTCATTGCTTCATGAGTCGACTTAGCATTAGTTTGTATTGCCTCGAGCAATATCTCCATAGAAGAAGAGGGCCTAGAAGGCTGAGCAGGAGTGACTGGCCTAGACTCCTCCATAGCGCTATAGAAATGACTCCTATATTTATAGCTCACAATCAATCAAGTATTCATTCAACGTCAGTTGCATTCAATGCCATCAAGGATCAAAGTCAGAAGTTTTATTTAATATTTCTTATTATTCACAATCAATTGAATCTTCTATTAGCATCAGTTATGTTCAAGGCAATCAAACATAAAAGTCAGTAAGTTTAATTATCAGTTCCTATCCTTTGTAAAGACATTCAATGAAAATCAAATGCAACAATTCAATGCAAACACCTATCAACCGGAGTATGCCTAAATTAAATCCCGATTGACTCTCAAGTCCCACAGCCAATTTCGGTTCAGCCCAAAATATCTAAATAACCGATCATATTAATTCCCCAATAAAGCGTACCTTATGTCCGAAGACAAGGGACAAAGCCGATCGTGTGCGAAGAACATCGACGAAGTCGAATTCCAAGAGAGGCGACGAAGGCACAAGCAAGGCGTCGAGTTTGAAACGCCCGAAAAGATCAGCTAAATCCGTCGCTGATTTCACGCAATGAACAACAATTTCGGCTATGTATCCAAGCCGTTTGAGAAAGACGCCCTTAGGCAAATAATACGAACAAACGCTTCGCAACGCAATTTCGAAGAACGAGAGCAGAGCGCTGACGATTCGAAGCCCACGATAAATCACTCCGTGTGACAGGGCGAAGAGAGGCCTTGACCGATTAATCCAGGAGTAGATCCAATGCGAAAGCGAAGGCAAAACTCGCAACAACGCTGATATATTTCTCGCAACAAACTAACTCTCTTAATAATTCGACTCCATGTCGAGAGAGAATGAATCGCCAACAGAATTCTTGTATGCGCAACGACGAAGAAGACTAGTGCAAGCGAGCGCTTTATCTTGGCCACACTTCATCAACTCGATCGAGCCTAAAACTACCAAAAGCCGCAATACATCCAATTGCCTTGAAATTCCGTCCGCAACTCCATACATCCACTTCTCTTGAAATTCTGGCCACGTCTGCGCTTTAGCTGCCCGCTCTCGCTTTTATAACTGCCTGGTCTGCAGAGCGTCCCCTTTACTACGCATGCGCAGCTAGAGAGCTGCGCGCGCCAACCCAGCAGCAACGCAGCTGTCGCAAGGCGGCAAAAATCAGCTGCCACGTGCGCCCTCTCCTGTCATTCTGAAGTGATCTGTCTTTCTCCTTCTATCTCTCCTTCTGAAAAGCGTCATCTGCCGTCAGTCACGTAGACCACAAGTGCACCAGTTTAACCTTGCGAAAACACACATATTTTAACACGTACACAGGCCCACACACCTACAGTGTATCCTTCTCAATCCGTGTCTCTGTCTGTGCTTGTCTGGCTGGCTGTATTCCTCGCTCACTCTGTTCATCAGACCACCTCGGGCGAACCGTGTGATAATTGGCCGAGCGGGCGGCGACGTCTTTGAAGGCCGTCGACTAAAGCGTGCGAAAAATACACGAATATGAAACGGCAGCTGCAGGGCCTACATCAGCGGTCACTGTGACCCGTGTCAAGCGCAAATCAATATTAAAATCTAGGTCACACGAAGCACCGAAAGAAAACCCTATATATATATATCAGATCTCTGAAACCGATCAAAAATTAAATAAAATAATAATATAATAATATTATCGACCGAAAACCCGTAGCGTAGTTCTACGATCGCTACACTACTACTACTACCACTACCACTACTACTACCACTACTACTACTACTACTACTACTACTACTACTACTACTACTACTACTACTACTACTACTACTACTACTACTACTACTACTACTACTCCCGGTACCTCTCCAACAAACCATTTGCTACTGACTGGGAGAGGAAGGAATGGACTAGTAGAAAAGCTACCTATTTTGTTTATAAATAGTGCGCAGTTTTCTATCGCTACGGGTTTGAACCTGCTGCTGCGGGGCTTTTCTTCCATCGTTAAATAGAGGAGAGAAAGCAGCACACACTTATATCTCGCGTCTCTTATTTCGATTAACATACTCTAATCACTGAAATCACTCTAACTATATCATGTTTTGCTCATACATAGGCCTACAGGTATGTCGAATTCTGATTTCCTATCAGCTGTAGCTAGCCTATAATAAGGTGACCTGAAATGTTCATCTAACTAACAGATTATCCGCTGAGACGAGCAGCTTACACGCCTATATACATGATGTGCAATATACAGACCTAAATTATCTGAGATTTTTAGAGCACACTCTCTGCACACAGTGTTTGTTTATTGAGGGCCTTGTTGCAGCAGACAGCTTTGCCTCCGTTCGGAAATGCCTCGACAGGTAAAGACACGAACGATTGCTACTTGGGCTGCTTCAGTCACCCGTGACATCTTCAGCTCTAAGGCCACTTATACCTTCGTTCATTGCAACCAGATCTGACAAGTCCATCAATATTGTACCAGAGGTGCATGTTTACGACATTCGTTCAATCGAGTACCAATCGTGTAGGGCTGTAGGCCATTGGATAGTGTTCGACGCATGGACGCATGGTACACCGTGGTTGCTTAAGTTTACTCAAACAATGCCTGCGTTCGCAATGAAACATTTAAAATAAATTAACTTTGTGAGGTACACAAGCCGCTGCAATAATACCCTTTGATACACATTGTGTATATGATACACATATTCATAAGTACATGCGTAGGCTTACATGTGCATGCATACACACATAATAATATGCGTACATTACCTAGGAACATGCATACATGTAGGTCTATGCATTGCTTCCAACTATATAGCACCCCAGCAAGATGTACTAAAAGGCGCTAAATAAATGAATAGTTACAATGTATTACGTACATCTTGGTGATGGCATGGTAGAGTAGGCTCTACTTATATCCCTATTATATAGATAAGATAAGCTTCAACTGCGTATTACCAGGGCATGACAGATCTTCAGACCAAATATAAGTTGGTGTTCTTGAAAGCAATACCAATAACGCAAGATGGACGACACAAATCACCTAGACTGATAATAATCACATTATAGTCGAAATACATCATTGTAGACGAAACCGAGTTTGCCTTAATCTAACTTCGCTTTGCTTGCCCGCCTGGTGTCCGCAGATTTAATTCATCAAGTCATCATCATCATCGTCATCGTCATCGTCATCGTCGTCGTCGTCGTCGTCGTCATCATCATCATCATCATCATCATCATCATCATCATCTTCTTCTTTTTCTTCACCACCACCACCACAACCACCACCACCACCATTATCGTCGTCGTCGTCGTCATCATCATCATCATCATCGTCGTCGTCATCATCATCATCATCATCATCATCATCGTCATCGTCATCGTCATCGTCATCGTCATCGTCGTCATCGTCGTCGTCGTCGTCGTTGTCGTCGTCATCATCATCATCATCATCATCATCGATGTTCATGGTTTCATCTTCGTTTGATGCTCTTTCTATTATCTCCCTCCATTTGTCCTGTCGTGTCTCGTAGGCCTACATCAAGTTTCATTCAAGTTTCTTCTTTACTGCCAGAGTATCGAGTCACACATCCGGCAAACCCTCCTCCTTTTTCCAATTTTCCAGGCTTGGGACTGGCGCTTGCCGAACCCGACCAGTGGTGGAGTTATCAAGTCGCTAATAGCTATTCAGATATATTTAAACATTAGGATATTGAATCAGTGCTGTACTCAGAACTTTTGAGGTGAGTACACGCTGCAGCCGTGTTTGACTAGGTTTTACTGAGGTGGGTATACTATACGCGCCTTGTACCCGCGTGTACCCTCGTTTTTTTAGGTGAGTATACGCTGTCATTTTCCCCCGAAGGTAAGTATGCGCCGTATACCCGCGTATACCCTTGAGTACTGTAAAAGCCCTGGGATATTCCAATCTCCGGCTAACACGACATTAACTAGGGGCCTCAAATAATAATTATTGCGATGTATTTATTGGAAGCGCAGCAGTGGTAAAGGATCTCGCACAATAAGTTCGCCGAAAACGAGCTGTGTTACATCACACGATCTCTAAGGGGTAAAACGTGTTTGGTGACAGTTTATTGATGACTTCTTTGGTGTAGTGTCGCTAACACAATATACACTAGACATCATTATTGATGGCTGCTTTAGTTGAAACGCTGGCCGAAGGTCGTGTTTGGTTGAAAGAATTCACGCGGAATCCGATAGACTCAACGCGTACGTTCATCAAAAGCTCAGTGCATGAATGGGCAAATGTGATAGATATACGTAAAAACACACACATATTCATACATTCTTGTAGCCTATACGTACTTGGTCACCGATTCATGTAAGCTTATTCATACTTTATTATACGTGCTTGTATGATTATGTGTGTATCAGTATCACTATTTTAAAATTCACACAGGCGCTTCTCGCTAACACAAAAATATTAAAGCGCTAAAGTTTTAAAAAAACCGGTCCATCTGTTTTCTCAAACAGAAGTACTTACAATCTATTATATTCACAATTCAATGTGGTATTCAGAAGTTAATAAACTGCCAAAAACTTATAAAATCTTGGGACCATTCAGGTCGAAGCTTGGGACTGATTGCCCATCTGACCCCCTTCGGCGTGACAAAGTTGGTATATTTTCTCAGTCCCTTTATTGCAAGTTGGTTTATCGTTGAATTTTTAATAGTAGAAAGTTTAATTTGGTGCAATTCTAGTCATATCTCTAGTCACCTCTGAATAATTTCAATGGAATTCGTTAGCTAATGAAATGCAAACGTTGACGCTTAATAAAAGAAATAATGTTCTACATATCACGATGCTCAGTATGTAGCCTATAAATCATAATAATTATGATGATTAAGTAGCATTATTCCATCTTATTTTTTCTTTCTTATTAATTCGCTATGTTAGAGAATAGAGACCTGTTAAATACCAAAAACCTAACTGCTGAGAATGTCTTAGTGGTAAGGAAATAAGGAATAACAGACAAGGTCACAAGGTCATGACAGGTCGCGACCTCAAGGGTATATATTAAGCACGTGCTTAGAACGACCGTCTCGCAAATAGGACTCTGGAACTTACTATATGCCTAGTTTATTTAACATCTTGTGTCAGACGAAAACGTCTTTCTACGTGTGTCCAGTAGACCGGCAGAGGGACAGGCCTTCCGTAGGAACGGATGATCAAAATGGATCTATAAAATGAAGATCAGTCGTAATTCCGTCTACTTGAGTCAGCGTCTAGTTATGTCTTTGACCCTTTCCATACTCTGCAAAGTACCAATTCTGTCTCTGCCTACAGTGCCTAGGCTACGATCGTCGTTGACCTCTACATAGGGGTAGGTGGTGGTAGTGGGGAGAACGAAGTGCGTCCGTCAGTCGTGGATCGTGTTTCATCCATTTTACGCCTTTTAAACGACCTGATTCGCGCTAAGAGCCACATCCAGCGATGACAAGATTTCTCTCTCTCTCTCTCTCTCTCCCCCTCGCTCTCTCTCTCTGGTTTTGTTTTCGTTTTTATGTTTCTGTCGCTGTCTCTCTGTCTCTGTGTGTCTCTGCCTCAGTCTAAGTCTCATGCAGTCTCAGTCTGTGTCTGTCTGTTTGTCTCTCCCACACACACACATGCACACATACACATACACACACGCACACAATTTGTGTATGACTCATCATCAATGTCACAGTCCATCCGTGTCTCCGCCTGCCTATAATCCTCCGCTGTATCTGGTAAACATGGATTTGGTTGCCTGTCTTTACAGAAGAAGCAGAAGCGCTGCTGCCGACATCGACATGTGACAAGTCGCCTACGTACAGATATTCGATATCGATATTAATAATTAATTAACAAAGATATAATCGCGTATCGTCAATCGTCATTCATTCTATATATATATTATGTATAGACATAATTATATGCTATATATATATACAATCCGTCAGAATGATGTCCAGAGACAAATGACGACGAATTAAAACGTAACAAATGCGAAAGCAAGATGGGAAAATTATTTTTTCCATATAAGAAACGAGCAGACAGCGGAATTAGATGGCATAATAAATTTCAGAATTTTAAATATATAATATAATATAAAATATAGAAACGATTATGTATGATGGTGCGGCCGTGTCTGTAGGCCTACACGTACATGCATGCAAGTGCCCAAACAACGTCGTTTTGAGTCTTTCAGCTGAGACTCCTATGGTCACATAATAATTATATTTATTAGGAGAGAATATCAATTGAAGGAATCGTGTACAGTGCGCTATATAAATATGCAAGGTCGAAGAATCGAGAAACAATTGGAAAGCCCATGAAATGAACTGTATGGACAACATGAATGAGGATATAGCGCGATTTTAACTAAGATTAAAAAGGTACTATATATAGACTTGAATGTGATCGATTAAAACAGAGAATTAATTCGACATCAATCACCGCTCCTACGGGGGGATACAAAGCGGTAAAAAAGCTAGCAACAACGTCAGAAAGAGATGATGATGATGAACCATGAATAATGTGATTCGGTTTGTGAAATTTCAGTCACAAGCAAAAGCGAATGCAAAGATGCAAAGTAGGCAACTTTAAGACCTATGCTAATTATCCTAATCATGTGAACATTCAGTGGGATTTTGCTCATCCATATTGGTCTCAAATAGCAAGGTCTAAATCTATAAACTTAGCCTTCATATGAACTGCCCAGAACGATATTAATAGATTTTTGCTGACAAACAATTTGCGTTTTCATAGGCCTATGTAAAATCAAGTGCTTGCACGGGTAACTCATTAAGGAAATCCCAACAAGTGAAACATATCTAATGGCTCAGAATTCGACATGTAGACCTTACCTTAGACCTTAGTCCTTCCCGTGCAGCTCTGCACATCGGGCAATGCAGTTTCTCCATTCCACTCTGTGCCTCGCCACTTCCACAGCATCGTTCCACATCATCTCCAGACCCTGCAAATCCTCTCAAATAGTAAAGTGTAGAGTGATCCATAATTAGATACCACTTTCCAGCGTTAGTCAAAACCAAAACTTCAGATTTAAAAAAGCATATTCAATACAGTACACTACTGAGTACAGGTTGAATCTGTCTTCAACTTTGCAGACTTTGCTTCTGATTGCACGCTGCAGTGCTGTCATTGGATAAGTCTGAAGTGCAAGTCTTCGTAAAGGGCTGAAAGCAGGGCTGTACTCTAGGGCGGGTCCACGGCATGTAGGCCTACTCACCTCCGGGAAAAACGGTGTCGTGTACTTACCTCCAAAAACGAGGGTATTTGCGGGTATAGCAGCGTATACTCACATCACAAAGAATTTTTCAACAGGCGTGTACTCACCCCAAAATTTACCAGTACAGCCCTAGCTGAAAGACTTGGAAAATGTCGTAGTCGGTCAGACTATGATAATAGACCTAATCTTGTTGCTGCTAAACCACACTATGTCTTATCAATGACTATGATAATAGACCTAATCTTGTTGCTGCTAAACCACACTATGTCTTATCAATGATGATCAGTGTTGCCATCCTCCTTTCTCCATGCTAGGGACTGGCACTGCCAAAGTACGAGCAGTGGCTGAGTTAATAAGCCTGATGTATACGGACCTAACAACTAATACCCGTATAGTTGCTACGGCGGTAGCATATTAAGAGACTGCTCCTTTCTGCAGTAAATGAGAACTTTTCTTATAACAGAGGAAAATTTGTGTCTTTAAACGATTGTATGCAGCACCTAAAGTGTGGAAAAAGAAGTGCCTGGACGCCCCTTACCTCTCCAAAACAAGTGCCTGGACGCCCCTTACCTTTCCAGTCTGTGCTGGCCAATAAGTGGCTGGACGGCGTTAAGATTTTAAAACAAGTAGCCTACTTGCAGCCGTCGTGGCCCGTCCATGACCGTCCAGGCACACTTTAAGCCCTGATTGTATGTACAATAATTGTACAATTGTACATTATACGTGAGACGTGTGCTGCCAGTTTAAACATTATTTTACAAATAACTTTCTGTAGTTATATCATCATTCGATTGGTGGCAGCACAGAGAACGGTCGCGTCTGTATAGCCTACACGCTATAAACAACACCGAGGTTGTGCATTATATTATTATATTTATATTTTATAGTATATTAGTCAGGGCAGGGTGAGAAATGCCGGCCCCCAGTCTTTCCTAGAGGCCCATAGTAAAGTCTGTTTTTCACACCCCAATTCCAAGTGGGTAATGGTTCAACCCCCCAGTTATTTTTCCACAATTCTCACACTGAGTACAGTGTAATCCTGTCATCAATTCCATCGGCATCAGATGGGTCCAAAACGAGCACAGTACGTGTCCATTATTGGAATATAGGTCCTGCAGCATGTATAGAACCAACTTGGGCAGAATAATAATTAAACACCCTATCCTTTGGGGGTGGGACCATTTTTGTTTTCCAGTGTTCCGAAGTAGGCTCTAGTCTAATAGGCTTTTGCTAAACCTTTCAATCAGTGAATAAGCTGGTCTACCAATATTGGCTTCGTTTGGTGCAGAGAAATTACCGTGATTTACAATATAGGCTTCATACCATTTCAAAAACGAGCAGAATAGAGAGAATTATTATGCGGCCGCTATAAAAATTGTTCGCATGTGGGAAGAGCAAGCGCAACTTAAAAATTGCACGTCTTCGTGAAGTTGTTCCAGATGGTAGGTACATGTAGTTCGCTGTAGGCTACTTAGTGCTCACCAGTTTTGCTGTTGTTGACATCAGTCATCTGTTGCATCAATTAATACGAATTTGGCATTTGATTATAATTATACGGGTGCCGTTTATACAGGAATCTCTAGTTTATTATATTATTCGAATTTGATGGAGGAGGAGGAGGCTAGGTCTAGTTATCCAGTGGCGTGTTTCGAAGTGAAGCATCCCTCCTCCGTTCTTCAGTGGCGGCGCCAGGATTTCAGTTTTGGGGGGTTAAAGGGTTTTTTCGTGCAAATATTTCATTTTTACATGGGAAAAAATGGATGGCCCTTTTAGGGGAGGGCTTAGCTCCCTGCCCCCTAGCGCCGCCACTGCAGTTCATATCTTCTTTTACTTAACCAATTATTATGAGCCATGTGCTGGCGAATTGTCATCAAATTCAACACAATCACATGAATTGCAATTTGTAATGATTGACGTAGTAATCCGGAGCATGCTAAAGCAACCAAACTAGACTTAGGTCCAGATACGCTTGTGTCGTCTAAGTCTGGATTGAAGTCATTTGCGATCATTTTTCACTGTAGCCTAAATACATCTAACACAATGTATTGACATTTTTAATATTTGTATCTTTCCATCGAGGTTAGTTTACGACCGTCATGTAAACGATGTCAATAGGCAAAATTGAAATCATTTGACTTCGTGTAGACTATTCCACGTGAAATCCATCCCCTTGATAAGTTCCTTCAGACGAACGATCGAACGAATGATCGAACGTCCTGTCAGCCTTTTGTAACGATCTCCAGATCCACAAACACGTGCAGCTGTTTTCCCTAGTCAACCTGTAAGCGGGGGAACTCCGCCCAGCCAGCCAAACAATAACTGGAAACGTCGGCGGTGGTAGACGGCGGCGGCGTCAGACATAACGATACACACATTTCGATCCTGTGTGTTTACTTACCGTGGAGCAGACAGGCAGACAGCAACACCTAATCGCCTTTCTCTACGTCAGCCACTGTAGTTGCTGCTGTCTTCATCGTGACGATAGAATTACATCATAAATATTTCCCAACTTTATGGCTAAAAATAACTGCCCATTAAAACTAGGTCCTATATTTGTGGTACCGCGCTTCGCGATCAAGTCTTGCGCTGATGGGAATCGCAAGTCAGCAATTCAACCTTGAACAAATGACATGCGATGTGATGATGTTGATCTAATGCAAATACATGCGATTGCAACGGGATTAAGTGATCAATGCAGAACAGCACGACGTGATTGCAACGTGATTACGATGTTATATATATAATTTATATATATAATATTATATATATATATATATATATATATATATATATATAGCGCAGGGTTTATGCGATGTAATGGGATATAAAACAATGCAATGGAGATCTAACACTAACGAAGTGAATAACCATGGAAAACAGTCGATGGGAAATTCTCGTAAGAATAAACGACACAAAGCTCAGATCAAATGATGTGTTACTGTTGATATTACCGATAAAATATCGCTACAAAAATTGAGCAGCTATTCTTCCTGCAATCGATCCTCAGCAATAATTAGATCTATTGATAATAAATTTTTTAATAATAGCAAGACTCGTTTAAGCTTGTTAAGCGTCCAATCACCTATAACTAGTCGTCCACAGCATTACGCAATCGAGGTTATGAGGCAAGCAATGTTTTGAGTGATGTTTCTGTAGACTAATAGTGACGTTTTCAGGAAAGAGACAACAGCTGTTGGTGCTATTAATGCACCATGCTGCTGCGGTTGCTGCTGTTGCTACTGTTGCTACTGTTGCTGTTGTTGCTGTTTGTTGCCGTTCTGGCTGTATTGGTAGGTCACTCGGTGCGTTTGCTTACACAATTTCACCTCGCTTTCTTCTACCATGGGCATCATCTGAGGATGGATTGAATTATTTATGTATTTATGTATGCATGTATGCATGCATATACATATATGCATGTTTATACTTAAGTTATATACGCCTCCAGATGTGGTACTAGAGCGGTAGAGCCGTTGGCAGAGGAAGCCAGGGATCGCCTCAGAGAAAATCTAGCTAAACAAAAATTTTGCCCCACAGAATTTTACCCAACTCTCGTGCCAGGAAGCTGTTGTATAAGTAATCCCTAATTTCATGTTAGGCCAGAGCTGTATCGCATCACTAAATTACTCTGATGAAGCTAATTCCAGAAAAATTTTAATAGGTACAATTTTCCGTCATCTTATATATTGTATATGTATGCAATTGATCTCGGTCGGGAGCGCCTCTGAGTAGGTACCTTGAAGGAGCGCTATATAAATTACGATTGATTGATTGATTGATACTGCTCAAAGCATTGAATGATGGTGACTTCTAACTGAAGACCATGCCATTTCGAGAAGTCATCGTTTTATCTGTTAAATTTCACCAAAATAGCACCGCCCTATGTTGTTGTTTGCGCCTTCATTTTAAAATAGCGATCATATAATTTATGGTCATGGTCTGCAACCATCATCCGCCAGAAGAATTCGATCACAATCCTAGCAGACAACTATTTCTGGTATAGGCCATCATTTCCCATACCTTACTATACGGACTCTAGGATAAAATAGTAGCGGACAAAATGGTACGGACAAAATGGTGTGGACAAAGTGGTATAGAAACAAAATGGTATTGGACAAAATGGTACGGACAAAATGGTACGGACAAAATGGTACGGACAAAATGGTACGGACACAATGGTATGGACAAAATGGTATTAGGACAAACTGGTAGCGAACAAAATGGTACGGATAAAATGGCGCGGATAAAGATTCTCAGACTTAATTCATTTTATACATGCAATAAACCTGTAACGCCCGCCCCTATCGACCTCCCCGGAGTCGCCACTTCCGGATCCTCGCTCGATGGGACCGCGTGCTGCTGTGGACGAGCTCTAGAGATAGAGGGAGGACAGGAGGAGGTGACTTCCGGGTTCGAATCCCAACGATGGAAAGGTGGCCAGTTATTTCGACTGCCGAAATCCCTATATGAAATTGGCGGCCTACTAGCCAATCTATCACTTCTTCGCAATATACCAGGGTGTGCGAAATCTTTAGACCTAGCACCCAAAGTTTCTTCCAGGCCGATGGTCGAGTGGTATGGCGCGTCCGCAGTGGTAATAGCGGTGAGGTAACCAGGGTTCAAATCCACAGCAGGCTTGGGTACCGGCGATGCCTCCAGCCTTTCCAATCGTGATACAACTTCCGTCAGCGCTTCCCTGACATTTAATTGCTCTGAGGTGATTGCATCCTGCGTATCTCTGACATAAGATTTTACAGAAGAGATTTCCTCTCTTACATTTGATTGCACTGAGGAAATAGCATCGCTAACATTTGATTGCACTGCCAGGACATTAAACTCCACCGTGGCAATCGCCTCTTGCGTGTCTCTGGCATTAGTCTCAATTGACGACTGCATAAAAGACTGCATAGAAGTCATTGCTTCATGAGTCGACTTAGCATTAGTTTGTATTGCCTCGAGCAATATCTCCATAGAAGAAGGGGGCCTAGAAGGCTGAGCAGGAGTGACTGGCCTAGACTCCTCCATAGCGCTATAGAAATGACTCCTATCTTTATAGCTCACAATCAATCAAGTATTCATTCAACGTCAGTTGCATTCAATGCCATCAAGGATCAAAGTCAGTAGTTTTATTTAATATTTCTTATTATTCACAATCGATTGAATCTTCAATTGACATCTATTATGTTCAAAGCAATCAAACATAAAAGTCAGTAAGTTCAATTATCGGCTCCTATCCGTTGTAAAGACATTCAATGAAAATCAAATGTACCGATTCAATGCAAACACCTATCAACCGGAGTATGCCTAAATTAAATCCCGATTGACTCTCAAGTCCCACAGCCAATTTCAGTTCAGCCCAAAATATCTAAATAACCGATCGTATTAATTCCCCAATAAAGCGTACCTTAGGTCCGAAGACAAGGGACAAAGCCGATCGTGTGCGAAGAACAGCGACGAAGACGATATCCAAGAGATGCGACGAAACACACAGAAAGGCGTCGAGTTTGAAAACGCCCGAAAAGATCAGCTAAATCCGTCGCTGATTTCACGCAATGAACAACAATTTCGGCTATGTATCCAAGCCGTTTGAGAAAGACGCCCTTAGGCAAATAATACGAACAAACGCTTCGCAACACAATTCCGAAGAACGAGAACAGAGCGCTGACGATTCGAAGCCCACGATAAATCACTCCGTGTGACAGGGCGAAGAGAGGCCTTGACCGATTAATCCAGGAGTAGATCCAATGCGAAAGCGAAGGCAAAACTCGCAACAACGCTGATATATTTCTCGCAACAAACTAACTCTTTTATTAAATCGACTCCATGTCGAGAGAGAATGAATCGACAACAACGACGCAGAAGACTAGTGTAAGCGGCGCTTTATCCTGGCCAAACTTCACTAACTCGATCGAGCCTAAGACTACCAAAAGCCGCAATACATCCAATTGCCTTGAAATCCTGTGCGCAACTCTCGATACATCCGCTGTCCTTGAAATCCTGTGCGCAACTGAGCCTCTCAGCGCTGCGCTGCTCTTTTATTACTGCCTGACAAGGAGAGCGTCCCCCTTTCTGCGCATGACCAGCAAGCGAGCCGCGCGCGCAAACCCAGCAGCAACGCAGCTGTTTCAAGGCGGCAAGAATTAGCTGCCAGCTGCGGCCTTCCGTGTATGTCTGTCGTCGGTCTGTAGCTCACTGTCTTTCTCCCTCTATCTCTCTTTCTGAAAAGCGCCCTCAGACGTGAGATCACGTAACCTCAAATGCACTAATTCAACCTGAGGAAGCAGAGAGCTATTAACACATACACAGGCCAGCACGTCCTCTTCAGTGCGTCTCTTTGTCTGTCTGACTGTATGGCTCGCTCACTCTATCCGTCGGACCACCGCCGAGAACCGTGCGAAAGATAGATTATTCTCATCGACAGCGAGCGGCACGCTCTTTGAAGACGGCCGAGGCGTCAATTACCTTATCGTGGGAAAAATATTAATTCAATGAAACAGCAGCGACTGCAGCCTACACCGGCGGTCGCGGTGACCCGTGTCAAACACGCATCAACATTAAAATCTAGGTCACACGAAGCACCGAAAGAAAACCATATATATATATATATCAGATCTCTGAAACCGATCAAAAATTAAATAAAATAATAATATAATAATATTATCGACCAGAAACCTGTAGCGTAGTCATACGTCGCTACACTGTCTGCGGCCACCCCCAAATTTTAAGATTTCTTTAAATGGGAAAAGACATCTTAAAATTTCTAGTAAGGCCATACTCCAATTTTTACATCAAGGATTCAAATGCAAGAATTAAAAATATATGCAATGAACTGTCATCAGCATAAGCATCACAAAGTTCACATTTTAGCGTTAAATGTCAGTTCCAGCGAAAGAAATAAACATTATTATAATTATCATTTTATCATTATATTTATATATTGCTCCATCGCTAAGAGTTCAGTGAAGCTCAAAAGCATTTATATATTTAGTATATATAGGCTTCCTTCAGTTCAGTCACACTTATCCACATTTATATCACTCCATTACAAGTTCCTTTCCGTTCAGCCATACACAGAGTATTTTACGGTGAAGCATGACATAAGCCTACAGACAGGAATATAGGCCCGACCACACAGGTCATCAAGATTACCAATAGGCTACCACCTATTTACAAGACCCCGTAGGTTTATCCTGTGGTATCACTTCTGCATTTACAGATCTACCGAACAGTTCACCTAGGCCTATGATTCTTTTAACATCACCAACTAGTAGAGAACACCGCCATTAATCGAGCGCGTCCCAGTCTAGTTTGATACTTTCCATGCGAGACTAAATAAGCACACAGCTAAACTCTCTACGAAACCATATTATTATTATTAGGCCCATTATAACTGTTGTAGCGTATATCAAGATTCACCATAAAATAAACACAGTGCAACTTCAACCTAATAGGCCTAGGCCTGCTCTTACCACATAGCATCTATATATCCCAGAAAGCCTACCATCATAACTAAGCAATTCTATTTATTAGTATGCAACCTACTATGCGTAGAAACCAGCTTAAATAGGCCAGCGTAATATCAGGCCTATTAGCCTGTCTCGGTTCCAGCAAACCAAATTAAAATGCACAGAATAATTACAATACAAAAGCTTAACTAACGCTACAATAAGCTTACAGGCTACACTTCTTGTAAGCATCTTTCACGATATAGTGTAACCATAAAATCATAGGCCTATTGAAAAGACCATCATGATTTCAAGACTAAGATTACAGTCTTTGCAAGAATCTATATATAGTTAGGCCATTTTAGTCTGTTTTAGTCCACTATTAATCCTATGCATCATTGCATGGCATCTATGCCTATCATCCTTTCTTCATTCTATTACTACATGCATCAGACCACCCACGCGCCTGGGAAACAACGATTGCCAATTAATCGCCGCTCACTATTCTCCCACGCTATGCATCTACAGCGTGCGTCTCTTAAAGTCCCGTGGGAATTAGGCAACAAACATGATCCTTTTACATGTAGGTTAAAGTGCATCGTACGACTAAGGTCGCGCTGACCTGCACAAAATTAGGCCTAATTAGCGCTCATAAAACTATGATATGCATTAATCGGTATCTAACGCATACATGACATCATCGACATTGAAAATCTAGGCCCACTGCAGATCAAATCATGATTACATGGACCCATCATAATTTGAACATCGCTGCTTATAACTGCACAGCCGAACGTTATCCTTCCGTCCATCCATCACCACCTTTGGTGTGTCCCACGGACTACGCTGTCGCTATCCCCACTCTCTCTACAATTGCAGCTGTAGGAGTCGTGGGAACTGAACACGACCAGCAAAAACTCGCATCTGTGACATTGCAAAATTAGGCCTCAGAACTAGGTCAATCAACAAAACTTAGCAAAACCTTTTAAAGCTAGAATTATCGATAAACCTTACATGGCACGTTTTGCCTATAGCTCAAATAGGAAATTGAACGGCCAGCCTTTTTCATTATACACAAAAAGGATCCTAATTATTATTATTATTTCTAGCCCTAATTAATATTATTAGGCCTCGCAGTTTAACCATATAATTCCATTGCAGGCGGAATCAGGCAAAACCGCAAAACTAGGCCTAATGCAAAAATTACACAGCATAACTAAATTATCGCCTATTCCTCCGCGCTAGGCTATTAAAACAAGTAGGCCTACATTTTAAACGCGACCAACTATATATATAATCCCGTTGCGATCTGATATTATTCATAAAACAACAGCATAATTAAATATTATTGTCGTCTATGTCTTAACATTATTAACACTCTTAGGCCTACCATTTTAATCAAGGCAGATTATATATCTACTGTAGCTCAAATATATACAACATGCCGACAAATTTTGCCGAACCTCAGAATAGTATGGGCCTATCCTCAGGGTAAACCATATATATATATAGGCCTAATCCCGACAGATTGCAGTTAAGCGCTATATGGGCCTCAAAGCATTCATTCAGCGCCTCTTTAAATTATTTTTCATAAATCAGGTTATAGATAGAGCGGGACATAGGCCTAATGCAGATTTCGACTTTGAGCGTTATCTCACAATTACTTCTTAGAGACATAGGCCTACTATTTTAACGCAGGTCATAATATCACATAATCACATCATCATGGCTAATTCCACTGCAAGTCTAAGTTCAAGGTCACATAATCGTGATCAAGGCCTTAACTAAAATAGGCAATCTTATATATATATCAACAGGTAAAACCAATATTTATATAGCGCAATGCAAGAGCAATGACAGTCCAAGTTTTCTGTCTACAGCAGAGGCAATACTGAAATTGTCCATCGCTGAAGTACAATGCACGGCAATACAAATATTAATACTATGCAATACATATCTGAATGCACAATATACGATGTAAAAATTCAGTTATTTACACAGTAACACACACATGTAAAGCCTTCCACATGTAAAATAAACGTATTCATCACAATCAAAATAAAACAGGGTTACAGATGCTTCTGCATTCAAAACGGCCGCGATTAAGCGGTCATTCAGCAAAGTTACCCAGCCGACGTCAAGTTCTCAGGCGGACGAAGTCCGGTCGGTTCTCCCAGCATCCTCCAGATCCGGTCCTCAGGGGGTCCATTGCGAAGCGGACAGCTCCTCAAAAAGTGCGAACTGTCGTCACAGTAGAAACAGCGTCGCTCCTCTCTTGGTGAGTTCCGACCACTGTCTCGCCTCCTCGACGATGATGGCGACCTCCGCGACCGACGCTCCTGGTTCTGCCCGTTCCGCTGGTCCCTGCTCGGCGCTGGAGCGGACCGAACAGCGAACACACGGCCAACGCTGGGGTTGTCGTGGTCATCGCCCACAGGTTGTCCAAGGTTGTCGCTAGGTGAAGCCTGCTGCTGTTGTCGAAGAGGACAGAAGCGTGCTATGTGGTCCGTTGCTGAACACTCGAAGCATCTCCGCGCCGATCGTCCAGCTTCCGGTTCCGCCGCCTGTCGGTATCTGCACGTAGAACTCCAATGACCTGTTCTATTACAGATCGAACAGCGTTGATTGTTCCGCCAGTTATTTCCGTTAGCGTTGTACCGACCATTTCCGGTTGACCCGTTCTGACCTGTCCACGACCCGCGATTATTGTCTCTGTATTGTGGCGCCGACACGGGTTGCCGCTCCATCTTCTCCAGTCTCTCCATTCGTCGCAGCAGGTCCTTCATTTCCGAATCGTCTTCCTCTTTGACCGCGTTGACACGTCCATATCGTCGTTCGTGCTGCTCATGGTCACCGTCTTCTGCTTTCTGATAGCCGTCCAATCGCATCGCTACCTTGTAGGCTTCGTCGAGGGATCTCGGTTCTCGCTCTCGGATTTTCAGAGCAAGCGTTCTATCTCTCAGGGCATCCAAGAATGCCCGAACAGCAATTGCTTCGCTGTGGACAGTCGAAGAGCCCGGATACGCACGCGAGGTCAGACGGCGCACATCATCGACCAAGGCTCCCATATCTTCATCGGCTTTCTGCTTTCGAGTACTCAGCTGTGTCTGAAATAAAGCTTGCTATTCAGCGTTACCATATCGTTCTCGAAGTCGCTGTACCAAAGCCGTCCAAGTATCCAAGCTATCTGCGTTCGACTCGCTCAGCAAATGAGTCGCCGGTTCAACCAATGAGACTACTAATTGGTTCAACCTCTCCTCGTCCGTCCATCTGTTATTCCTGGCACACACGGAGAATTTTCGTAAGAATGTTTCAACGTCCGTCTTTCCGCTAAAAGACCCGAGTTTCAGGAATTGTGTTGGCTTAGGAGGAGAAGTCGATGACTGTTTAACCTCGCCCTCTTTAGCTGTTGCAGACGCGGTCGGTTCAAGTTCCTTGACTGTTCCCTTTGAACTGATCGACGGTAGCTCCCAGTCGCCGGTCGTTTGCGTTGCGACGGTGGTCGTCGGGACAATTTTGATAGGACCGACCGAAACGTTGGTAGGCGCCAGTGCTTTCGTTTCACCAACCGCAGACGTCGCTTTATTATCGCTAGTAGTTTCAAACTTCTCCAGATTCGTCGGTTTCATTACCGCCTGACATCGCGGTAGTTCGGCATCACGGCTAAATCCGAAGTTTTGCGCGCCGAGGCACGAACTCATCCTCGCCGATTCCACGACCGTTGGCCACCGAGGAAAGACGGCGTCGCTTGGTCGAAACGAGTCGAGACAGCGAAGCGGGTCAACCCAAACCCGGTTGTCGCTGCTACCGTAGAAAGCGCTCGGAGTGTAAGTCGGAGCATACCTCCACGGCATGTTTGAATGGTCGGGTCGAGCATATGGTTGCATCCAGTCGACCGTTGCCATCGCCGCTGGTCCAGGAGGAAGGTCGGGTCGAGCGTAGTCTCGACCAACCATGGTCGAAGTTGCACGACCGTCGAGGACGCAGTCAGGCATTGACTGATAGGTCGGCATTACCGACGCTGGTTGTGTAAAGTCGACCCGACTCGGTGCCATTTCCACTCTTTGTTGATCGACATGTGCGAGCGACGCTTGCATTCTCCATTGTGGATCAGATCGAGGATACTCGACGTGAGGGAGCGACGAAGAGGCCAAAGGAACTGGGTTGACCTTATCACCCCCCTCCCGTGACAATTTATTAGCGATCGGTTTATTCACTTCAAAATTTCTAAACTCCGGTTGCTGTGCTGCATGCATTCTGTTATCAATTATTTTAACAGTTTTAGGTCTAGATTCCATTATCTTGCTGATCTCAACGTCTACACTACCATCATCAGACATTATTTCCACATTATCAGCAAATTCCCTTTCCTTCCTTCTTTCAAAAGAAATTGCCATTTCGCCTGTTCTAGCATAATCAGTTTCTTCTTCTAACCTATCATCACCAAAATCTCTAGAACTAATTTGACCCCACTGGCTGGGACCAATTGTAACGCCCGCCCCTATCGACCTCCCCGGAGTCGCCACTTCCGGATCCTCGCTCGATGGGACCGCGTGCTGCTGTGGACGAGCTCTAGAGATAGAGGGGGGACAGGAGGAGGTGACTTCCGGGTTCGAATCCCAACGATGGAAAGGTGGCCAGTTATTTCGACTGCCGAAATCCCTATATGAAATTGGCGGCCTACTAGCCAATCTATCACTTCTTCGCAATATACCAGGGTGTGCGAAATCTTTAGACCTAGCACCCAAAGTTTCTTCCAGGCCGATGGTCGAGTGGTATGGCGCGTCCGCAGTGGTAATAGCGGTGAGGTAACCAGGGTTCAATCCACAGCAGGCTTGGGTACCGGCGATGCCTCCAGCCTTTCCAATCGTGATACAACTTCCGTCAGCGCTTCCCTGACATTTAATTGCTCTGAGGTGATTGCATCCTGCGTATCTCTGACATAAGATTTTACAGAAGAGATTTCCTCTCTTACATTTGATTGCACTGAGGAAATAGCATCGCTAACATTTGATTGCACTGCCAGGACATTAAACTCCACCGTGGCAATCGCCTCTTGCGTGTCTCTGGCATTAGTCTCAATTGACGACTGCATAAAAGACTGCATAGAAGTCATTGCTTCATGAGTCGACTTAGCATTAGTTTGTATTGCCTCGAGCAATATCTCCATAGAAGAAGGGGGCCTAGAAGGCTGAGCAGGAGTGACTGGCCTAGACTCCTCCATAGCGCTATAGAAATGACTCCTATCTTTATAGCTCACAATCAATCAAGTATTCATTCAACGTCAGTTGCATTCAATGCCATCAAGGATCAAAGTCAGTAGTTTTATTTAATATTTCTTATTATTCACAATCGATTGAATCTTCAATTGACATCTATTATGTTCAAAGCAATCAAACATAAAAGTCAGTAAGTTCAATTATCGGTTCCTATCCGTTGTAAAGACATTCAATGAAAATCAAATGTACCGATTCAATGCAAACACCTATCAACCGGAGTATGCCTAAATTAAATCCCGATTGACTCTCAAGTCCCACAGCCAATTTCAGTTCAGCCCAAAATATCTAAATAACCGATCGTATTAATTCCCCAATAAAGCGTACCTTAGGTCCGAAGACAAGGGACAAAGCCGATCGTGTGCGAAGAACAGCGACGAAGACGATATCCAAGAGATGCGACGAAACACACAGAAAGGCGTCGAGTTTGAAAACGCCCGAAAAGATCAGCTAAATCCGTCGCTGATTTCACGCAATGAACAACAATTTCGGCTATGTATCCAAGCCGTTTGAGAAAGACGCCCTTAGGCAAATAATACGAACAAACGCTTCGCAACACAATTCCGAAGAACGAGAACAGAGCGCTGACGATTCGAAGCCCACGATAAATCACTCCGTGTGACAGGGCGAAGAGAGGCCTTGACCGATTAATCCAGGAGTAGATCCAATGCGAAAGCGAAGGCAAAACTCGCAACAACGCTGATATATTTCTCGCAACAAACTAACTCTTTTATTAAATCGACTCCATGTCGAGAGAGAATGAATCGACAACAACGACGCAGAAGACTAGTGTAAGCGGCGCTTTATCCTGGCCAAACTTCACTAACTCGATCGAGCCTAAGACTACCAAAAGCCGCAATACATCCAATTGCCTTGAAATCCTGTGCGCAACTCTCGATACATCCGCTGTCCTTGAAATCCTGTGCGCAACTGAGCCTCTCAGCGTTGCGCTGCTCTTTTATTACTGCCTGACAAGGAGAGCGTCCCCCTTTCTGCGCATGACCAGCAAGCGAGCCGCGCGCGCAAACCCAGCAGCAACGCAGCTGTTTCAAGGCGGCAAGAATTAGCTGCCAGCTGCGGCCTTCCGTGTATGTCTGTCGTCGGTCTGTAGCTCACTGTCTTTCTCCCTCTATCTCTCTTTCTGAAAAGCGCCCTCAGACGTGAGATCACGTAACCTCAAATGCACTAATTCAACCTGAGGAAGCAGAGAGCTATTAACACATACACAGGCCAGCACGTCCTCTTCAGTGCGTCTCTTTGTCTGTCTGACTGTATGGCTCGCTCACTCTATCCGTCGGACCACCGCCGAGAACCGTGCGAAAGATAGATTATTCTCATCGACAGCGAGCGGCACGCTCTTTGAAGACGGCCGAGGCGTCAATTACCTTATCGTGGGAAAAATATTAATTCAATGAAACAGCAGCGACTGCAGCCTACACCGGCGGTCGCGGTGACCCGTGTCAAACACGCATCAACATTAAAATCTAGGCCACACGAAGCACCGAAAGAAAACCATATATATATATATCAGATCTCTGAAACCGATCAAAAATTAAATAAAATAATAATATAATAATATTATCGACCAGAAACCTGTAGCGTAGTCATACGTCGCTACAAACCTATGTATAGCGCCCCTTCAAAATGCCCAATGGGACGGGTAAAATGGTATATATTTAATGGTGCGTATATAATCGTATAATTATACATATGATACTATCGTGCAAACAGCCGAATTCAGGGTCGAATTTCGGTTTATCAGACGGGTTTTGCACAATTAAGGGTCACTCTTCTGAGACCCTTCTGATTCGCCTCTTATCAGATAAACATGGGACTATATCGATAGGTTACAGGTGATTCTTCTGGCACTGCTTGACGTTAGTGCCACCTTTGATTGTGTAGAACATGAAATTCTCCTAATAGGCTCCTTTCTGTCTCATTTGTCATTTTTTCCGTACCCTTATATCCATATAATTTTATCCGTACCATTTTGTCCCTACCATTTTGTCCATACCATTTAATCGATACCATTTTGTTCATACCATTTTGTCCGCTACCATTTTGCCCTAATACCATTTTGTCGGTACCATTTGTCCGTACCATTTTGTCCGTACCATTTTGTCCGTACCATTTCGTCCAATAACATTTTGTACCAATACCATTTTGTCCATACCATTTTGTCCGTACCATTTTGTCCGTACCATTTCGTCCAATAACATTTTGTACCAATACCATTTTGTCCATACCATTTTGTCCGTACCATTTTGTCCATACCATTTTGTCCTCTACCATTCGTCCTAATACCATTTTGTCCGTACCATTTGTCCGTACCATTTTGTCCGTACCATTTCGTCCAATCATTTTGTCCCAATATCATTTTGTCCATACCATTGTGTCCGTACCATTTTGTCCGTTACCGTTTTCTCCGGTCACCACTATACGCGGTTTACATGTACATCAAGGCACGTAGCCTATACCTGTTAGACACAATGACTTGCAGAAAGTCTGACCTTTTGCAACACGCATATTTTTGGCTTCAATTATATCTAAAATAGACATCGATGAAACAGTTAGACATGTATGTCAGCGATCTGTACAAGTTTGAAGCCTTTAGACAATTTGTGTGTAATTATGTATGTATGCATATGTATGTATATAACTATATATGTATGCATATGTATGTGTGATATGTATATGTGAATAATAGCTATATATTTGACAATGTAGGCTATATACTGTCTAGCTATTTTTGCTCCAATCCATCATCTAAAGTCATGTATTCGTCGATTTTAGAAAGTAACTGATACACGAGAGTAACAATAATGCAGAAAGCCATGCGTCTTCGGCCGATTATACGGGTGCACCTGTTCCTTGTACAGAACTACTTTCTGGAACACAGACAACGATATTCGCACCACATGTTTCAGCCACCAAACGTTGTTCTGCTGGCCAATCCAACCGTCTGCACGTCATTCTGGTCGGTGCATACCTTATGATGAGCCTCGCAGGGAACGCGCTGTTTCTTTCATGCCATAGTTAGGCCCGTATAGACAAAGCAGCTTCCGAATGTCTGAGTAATACATTCGTTCAACAGCCTCTCCTATAGGTTACCTGTATCGTCGACGACAACCCAGTCTAGTCTTAACAAGTGAGATGTGACAAGGAAGATGCCTATTCATCGGCTAATTAGAAAACTGAAGTTCTTATCACTTCATGCAAAGGCTACCTCTCTCGGTCGATACAGCTTATGGAACTGTTACTCTTGCACACCTGCAGACATGGCGCAATTTGCATGCAGGAAAAGAAGGACGTTGCTTCATACACGTTATACATAAACATAACTATTCTCCAACCTACTGAAGTAAAGCACATTTCGCATTCTATTAAATTTGTGGCTTCAATGATTAGCTGACTCAAATAACCTGACGGATGACATTGATTGCTTCCTGTTCGCCTGATTATAGTATAGGAGCCTCAGCCGAGTTGCAAAATCAGTCGGTAGTCAGCGCTGATCACAACAACCTCTAAAGACCCGCTTCTGCATCTGTGTCGGCTATGACGGTCAAAAGCAATACATGCACCGGGGATAGTGATAATTCGGGAAAGATGACCAGAGTGCTTATGTATTATATAGGTATAGCATGGTAGCACAAAAGACAGCAATGCAATTAGCGCTAATTTAATTTACCTTGTTATAACTCCACTGCCACCCTCTTCTTCTCTTCTTCCTCCTCGTCCTCCTCGTCCTCCTCGTCTTCCTCCTCCTCCTCGTCTTTCTCCTCCTCGTCTTCCTCCTCCTCGTCTTCCTCCTCCTCGTCTTCTTCCTCCTCCTCGTCTTCCTCCTTGTCCTCGTCCTCCTTCCTCCTCCTCCTCCTCCTCCTCCTCGTCGTCCTTCTCCTCGTCCTCCTCCTCCTACTCGTTTTCCTTCTCGTCTTCCTCCTCTTCCTACTCGCTTTTCCTTCTCAGGTCTCTGCTCCTCTGCCACAATTTCTTCGTTTTAATTCTCAGTCACCGACTTGATTTCAACTATCCCTCTCTACAGTCATTCCTAAAGCAGTGCTTAATCTAACCCCCTCCTCTGCGTCCTCTGGTGAATTAAGATTTGGGGGAACGAACGAGCGTCCGGCGGACAATCGTCGAGGTGCATTTCGCCAAGAAGGGGTAGCTTGGGAGAGGATGTGCCCATCCCCACTTTAAAGTGTTTTTGATTTTCCAGCCTATTTTGGTGGCATTTGAAACTATCAGCATTACTCTATTAAATTGTTGATACGAGTGGTATTAATACATAGACATCACTGACATAAAGATCATATAATAATGATGTGGTTCCTTTTGAATTTCCACATTGTTATCGTGGCATCTAAAGCTGTCGTCCTATCAAAATTATTCAAGCACTCCAATAGCAAGTGGGCTCCGAAAAATTTGAAGCTGAATAAAAATGTACTGTCATTTGTTTATAGCTAACAAATTTCCACGATATTGTAAATTCTAGTGTGCTTATGTGTTGTGTTCTGTACTACCATAATTATACAATTTGTATTGCTGGAGTTGTTTTATATTTTCCATAAAACTGTACTGTCATATGGCTGAACTCTAATAGACAATTACACTGAATGACAGCAGACGGGAATATAATTAGGCTAACTTTCTTCCACTTTAATAAATTATACCATAATTCCTGCTGCGGAAGAATGTCCAGAAATACTAACTGCAACTATTAAAAAAATGGTTTGAAAAGGAACACAAACCAAGCAATAAGAACTTAATTTCTGAATTCGAAAGTAAAATAGTAAAAACGATGCTTTACCAAGTGTTCAAGGAACAAAACATTTTGAAATTTAGCATTTTGAAGTATTAAAACTTACACGGGATAGAAACCATCTAACTGCACAAATATAATATCTGTACAAGCATTATATTAACAGTTGATTATATGCATTATAAATTATAATGTGATTTGATCATATAAATACATGTATGCTGGATTGTAGCAGCAAAAAAAATTATCATTGGGTTTACCCGTTGACGCCAACTGCACATGAATGTCTAATCTGTTGATTGCATGTATCATGGTCTTGGTAATCAATAAATATATTGATTGATCATGATATTAAATAATAGTAAATCACAGTATATTATAACAGTTCACATAATATTTCAATGTAAACAGCCAATCAGAACTACAATCATTTGTAAAACAAAATTCTGGGAAGTAATTTCTGGGGCGAACTTCCCCATAGAAATGCCTAGATTTAAGCACTGTTCATAAACATCTCGGGATGATGAAGTGACGACAACGACGACGACGACGGTGATGATGATGACAACGACCAATTGCTAACGGTAGACTACATGAATGATTGTCTGGTCCAGCTGTTCAAAGTCCTTCCGCCCACACCCCGATAACCACCGTTTATGGTATATAACCACCGTTCCTCCTCTCTGTAATTTTGGTGCAGTTGGTTTCCCATCAGACAGGTGAGACGGAGATTGAGATACATAGGTTGGCTCGCAATTGCTCCCATACACCGGAGCAAAGGTGCAGCGGAGACAGCAACATACATATATACAATGTATAATATATATTTATATATAATATAAATAAATATATTATACATATGTATATAATACATATATACAATATATTACATATTATATGTAATATATTGTATATACTATATACAATATATTATATATATGGACCAAAGAATCAACAGCAGCAGCAGCGCCAGCAACAGTGGCAACTTGAAAATATATACAGGCTGTCTCCGGGTTGTTCTTTATATGCAGGCTGTATGCTGCATGGGAAGCCGACGAGAGACTTAAACTGAGATGGTTTTCGTCTACAGTTCGACTCGATCCTCATCACCATTGTCTTCCATCCGAGACGGACAGACAGACGAATGGACGGTTAGACACGCTGCTGCTACTGCTGCTGCAGTTTAAAACAAGTGAGGTGTTGTATACCCCCGAGTAACAACTAACAACTACTATAGCATAAAGGTCGCTGCATCACACATTGTATATATATACATGTATGTATATATATATATAAATTATATATATATATTCCTAAGGCTTCGAGGTCGAGAACTGGTGTGGTTAAATCTCTGCGCGTCTAATTGTATTGATAAATATATCTCGGCTGCGCGGATTCTAGCCACGAAGTTATTTGTTTATGCATGCAGGCCGGTAGTGAAGGAAGAGGACGAAGAGGAGGAGGACGAGGAGGAGAAGAAGGAGAAGGAAGAGAAGGAGGGGAATAGGAAAAAGGAGAAGAGGAGGTGGAGAAGGTGGAGGAAGAAGAGTTGGAGAAGGGCTAGAAGCTGGTTAGTTAGAGCGCGGATGAGGCCGGGAAATCTGACAGTAGGAGCCTAGAGCGTTCGACTTGTGGATGATGCTTTAAGGTGTCTGCAGCATCCATGCAACGAAATCGAAGCATTGTGAGCCAGCAGCTGTTCGTCGTTTCGGCTGCGAATGACGAAGGAACTTTGTTGGATTAATGCACGGACGCCTCTTCTGCAGCTGCTGCTGCTGTTGTGGATATGCTTGGCGTTCACTTTGTCGAAATTCATTACGGAATTATATATATATAACACACGAGAGAGAACTATTATACGGGAGGGGGACAACTGAAGCGTGTTAGGTGGTAAGTACATGCATATAGAACATTGTAATAATAATGGGTTGTGTCATTTATATTGAAATTATCTTCGCACCTCTTTTCTTCTTCTTCTTCTTCTTCTTCTTCTTCTTCTTCTTCTTCTTCTTCTTCTTCTTCTTCTTCCTCTTCTTCTTCTTCTTCTTCTTCCTCTTCTTCCTCCTCCTCCTCCTCCTCTTCCTCTTCTTCTTCTTCTTCTTCTTCTTCTTCTTCTTCTTCTTCTTCTTCTTCTTCATTCACTTCGTCGTTTTTCATGCACTCTGAAATTGCATATCATCTTTCTTCCATCTTTCTCTTCATTACTCTATGCGTTCGCATTTTCATTCTGTTTATGTTGCGCTTTTATTGCTTGTTAAATCATCTTGAGCTCTATCTTTCCATTTATACGACCAATTGGCAGCATTTACAGCCTCTTATATTAATGTCGACAGAGGTGTTCTATCATCGCAGAAGATGAGTAATCTCTCTCTCGGTTTCTCTAAATAGATAATGTATATTATATATGGACTATGTTATATATAGACCTATATATAATCATCTTCAATTCACGTCGATGCTATATATGCATACATATATGTGTATATATATAGGACCAATGTGATTTCAGTCCTGTTTGAGTGAATACTCTAAAAGCTATATATATATAATTATATATATATATATATATATATATATATATATATATATATATATATATAGCACCATTAGACGAATTACAATTATTCTCATCATTAGTAGCACTTTAAATAACTGTTTAGAGAACTCTTCCCATTTTTGTCCTTAGGAAGTTCAAGTTAGTTCATGAATTCGTACCTTGTGCGCCCTAGCTCTATAGAGATCAAGCATTTGGAGTGCAATAACC